>CAJQZP010001037.1:1760000-1852500 GCA_907164705.1 Parnassius apollo
ATTTACCTATTTAATTGCAACTCAAGGAAAGATCTGCCACTCTAACTTTATAATTATTTTACTTTTAACTTTGGTGATCTTTTGCTTTTGACGAGCTCATTAACAACTACAACTCTACTTCTTAAAAAGTGTGTGGCCTTACGAACCATACAGTTATAGTATATAATTTTTTTGCTAAATGCCCACTTCATCTGCCCTCTGGGCATTCGTACAAAGTAATACATAAAAATGTATACGTGTACGTGCGGGGAGTGGTACCTGGCGCCGGTGCGCTGTGCAGGCGCACCTCGACAGCGTGCGGCAGGCGGTTGAGCAGCTGCAGCGCCGAGTGCACCGCCACCAGCTTGGGTGCGGGCGGACGTGCGGGGAGTGGTACCTGGCGCCGGTGCGCTGTGCAGGCGCACCTCGACGGCGTGCGGCAGGCGGTTGAGCAGCTGCAGCGCCGAGTGCACCGCCACCAGCTTGGGTGCGTGCGTATGTGCGGGGAGTGGTACCTGGCGCCGGTGCGCTGTGCAGGCGCACCTCGACGGCGTGCGGCAGGCGGTTGAGCAGCTGCAGCGCCGAGTGCACCGCCACCAGCTTGGGTGCGTGCGTATGTGCGGGGAGTGGTACCTGGCGCCGGTGCGCTGTGCAGGCGCACCTCGACGGCGTGCGGCAGGCGGTTGAGCAGCTGCAGCGCCGAGTGCACCGCCACCAGCTTGGGTGCGTGCGTATGTGCGGGGAGTGGTACCTGGCGCCGGTGCGCTGTGCAGGCGCACCTCGACGGCGTGCGGCAGGCGGTTGAGCAGCTGCAGCGCCGAGTGCACCGCCACCAGCTTGGGTGCGTGCGTATGTGCGGGGAGTGGTACCTGGCGCCGGTGCGCTGTGCAGGCGCACCTCGACGGCGTGCGGCAGGCGGTTGAGCAGCTGCAGCGCCGAGTGCACCGCCACCAGCTTGGGTGCGTGCGTATGTGCGGGGAGTGGTACCTGGCGCCGGTGCGCTGTGCAGGCGCACCTCGACAGCGTGCGGCAGGCGGTTGAGCAGCTGCAGCGCCGAGCGCACCGCCACCAGCTTGGGTGCGTGCGTACGTGCGGGGAGTGGTACCTGACGCCGGTGCGCTGTGCAGGCGCACCTCGACAGCGTGCGGCAGGCGGTTGAGCAGCTGCAGCGCCGAGCGCACCGCCACCAGCTTGGGTGCGTGCGTATGTGCGGGGAGTGGTACCTGGCGCCGGTGCGCTGTGCAGGCGCACCTCGACGGCGTGCGGCAGGCGGTTGAGCAGCTGCAGCGCCGAGTGCACCGCCACCAGCTTGGGTGCGTGCGTATGTGCGGGGAGTGGTACCTGGCGCCGGTGCGCTGTGCAGGCGCACCTCGACGGCGTGCGGCAGGCGGTTGAGCAGCTGCAGCGCCGAGTGCACCGCCACCAGCTTGGGTGCGTGCGTATGTGCGGGGAGTGGTACCTGACGCCGGTGCGCTGTGCAGGCGCACCTCGACGGCGTGCGGCAGGCGGTTGAGCAGCTGCAGCGCCGAGTGCACCGCCACCAGCTTGGGTGCGTGCGTATGTGCGGGGAGTGGTACCTGGCGCCGGTGCGCTGTGCAGGCGCACCTCGACGGCGTGCGGCAGGCGGTTGAGCAGCTGCAGCGCCGAGTGCACCGCCACCAGCTTGGGTGCGTGCGTATGTGCGGGGAGTGGTACCTGACGCCGGTGCGCTGTGCAGGCGCACCTCGACGGCGTGCGGCAGGCGGTTGAGCAGCTGCAGCGCCGAGTGCACCGCCACCAGCTTGGGTGCGTGCGTATGTGCGGGGAGTGGTACGGCCTCGTTCCGAGGCGCACCTCGACGGCGTGCGGCAGGCGGTTGAGCAGCTGCAGCGCTGAGCGCACCGCCACCAGCTTGCGCGCAGAGCCCTCCAATGACACCTCCAGCACCAGCCGCGCCTCTGCGCCGCTCTTCTGCAACAATATTGCCATTATATTGGTATCGGCTTCCTGCATTCATTACTTTTAAACAACATAGTTGAAAGCTTTATGAAACAATTAATCAACATTGTATGAATAATGTCTGTCTAAAATATTGCAGTTGTTTGCAGTGCTTTACAAAAGTATAAAAAGTTTCTTCGTAAAATAAAGAATGTTTTGAATACTTTTTTAACGAATGTCATATTAGATAAAAATCGTCGAATTATATCGCATAGAAATCAATTGGCGTCCGTTAGTCCCGCTAAAACTCAAAAACGTCGCGACTGATTGTCATGGAAGTTTTTGTGTGTTAGCAAGAAGGTCTTAGCAAGAAGTTTTGAGTTTACTTTCAACTCCGTCGTCGATGCTTACTAAGTTACGGTCAATTCTCTATAACGCCCTTGGTTAACTACGAATGGACGAGAATTTTCTTTTTTTGTACCGCGTAAGCCACGAACCTTCTTTATGATAATCTATCACTGATTTCATTTTGTATTATGTGACTAAGAAAATCATTTTTCCAGCATGATTTAAATTTTATTTCAAATAAATAGTCACGTAACTTTATTTCGTATCTAGGTAGATCTAGAAAATAGTAACTCTCGCAAATTATAATATAACTGCCATCTTCATTTAATCATCCACGCCGCCGTTGTTCACGGCTATGAAACAATTTTTGTTCTGTTCTGTCTTTAATTTTTATGTGTGCGCGTGTCGACGAGAAGCGGGGTGTACCTGGTGCGTGACGGTTCGGAAGAAGACGCCGACGCGATCAACGCGTAGCGGATCTGGTGGTGTCCAGGCATCCAGGCGCAGCGCCAAACGGTGCGGTGCAGAACGAGCGCGTCCTCGACGCTGCCCGAACGAGAACGGCTCCGTGTCGCCGGCGCGCACGCACACCCACGAGTCGTCGGGCGCAGCCCCCGCACCCGCCACGCTCTCCCCGCCCACCACGCACTCGGCACTACCCGCGCCTCCGCACTCCCACTCCAGCTCCAGCAGTCTGCGTTACGAAATACAAACGACATGCTCAAAATTATAATATAGAGTTGTGCCCAAATATATGCACATTAAATATAAGTATAATATATAAAAGATTATATACAAAAGATTAGAACTTCACCAAAAATTCAAAAAAAAAAATATTGACTCCTAGTAGATTTGAAATAAAAATTCTCTTACAATTTGTTTTTTGATAAAAACACCTCAGTTATAATTACTGCATGCTTTGTATAACATGTGATGGTTCCAAGACTATTTAATCCTAATCAGTATAATATAAACTACGAGGGGTGATAAAAGTAATGATAATCGGTTACTTCAGGTCCGCATAAAAATCCAAAAAATATTTTTTGCTTGCTTATATACACTCTGTCAGCCTAAAAAAATCATAAATAGATCACGATTATATGATTTTTTTAGGCTAACCGGGAGATACATTCATTTGAATACGAACTGTCAAAGAGATAGCATCAACATGGAGAAAAACGAAATTAGAGCTGTCATCAAGTACCTCTGTTTGGAAAAAATGTCTTCAAAAGACATACACAGTGACTTAGTGGAAACATTGGGGGACTCTGCTCCTCCATATTCTACAGTTGCACGCTGGGCCAAGGAGTTTAAACTGGGCAGATCATCCGCTGAAGATGAACATCGCGAAGGACGCCCATCCACGTCCCTCACTGAAGACAACGTGAAAAAAGTCGAAGATGTTGTGTTGGCAGATCGAAGAGTGACCATCAGGCATGTAGCTGAGGTCACAGGGATCTCATATGGCAGCGTTCAAAGAATCCTTGCGAACGAGTTGCATATGAAAAAGGTCTCTGCGCGTTGGGTACTCAGAATGTTAACCGACGAGCAAAAGAAAAATCGAGTTGACATTTCGAGGGTCAATCTCGAAAAGTTCCAAGCAGATCAAGAAAATTTTTTGTTCCGTTTTGTGACTATGGACGAGACCTGGATCCACCATTTTGATTCTGAAACGAAACAACAATCGATGACTTAGAAGTGAGCCTCCTCACCGACGCCAAAGAAATTCAAAGTTTCAAGTTCGGCGGGAAAGGTTATGGCATCTGTTTTTTGGGACGCTCAAGGCATAATTATGGTGGAATATTTGGAACAGGGAGCCACTATTACGGGCTCTTACTACGTAGACCAAATAAGAAGATTACGGGAGGCCATTAAGGAAAAAAGACGCGGCAAACTGCGAGCTGGGGTGCTGTTTCACCAAGACAACGCACCGGCTCACAAAGCCGCAGTTACGATGGCTGCCATTCAAGAAACGGAATTCGAACTGCTCGAACACCCTCCCTATTCGCCAGATCTAGCTCCTAGTGACTTCTACCTCTTTCCTCGGCTCAAGGAACGCCGCCGAGGCAAGAAATTCGAAGACGATAGCGAAGTAATGGCCGCTGTTGAAGCGTTTTGGGAGGGTCAAGACAAAGAACTTTTTTTAAAGGGAATTTTGGGTTTAGAAAAAAGATGGACTAAATGTATTGATTTGTTAGGAGACAATGTAGAAAAATAAATTATTATTTTAACTTTAATTACCGTGTTTTATTTTCATTATAATTACTTTTGGATCACCCCTCGTAGATCTGCATTCAAACATTCGTTTTTAAAACACATGACACTTTTAATATTTATTACTTTTTTATATATATATATATATATATATATAATTTCCGACTGAAACGCACTCACAAGTTGGAACAGCACGACGGGAACCCCCTATTTTAAGTACCATGTCTAATGGCGTAGCAATGGAACTATATTAGATTATTTTTTACAAATTTTAGCAATCCTTTTATAGACTCTACTGTGGGGTGTAATTCCTACAGCTATTGATAGATGATATGAAGATCGCTATGATATGATGTAAGTACGATAAGGTAACGACTGCTTGATATGGCTGCCTGTAATGCAGAGAGCAATGATTATTCCGCATAAAATGCTTGTAGTAAGACTGCAGAGTTAACAAAATAAAAGACATATAGGTAAATATGCAATATGTGCGTTTCATAGCACAGTGCTGTAAAATAAACTGATACACATGATTGTGCAAAATACACAATGTAATGTGGAAAAGTGTCAATGAGAGACGTGTTATACGTCATCAGACCTTACTAGACTACCATCTCATTGTACAGTTAATTGTAATATATATTGTCGAGGGGCTACACTACACACTACTAAGTACATGACAACAAGCAAGTGGAGGCGCTCACTGGTCGGAAGTGGTAGGCAGCGTGGTGAACCAGAGGCGCTGGCCCGTGTCGTTGCGCAGCGCGTACGGCACGAAGGGCGCACGCCGCCGCTGCCCTGCCGGGCTGCCCTTCGGCGACGCCTCCGCCGCGCCCCCAGCCTGCAGCCACAGAACGTAACATCTCACTGTGCTGTCCAGTTGTTGCGCACGAGGCAGTAAAGCTACCGCTCGTCACCGTCACGTTCACTCACCTCCACTTGCTGCGTGCCGAGCTGCGGCGCGCAGTAGTCAGTTGTCCAGTTGCTGCGCACGAGGCGGTACAGCTCTAGCGCTGCGCTCGTCACGTTCACGTCCAGCGTCTCCGAGCTGTTCACGTCCACCTGCAAGCGCCGCAGCGACAGCGACGCCGACAACGTATACTCCCACTTTGTCTCGAACCTAATTATTATTTATAATTGCACACTTTAAGATCAAACAAATTTGTAATAAAACATTACGTAGAAAAAAATTTTAAAACGTAAGAAAATGTACAAAAATTTAAACACATTTTTTCCTACAACAAAATTTACGTGTCGGTTGATAAACACAGAGTACCTAATTTTAGTCAAACTACAAAACTTACCCGCGCAATGTTATTCCACTATGTGTATATCAAAAGAAAACGGCTAAAAATTATCGCTTTGGGATTGTAATAATGTTTTTCTCGTAGATTATTCAATTATTACTTATTAATAAAATCACTTATTTTTACCTCCCTGAACAGCTTAATATCAGTTTTTCATAATATATTCATTACAATTTGTAGCAAGCTACAACTTGCAAGGCGCTAGTTCTGAGCGGGGAACCGATTTAGCGTTGCGCGGGAGGGGTGCATACGCTTGCGCCTACGGCGGTGCCTGCCAGTCTGGTAGAATCTTTGAACGAGACGGCCGTGTCGATTAGAGGTCGCGAGTGACATAAGAATTGCTACATCGCATTATGACGGCCTCCATCGTGTTGTTTTATTTCGTTAATATACGTGACAACGAGGCTTTTTTTTGAGTTTTGAGTGACTATTTTAACTTCGATTGCCATTAATTTGCATCGACGCGTGGCTTGTGTTGTGTTTTAATATCGTGCTAAGGAATCTTGCTTTGTCGGTTGAACGCCAAACTTTGTGATCCGGGTGGAGATCGCGCTCGATTATAGTTTGTGCTAAGTGACGTTAGACTTGACGTTAGACGTTCCGATAACGACAGGCGCCCTCTAAAGTGATTGCGCCTTGTGGAGCGTGGCAACGCATTTGATTCTGCTGAACGATTACATCGGTGACGTCAGGTTACATTACACACTTTCCTACACCACTCACACATACCATTTACTTGCCCCTGACGGCGCCTTGTGGTCGACCCTACCTCCGGAATTCGGTAAGTTTGTGTTTGCTTATAGAGCCGTTATAAATTAATTATCCATAGGCCATTGGGCCCTCCCCTCGGTTGCTCGTCGAGTTGGATTACCGATGGGCCCTAATCCTGTCGACTTTTGTCGGGGTAACTGAGGGCCGTAACAAAGAACATTAATTTATAAACCAAACTTAACAGAAACTACAAAACTCTTTTAATGATATTCCGTAATAACAACTTCGTTTCACAAGTCAGATATCTTAAAAAAAACTTAGAATGTAGTATATCATAAAACCAAATTAATGAGATCTAATTTAATTATAAAACACAACCATTTATTAATGAAATACAGAGAAAGCAATAGGTAACGTTAAACGATTATAATGTTAAACAATTATAAAGTATTTGTGATGAGACCTCCAGGGCTCGAGCGCAGGCTCCCAGGCAGACAGCGTGCGGTTGTAGTAATCCACACTGAGCTGGGCGCGCAGCAGTCCGCCGCCCGCACCGCTGCCCGCACAACTCGCCACCCCGCTTCCCGCCCCGCCGCTGGGCGTCGACACCAGCACCGGGTCCGGGTACGACTCCTCCGCTTTTCTTAAGTCCTATGGCACACAAGAAAAATATTTTAGCTATATTTTGGATAGATATGTACCTGCACCACTAAACTGTAAAATGTTTTCTAAATTGCCTACTACTAAGTAAACAAATTTAAAGACTTTATTCGCATCAAAATTTATTTAACAGACTTAAATTTAGATAGAAGAAAATATTTACCTGATCCAGGTGCAGATCGGACATGGCTATCTCCAGGAGCGGCACGTCCGAGTCCAGGCAGTCGTCGATAACGCACAGCGTAACGCAGTCCGCATCCACCTGACACGTCATAATATTTTATATTAATTTTTCAGTATCTTAATCTTTAAGCACGTAATTTTAAATAATAAATAAAAATGCTATTAAGAGATGACAGAAAAAACGCTTCAAAGCCTCACTTAGAAATATTTCACTTTATCATCATCATCAACATTATTCCCCCATGGATCGCACAATGGGTATTTGCGATAATTGCCATGCAGGCAGGCTGATCAACAATCGCCATTTTTTGTTATTTAAGTTACTATTACAAAAATACCACGCCCACGCCCACGTCGCGTAATACGATAACCAAGGGAGCTATAAATCCGTGAATGATCAACCATCAGATGGATTCTGTGCTCGTTTGTCACATTTATTCTAAAAAAAGAAATCGAGGAGTGGGGTATGAAGTGGGATACGACCGTGTATACGTGTACGTAACGAAACGACTTCAAAATGGCGGAGCTCTCCCCTCCGCCAACCGCAATGCATCACAGTCCTCAATCAACGTAACGGATTCTTTAATCCTTAAGCTATGGAGTGGTGGAATTAAATATTGGATATATTATCCGTGCGGTTAAAGAATGGGATTAAAAATGACGTCATATTTATTTTCCTCTCGCTTGCACACTGTCGCTATCTACACTCACACCTGCCGGTAGATAACAAAAAAGTTCATTGTGATATACGTTTTTCGGTACATTCTATTATAACCTTAGTTCAGCTAGTCACTGGAATCAGTGGTAACAAATTCTCATAAACAAAAAAAAATCAGTCCGGTTTAGCTAATTTGAAAAATAAAAAACTCTCAGAACGCATCGTACGTTCAAGTATGTTGGTCCGATAAGATTATAAATATAAAGCTAAGGTACAATTGGTGTGACCTGCAGCGCGTTCAGTGGCCACACGGCGGAGGGTTGGGCGGGCGCAGGAGAGGGGGCAGAGGCGGGGGCGGGCGCGGGCGATCGCACCCATCGCGCCGCCAGCAGGCGCGCCGCACCCGCTGCGCTCGCCCGCATATGCACGCTGTTAGCTGGTGCGTCCGCAACTATTTCTTCTTCAGATTTACCTGTACACCAGACCATGCGATATTACCTCGGTGATGAACTATATCACCCACGACAACACACTGACTTGAGTATAATTGTCGAATTAAAGTCTTGGAAGAAACAAAACGTTTCCTTAACGACACCTCTGCATTGCACCACCAAACTCATTCAACATTCCAGGAACTTTAATTAGATTTTTGATAGGCTGTCATTTATTCATGACAACTTATTAAAAATCCAAGCCTCACCTAGTTGCGACGCTTGGCACCACACTTCGTATATCGGTAATTGCAGCTGCTGCTCGTATTATCGGAATTCAAGTCCCTAAAATGTCTTACTTTTCCTACGTGAAGATTTAAGAGACTATTAATCATATATAATAAACAATGGTAGAACCATACACATACATACATAAACATAAACACTCAAGCCTGTCACCCAGAGGGGTAGGCAGAGACTACAGACTTCCATTTGGCACGATCCTGACACACCCCTCTCGCCTGCTTCACATCCATATACCTACGCATACATGCTCGTCGGTTAAGGGTACTCATAATTTGGCCCGTTTTCAATAAATCGCTAATTTGGTCGATAAACTTCCGCCTTCCCTCCCTTCCGTCCCTTTCCGACTCTGCCATTTACTTCTGCAACATAAATTTTATTTGTCACTCTTTATTCTTTGGTAGAACCACGCGGCAGCTTTTGCTGTCGCACGGATGAGCCGGCTCGAACCGGGGTGGTATTACGACCTCACAGAATACCAGCATGAAGTAGAAGTTTACTCCTGCATTTCGCCTGGTAAGTGCAGGTTGCCTGATTACAAAATACCCCCCCTTTAACATGGTAGAGGAGTTAAAGAAAACACTACCTCTGGAGGGTACCAGCACCCCTGGTGACGTAAAGTCCACGTCAGAGTGCCACGCTATCCGTGAATTTCTGCAACATACTGATGTTGCAGAAATTCAGTAGACTTCATTCGCCTTCTCGGCTCTACGCCGTCCACTACCTTCTGAAGACGGCGAAGCTAGCCTGGCACAGGTGTATTGCAAGCGAGACATTAGTGTGAGTGACACCACACTACGGAAAAGACAATAATCCGACTTTAAAGTTTAACCGATCATACGGTTAGATCTGTTTATGACTACGCCTTGGCATATGGTCTTATACAACTGGTTAATAATAATAATAATATTTTTTTTAAATTTAATGGCGTAGGGAATTGACGACCCCATCGCCCGCTGACGTAACAGTTAAGTGACAAAACTGCTACGTCAACGCAGTCAGTCAGCGCCTTGCGAGAGGTGTGAGCGCCGTGCCTCGGCAGAATTCAGGGTGCAAATGCCCGTTTGTGCTTATGGCCGTCCCGATACGGTGCCGGGCCTGGGCGTCTCCCGTTAATGAACGCCCAAATTATGGATGATGGAAAAAAAGATAGTGCGCAAAGGGCCGCTGCCTGGAGGTCGCCAGGGCGCGTCTGGAGCTGGCGCTGGACGCGACAGCATGCGGGCCGCCAGCCGAGCGCGGGGTGTTGCAAGATCACCTAGCAGCCCCCCGCATCCATCATCCCCACCAGAAGGCTTGGTGTCGGCTGGGTCTTCTCGGATTCAGCAAGCGGCACCCGCCGCTGGTGGAGCACGTCGCATGCGTTGGTCAAAATTAATGAACGCAAACGCACTGCGGGCGTATTTTAGGGCAAAAGGGGAAGAAAGTGGAAACTGAAAACTGGTGTCTGAAGTTAGGATGATTGGGTGCGACTAAATCTAGTCCAATTTAATCCCCTTAAGACACAAGTTCGCGCGTTTACCGCTAAAAAGAACACCTTTGTCGTATCTCCTCATCACACTCCCCTCTCCCCTCGACACCTTAGCCAGTATCTGAATCTTCTTAGCTTTTCTTATTTATTAAACTAAGTTTGTATAAAAAGGGTTATTATAATATTAAGGAATTTATGGATGATAATAACCCCTGGGAGGGGTGATCGCTACCAAGCTATTTCTAACTTTTTTTGTGTTGTTAATTGTAACGTACATGATTGTAAGCTATTATTTGAAAAGAATAGTCTCGCTGGGTTACTTGCTGGTTCTTCCCAGGACAGAGGTGTTTTTTGCGAACCGGTGGTAAATGAAAAAGGTGACTTTCAATAAGTATTGTTTACAATCTATATTGAATAAAAAGTTTTTGTTTCTGTTTCTGTTTCGGCGTTGACATATCGAGTGACGTGCAATTTCGTGTCTGGCAAGAGACAGTATTTCATGCCGGTACACCGCCTGCAACTTTACAAGGCGTAAGTCCGGCTTCACATAGAATACTGTTCCCATCTCTGGGCCGGAGCTCCCCAGTGCGAGCTCCTTCCAATTGATCGCATCCAGCGCAGAGCGGTTCGAATGGTCGACGACCTAGTTCTTTCTGATCGGCTTGACTGATTAGTACTGCGGAAAGATGTTGCATCTCTTTGCGTTTTTTATCGCATCAAACACGGGGAGTGCTCTGAGGAATTCTTCAGACTACTTCCAGCCGCTCAATTTCACAATCGCCATCCTATCCATCTATAGTATCTGGATGATTGACAGTCCACCACTGTGCGATTTAGAAGAAGTTTTCTTCCTCGCACAACTTCCTTGTGGAATCGAATACCACCAGCGATTTTTTCAGACCCATACGACTTAGGGACCTTCAGAAAAGAGCCTACTCTTTTTTAAAACACAACGCATTTGGAAATCCCCTGGCGTTACAGTTGTTCATGGCGGTAGGCATTTACTATCAGGTGAGCTGCATGCTCATGCTCTCCCATAAAGTAATAATAACAAACAGATAAAATTAATCAGCCTTATAAGCGCAAATATAAACAACCGTCCCAATAATGCCTGCCACTTGGTGAGATTTTAAAACGACTTATTTCTAGCAGAGAACATAAAAACTAATAAAATTATTTAAAAAACAACCAACTTTAGTTTTGTTAACTTAACATTAGTTAAAAAAATAATTTATAGTTATACGGTAACTTACCGGAAAGCGCTGCTCTAACTTGAGCCGGCAGTGATTGCAGCATCGCAGCGAACATGCGCATGTCATGATACGACAGTCGTAAATTTAATGTTCCCATTGAAATCTAAAAAACATCCTTTGAATGAAACAAATTTTAAGGATTTATTTGCGTTCGAATTAAATTACTGTTTGTGTAAATATAAGAAATCAATATAACAAAATCTGACATCAACGCTACGATTTTCTAATATACGAAATTTTTACACCTTGACCCTTATTTATGGAAATGAGAGTTATAAAAATTTCCAAACCATCAGTAACCAGTTGCAATTATATTATCAAAAATCTACTGCTAAACATAGGCATGATGATATCCGCAGTAAAACCAGTGACCGACATAGCCCAACGGATTAGTAAGCTGAAGTGGCAATAGGCCGGCCATATAGCTTGAAGAACCGATAACTGATGGGGAAGAAAGGTTCTCGAGTGGCAGCCTCGTACCGATAGGCGTAGTGTAGGGCGACCCCCCACTAGATGGAGTGACGACCTGGTAAGACATGCAGAAAGTCGATGGATGCAGGTGGCTCAGGACCGTGCTTTGTGGCATTGCTTGGGGAGGCCTATTTTCAGCAGTGGATTTATGAAGGGCTGTAGTGATGATGATGATGAAACATAGGCCACCCCAGTATATTTTCATCGGGGGGATACTTACCATAGTTGATACGCTAGGCAAGCGTGTTGGCTACCGCAATTTTTATTTTTATTTAGCCGTTATTAAGATGATGCCGCTGCTCGTCTCCTGGTTCAGTTGTTCTCTGTTGTCTCTAACGACAGCCACGGCACGAACGGGTAGTGGATATTCATACACAGCCGCTACATGGTTTAAGCCATTGGTAAAATCATAAATAATTTCAATAAGCATTATTTACTTTGTAATCTGTATTAAAAGAAAGTTTATCTATTCAATTCTACTTTATACCTTAGAAAAAACAATAGAATTAATAATCACTTTTGTTACTAAAATCAGGTAAAAATGACGTAGAGAAAAATATTGATTTTTCGATTTTATTGCTAGGAAAATAAGCATTAAATTTCAATAAAAGGGCAGTGGTAGCTACATGCAGGCGGCGCCGCGCGTCTACGTGCGCGTGCTGCGCGGCGGGCTTCACAATGGCGAGCGCCGTCTCGTCCTCCAGGCCCAGCACGCACGAGAACAGCTCCAGCTCGCCCAGCTCGCAATAAGAGAGCAGTGGTAGTTACATGCAGGCGGCGCTGCGCGTCTACGTGCGCGTGCAGCACGGCGGGCTCCACGATGGCGAGCGCCGTCTCGTCCTCCAGGCCCAGCACGCACGAGAACAGCTCCAGCTCGCCCAGCTCGCAATAAGAGAGCAGTGGTAGTTACATGCAGGCGGCGCTGCGCGTCTACGTGCGCGTGCAGCGCGGCGGGCTCCACGATGGCGAGCGCCGTCTCGTCCTCCAGGCCCAGCACGCACGAGAACAGCTCCAGCTCGCCCAGCGCGCACTACGAGAGCCGTGGTAGTTACCTGCAGGCGGCGCTGCGCGTCTACGTGCGCGTGCAGCGCGGCGGGCTCCACGATGGCGAGCGCCGTCTCGTCCTCCAGGCCCAGCACGCACGAGAACAGCTCCAGCTCGCCCAGCTCGCAATAAGAGAGCAGTGGTAGTTACATGCAGGCGGCGCTGCGCGTCTACGTGCGCGTGCAGCGCGGCGGGCTCCACGATGGCGAGCGCCGTCTCGTCCTCCAGGCTCAGCATGCACGAGAACAGCTCCAGCTCGCCCAGCTCGCAATAAGAGGGCAGTGGTAGTTAAATGCAGGCGGCACTGCGCATCGACGTGCGCGTGCAGCGCGGCGGGCTCCACGATGGCGAGCGCCGTCTCGTCCTCCAGGCTCAGCACGCACGAGATCAGCTCCAGCTCGCCCAGCTCGCAATAAAAGGGCAGTGGTAGTTACATGCAGGCGGCGCTGCGCGTCTACGTGCGCGTGCAGCGCGGCGGGCTCCACGATGGCGAGCGCCGTCTCGTCCTCCAGGCCCAGCACGCACGAGAACAGCTCCAGCTCGCCCAGCTCGCAATAAGAGAGCAGTGGTAGTTACATGCAGGCGGCGCTGCGCGTCGACGTGCGCGTGCAGCGCGGCGGGCTCCACGATGGCGAGCGCCGTCTCGTCCTCCAGGCTCAGCATGCACGAGAACAGCTCCAGCTCGCCCAGCTCGCAATAAGAGGGCAGTGGTAGTTAAATGCAGGCGGCACTGCGCATCGACGTGCGCGTGCAGCGCGGCGGGCTCCACGATGGCGAGCGCCGTCTCGTCCTCCAGGCCCAGCACGCACGAGAACAGCTCCAGCTCGCCCAGCTCGCAATAAAAGGGCAGTGGTAGTTACATGCAGGCGGCGCTGCGCGTCGACGTGCGCGTGCAGCGCGGCGGGCTCCACGATGGCGAGCGCCGTCTCGTCCTCCAGGCCCAGCACGCACGAGAACAGCTCCAGCTCGCCCAGCTCGCAATAAGAGAGCAGTGGTAGTTACATGCAGGCGGCGCTGCGCGTCTACGTGCGCGTGCAGCGCGGCGGGCTCCACGATGGCGAGCGCCGTCTCGTCCTCCAGGCCCAGCACGCACGAGAACAGCTCCAGCTCGCCCAGCTCGCAATAAGAGAGCAGTGGTAGTTACATGCAGGCGGCGCTGCGCGTCTACGTGCGCGTGCAGCGCGGCGGGCTCCACGATGGCGAGCGCCGTCTCGTCCTCCAGGCCCAGCACGCACGAGAACAGCTCCAGCTCGCCCAGCTCGCAATAAGAGAGCAGTGGTAGTTACATGCAGGCGGCGCTGCGCGTCTACGTGCGCGTGCAGCGCGGCGGGCTCCACGATGGCGAGCGCCGTCTCGTCCTCCAGGCTCAGCATGCACGAGAACAGCTCCAGCTCGCCCAGCTCGCAATAAGAGGGCAGTGGTAGTTAAATGCAGGCGGCACTGCGCGTCGACGTGCGCGTGCAGCGCGGCGGGCTCCACGATGGCGAGCGCCGTCTCGTCCTCCAGGCCCAGCACGCACGAGATCAGCTCCAGCTCGCCCAGCTCGCAATAAAAGGGCAGTGGTAGTTAAATGCAGGCGGCACTGCGCATCGACGTGCGCGTGCAGCGCGGCGGGCTCCACGATGGCGAGCGCCGTCTCGTCCTCCAGGCCCAGCACGCACGAGAACAGCTCCAGCTCGCCCAGCTCGCAATAAGAGGGCAGTGGTAGTTACATGCAGGCGGCGCTGCGCGTCGACGTGCGCGTGCAGCGCGGCGGGCTCCACGATGGCGAGCGCCGTCTCGTCCTCCAGGCCCAGCACGCACGAGAACAGCTCCAGCTCGCCCAGCTCGCAATAAGAGGGCAGTGGTAGTTAAATGCAGGCGGCACTGCGCATCGACGTGCGCGTGCAGCGCGGCGGGCTCCACGATGGCGAGCGCCGTCTCGTCCTCCAGGCCCAGCACGCACGAGATCAGCTCCAGCTCGCCCAGCTCGCAATAAAAGGGCAGTGGTAGTTACATGCAGGCGGCGCTGCGCGTCGACGTGCGCGTGCAGCGCGGCGGGCTCCACGATGGCGAGCGCCGTCTCATCCTCCAGGCCCAGCACGCACGAGAACAGCTCCAGCTCGCCCAGCTCGCAGCGCACCGGCCGCTCCGCGTCCGCGCCGTTGTACCGCACTACCGTCGAGCTCTGCGCACACGCGCCACACAATCTAAGTTTTTTTTATGGAATAGGATGACAAACGAACACACAGTCCAGATGACTGTGTGCTCGTTTGTCACTCACATTCTATTAAGGAAAACACAGCAGCTTTAACTGCTATTTTATGCTTTAAGAGAGCGTGGTACTTCCCTAGTCAGAAACAGAAACAGAAACTTTTTTATTCAATGTAGATTATAACAATACTTATTGAAAGTCACTTTTTTAATTTATCACTGGTTCGCAAAAAAAAATCTCTGTCCTGGGAAGAACCAGCAAGAAACCCAGCGGGACTATTTTTTTTTCCAATAATAGCTTACAATAATGCTTACAATAAACAACACAAGACAAATTAGAAATAGCTTGGTAGCGATCACCCTTCCCAGGGGTTATTATCATCCATAAATTCCTTAATATTATAATAACCCTTTTTATACAAACTTAGTTTAATAACATTTTTGAACTTTGTGTATGACAAATTTTGTATATTTTCTGGGATTTTGTTGTAAAAGCGTATACATCGCCCCAAGAATGAATTACTGACACGGTGGAGTCGAGTAACTGGTACTACTAGCTTGTTTGTGTCTGTTCCTAGTATTTACAGAATGAATATCACTTATTTTCGCAAAACTACTTTTATTTTTGTGTACGTACTTTACATTTTCATAAATGTATTGAGAGGCCAAAGTTAATATATTGATTTCCTTAAATTTTTGTCTCAGTGACTCTTTTTGTTTTAAATTATATATTGCTCTAATGGCCCTCTTCTGCAAAATAAATATAATTTCAGTGTCAGTCGCGTGTCCCCATAGCAAAATACCATACGACATAATGCTATGGAAATAACTAAAGTAAACTATTCTAGCTGTTTCAACACTGGTAAGAGTTCTAATCTTTTTTTACAGCAAATGCTGCAGAACTAAGTCTGCTAGCTAGTTTTGATATATGGGGGGAGCCATTGAAGCTTTGCGTCCAGTGTGATTCCAAGAAAAATGGTGGTATCAACAAGACTCAGTTCCTCCCCATTTAAAATTACATTAGTGTTGACATGTTTAACATTAGAAATGACGAATTTCATACATTTAGTTTTAGTTCCATTCAAATGCAAATTATTAACATTAAACCAATTGACTAACTTAGCTATAGCATTATTTACTTCGTCGTAATTTAATAACTGTCGTTTTAATTTGAAAATTTAATGGAAGTATCATCAGCAAATAATACTATATCATGGTTATCCCCTACTATGTAAGGTAAGTCATTAATATATACAAGAAACAGAAAGGGGCCGAGAATTGAGCCCTGAGGCACACCCATTTGTACAATCGACCCGGAAGATCTCATACTATTGATGACAACTTTTTGCGTTCTGTCACTTAAATATGAAATAATTAATTGAAGAGCATCGCTTCTTACACCGTAGTAGTCAAGCAGTCAAGCTGACTCATTCATGATACAACCATATAAAAAAAAATAAATAATATTTATTCACTCCACAAATTTTACATCTACTTACACTATTTAAATAAAAGTAGCATCAACATTGAGAGTATTAAACTTCACCTGCCTTCCACTCTCACCATATAGCTTCAGCATGGCTCTATCACGTACGAAACAAATAAAAACCGACTTCGAGTCTTCCTCAAGGCATTCGCCTTAAATTTCTTAATATGCGAACAATCCGAATCCGTTCGTCGCTGACGTCTCTGAAATTTAAAGTGCTCGTATTTACTACGTGATCGACGTAGAAAAAAAATATCGTGAGAAATGCACGCCTGAAAAAAAGTTTTTGAAGAAAGCTATGCCAATTACTAATATGATGTCCCCAATGTAACGGCCACGTGATAAGGACAATAAAGGATGATGACAGAACAAGAAGACAATCACAAAACATTTCGACACGTAAACCCATTGATTCAATAATAAAGTATGATCGTAGATACATTTGCGTGACGTGCTTTAAATATTAAAAAAAAACTATCGCCATCTATTAGAACTAATTGGAACGACGGTATGGGCAATGAGTCGTCCTTGCCAAACGTCGAGGCGATTCGAAAACAAAATGATTTAATATATCAAGTCAATTTAATGACACTTTCCGATTTACGGAAGATATGTAATTATTTATTTACTGTATATATAAATTACGTGTCACGTTGTTTGTCCGCGATGGACTCCTAAACTACTTAACCGATTTTAATCACATGATGCACACCGTTTGCAGTTTGGTCCAACTTGAGAGATAAGATAGTTTTTTTTGCCCATGAGTGACACATAATTTTGTTTGCTAATTTAGGGATTTTTAATAGGACATAACAAAGGGTCGTCGAAAAGGGCAGAACGTCTGCCTGGCAAGCTGGTTTACTGTACTTTTTGTCATAATTCGCGAAAACATAAACGCTACAAATTATTATTTTTGCGCTCCTTTTGGCACCATTTTACGCTTAGTCCGTAGACCACAGTCCCTGAGCAGTAATACATATATCGTTACGACAGCCAGTTGCGAATTGCATCACGTAGCACGAGAATATTCCCGACGATAAGCATCAATGGCCTCTATCAAGTAATAAAATGTGTAGGCATAAAAATAGATAACGCTTAAACTATTGATGCTGCAGTACGCAACCTTATGTCAACGAATATAAAGCCTTTCCCCATTTAGAAATTGTTATCGCTATGTTATCGCTTGTTTCATAGTACTTTCCGATTGAAAGAGTGAAAATTCGGGAAACGACTACGAGCAACTGACCTACGACATTTGCGACTATGATGGACCACACGAAAAGATACACGATTTTGAACGATGCAATTATATACTTGTTATGTGTGGAAGAAAAAATTCACATCTCATCCTAATCGGCAATTTTATTCCCACTCGTACAAATATTGTCAATGTATAAACCAACTTTGTTTTGCATAAATTTTGGCTTCAAACAGAAAGTAGGACACTGGACCCTGTAGCAGTAAAAGACATAGCAATATACAGTGGCGAAGCTAGGGTTCCAAACTAGGGCAAGCCCAAGATATGGTTTTGTTGTTTTTAGCAGTTTAATAAAAATACACCAATCTTGAGCTGTCTCCACTCTTTAGTTTCATATTCAGTGCTGTCAGGGACGTGTTTAACAAATCACACAGAAAGCATACTACCGCTAGATATATGTGATTGAACACCTTCGGTGGTTTTGAAAAGAGCCGTTTGGGTTTGCTTGAGATATTTACAAATAATACAATACATGAACAAAGTACAAACAAACTATGCACAAAGTTAAAAAAGGGATGCGTGGCAGCTGTGAAACCTCGAAATTATATTTTGTTTAAGTTATATGCATAAAAGAACAGATTACGACAGGAATTAGATAGTTATAATGAGAAGATAAAGCTTTGCTAATTTTTTACCATAAAATAGTGACTATTATAATTATAATTATTCATTTTCAATTCATAATAAACCGTACAAAATGATATTTTTAAACTCATATATCACTATAAATTAGCCGATAGCGTATTTGTGCCATATAGCGTAATCTTTAGGTACCATCGTGAGAATCAACCAATTTTCGTTCGATAAAATGACTTTACGTATAGAATTAAGTAGATGGCGCCATTAAAATTTTATATACTGAAAAGTAGAGAAACCTAACTGGAAATAACTAAAGGGAGTACTATTTTTTAAAAACCTCAATACATTCTTCTGTATTCTTTTTATTTATTTAATTAAAATTTGGGCTTCACGTTAAAAAAAGATTGTAACACTTATTTCCTCTAAAATTAATTAAACCTAGGTCTCATACTTTATGCTGCTGTTCAAATTGATATTTTTAATTCGTATGGTAATATTAATATTGAGTTATTAAACCTTTAAATACGCCTAACTTAATTAAACTTTAATACTAAAGAGTCCTGTACCTATATTTAAAGTATGAAGAAATGTTTATTGAATATTAAATTTCATTTTTAAAGATTTTTACCTTTTCCTCGCCGATTAGCACTTCACCACACTTATATTCATCACAATGAAACTATTATCCTCCCATTTTCACTGAAAATCTTCGAAAAAGCATAAATTTTTAAAAAACCACAACAAAAACAAACATAAACATTGAAATGTGAAGTGAACTTGCATACGAGGGGCCCGCAACCACTTCGCTAGTCGCTAACGCACTCCTAAACAACTTCATGGCAAGGCTTGTTGGCTCAATAGTAATTGCTATATAAACATTTCGTAGTTATATTTCATTATAGAATATTTTGCCATAGGTTAGAAAGAGAGCGATCGTCTTCTCGAAAGCCCCGTAAAAAGCCCACGCGAGCGAGGGAGACAACTAATCGCTCTATTAAAACTCACTTTATGACAGCAGCAGTATCGCCACAGAGTACCTTTGTATAAACGTATCGCTAAGGCAATACGAGGTCATCGGTCGACATGTGTCGAACAGTGGATTGCGCGGGAAAATTGAAATAATTTGAAACAGTTTATGAGTTATTTTATTAGTTGATATTATTGATTGATTCAGTTTTAATAAGGCAAGCCCGGCTTTTCGGCTTTTATGGAAGCTTCGCCACTGGCAATATACTCTGACCGCGAACCACGTGGTAGTTAAACAATAAGATACCTTAAGTATGACTGCGTTGGTGTCCCAGACGGAGGCATCTTCCACTAGCACGAGCTGCGAATCGGTGATGTTAAGCTTCAGCTCGACGGGCCCGCCTTCAGTCACGCCGGCGCCGCCCCCTGAGTCCGTACAGTCGCCGCTCGCCGACATATTCGCCTCCTCTCTGAAGACAAATCATTTATACATTTAAAGTATGCCGTAATGTTTAAAAACTTATTATTATCAACTTGCCCTAGAAGCCCAGGAGATGAAAGCTCGCCTGAAACTTTAAAGCGCGCAGACTGAGTGAATCTCTTGGGGGATGCCTATGTTTAATAGTAGGTTTGTGAGACCGCAAAGGCTGTATTTATGATGACTAATACGCCGAAAGAAAATATCGAATGTCGTCCAAACAAGCTTTCGTAGTGGACGTGTTATCGGTCTATCTAATGAAATACCCGATCCGTCTCGCGATTTTATATACTAAAACAGGTGAACGACGTAGTAATCTTTGCTATTTTCCCGTGAGTGCATAGTGCGTTTTTAATAAACATTTATAATAAAACAGCTCCGTCGCGCTGCTGTTAATTTGCGGGACGACCTGCCGCAACCCCGCCGCGATAAGAGATAGTCGACATAATTGCTGTCCCACTTTCGCACCCGCTTGTGCTACTGTGCGGACCGTCCCACGTCAAACCCAGTTGTTTATAATAAACAACACTCACCATGCATCAATGCGCCGCGTGTCATTCAACGATTGACGACTACGATTTCTTAGAATGCTGCACCTGTCTACGTTTTTATCATGGCCAATGCGTTGGTGTTTCGCCCACCGAATTCGAGAGACTCTCTTCTGACACCAAGATGAGTTGGATATGCCCTGAGTGTCGTAGCAAAAAACTGCGCAATGATAATTCAAATACGCCGGTCCGTCCGTCAACACCTACGTAGTGCCCACGCTGACGCTAATGTGACATCACGCCGTGGAAAGCAGGGAACGTCCAAACAAGCGGCAATAGTCGCTGCCGTAGCCGGGCAAAGCGGCTGCTCCGGCTCATGTGTGTCGCGCGTGGAGCTGCGTACCATTATGCACGAGGAACTTCGAGGTTTCATTAAGGAAAGTATTAGGGAGATAAAAGAGGACTTAAACAGGGAATTGAAAGCTTTTAAGAACGAAGTTGGTTCTATAAAGGATTCCATAAATTTTATTAGCGACTCTTTTGACAAACTAAACACTGAAATTACTACATGTAAAAGCAACATTGAGACGATCTTAAAGGAGAAGGAATGCCTCCGGAATGAATTAAACTCTATCACCAGTCGCTTTAACCAACTCGAACAAATCTCCCGCGCCTCAAACTTGGAAATCCAATGCGTTCCAGAAAGGAAGTCTGAAAACCTATTGTCCATTGTTAAGCAACTTGGTAAAACCGTATCTTGTCTTGTAAATGAAGCGGATATATTTTACTGTTCACGTATTGCGAAAAAGAATCCTCAGAGCCCACGTCCCCGCTTAATTTTAATTAAGTTAAACAGCCCTCGCTCGCGTGATACGCTTTTGGCCGCAACTATAAAGTACAATAAACATCCATCCGCAAGATAGATTGAACACCGTGCATCTCGGCTTCGGAACAGAAAAAAAGACTGCCATATACGTAACAGAAAATCTGTCGCCTGAAAATAAGTATCTCAATGCGTCGGCGCGCGCTCGAGCTAGGGAGCTGCAGTATAAGCATGTATGGGTTCGAGGCGGCCGCATTTACATGCGAAAGACGGATACATCGGAATACATACTTGTGCGAAACTCAACAACATTGTAACGGTTATCATAAGCTAATCTAAATTTTCTCAAGCTAAGCGTACAGTTAATAAGGCTTAAAATTCAATACGTTAAACATTTACTATCAAAACGTACGCGGCCTCCGCACAAAAACCACAGAGTTTTATAATAGTGTATTAAATTCTAATTACGACGTCATTTTCTTATGCGAAACATGGCTTAACAATATTATATACGATGGCGAACTTTTTAGTGAGCGATGTATATACAGGCGCGACCGGGAGACCAGTGGCTTCCATAGTAATAAACCTGGTCCTGGTGGCGGGGTGCTCATTGCAGTATCCAAACATATCTGCTCTCGTAGGATGTCACATCTGGAAAGCGACTGTGAGGATGTATGGGTGGAATTAGAGATAGGCGGAAGAGGTAATTCCTCTGAAAACATATTATTGTGTTGTGTATATCTTCCCTCACCTTTACAAAAAAACATTCTTGATTGTTACATTGAAAATACAAACCGTGTGTTGGAATCAAATGCAAAAACATTAATTATGGACGACTTCAATTTGGGTAACATTATCTGGGATAAACGTAATACGTCTTCTCCACTCAGTTTTATAACCAAAAGCTCATTAGTACTGCTCTACTGGATTTTATTGCTCTTAATAATCTCACTCAATATAACTATATTTTAAATGACAAAGGAAGAATTCTTGATCTCGTTCTCTCCAGCACGCTGAAGGTGTGGTGCGTGGTGACTCTCTTCTGAGTAACCCCGACTCTCACCACACTCCCTTAGTTCTAACATTTTCGTGTTGTGATCCGCCAAGTTTATTGCCTAACGCTCAAAGCCAAAGATATAACTTTCATAAGGCGGACTACGATAAAATCATAGCACATTTAAATTCAGTTTCATGGGACCGTATACAATATTCATGTTCGGTTGATGTCATGGTAAGAGAATTTTATGCTATTTTAACAGACACGATTACTAAGTACGTTCGAAAATGTAAACCCTCCATAAAAAAGTTTCCAGTATGGTACACAAAGGAACTCCTAAATCTCCTCAAGGAAAAAAAACAAACTTCGTTTGAGGTACCGAAAATACAAAAATCCACTGGACGAACTTGCATTACAAACACTTAGCAAAAGATGCGCCGAATTAATAAGCACCTGTCATAAAAACTATGTCGTTGATCTGTCCAAAGTTATTCTGTCTGTTGAATCCAAAGTTATTCTGGACCTTCATAAAAAATAAAAAACGTAATAGCAATGCTTACCCTACATCCATGACCTTCGGAGATGACAAAGCAGATAATGGTGACGGCATATGCAATCTCTTTGCCTCATTTTTCGCATCGGTGTATAACACTAGCTCAGTACTGTCTGTGACCACTGTTGACCAAAGTACTTCAAATTATCGTTATAATCTGCACTTCTCACAAGATCAAGTACTCAAAACTCTTACTGGTCTAGATCGGACCAAGGGAGCTGGACCTGACGACATACCCCCTTTGTTTGTAATCAACTGCCGCGAAGCGTTATCCTTGCCTTTAACAACCATTTTCAATATGTCTTTAAAAACGGGTACTTTCCCTTCGGTCTGGAAACAGGCACGTATTGTCCCAATTTATAAATCAGGAGACGCAGGATCCGTCAAAAATTACAGACCAATATCCATATTGTTTGTCTTGGCTAAATTTTTGAATGATTAGTTTGTCCTGTTTTGGCTTGGCACATAAAACAAATAATCTCACCCCAACAATCGGGCTTTTTAACATCTCGCTCTACAGCTACAAATCTCGTTTCGTTTGTGGACTATGTCTCCAAGTCTCTCGATTCCCGCTTGTCTGTGGACACCATCTACACAGACTTCAGTAAGGCGTTTGACATTGTAGATCATAACATCTTACTTCACAAACTCTCAATTTTGGGCATCACTGGCAATCTTCTCGAATGGTTCTCTTCATACCTCAGGCAGAGAAAATCGAGAGTTGTGGTAAATGGTTACTCCTCAGAACCATTTCTACCTACGTCTGGTATTCCACAGGGTTCCCATCTCGGTCCGATCCTTTTCAATATTTTTATAAATGACTTAGCGTCTGTTTTTAAACACGCGACCTGCTTTATGTACGCAGATGACATGAAAGTGTCCTTGAAAATCAAAGACCACAGTGACTCACTCCTATTGCAAGAGGATTTGGACCGGATGTTTTTGTGGTGCATTAAGAACAGACTGTTTTTGAACCTCGATAAATGTAAAATTATAAGATTCTCAAGGTGTGTAAATGTTCCGACACCTATGTATAATATTGATGGTCATCCTTTGGTAGAAGTGGACTCTGTTCGAGATCTGGGTGTGATTCTGGACAAAAAGTTGCGGTTTCATAAGCACGTTGATGGAATTGTTACAAGGGGTCTTCAAATGTTGGGGTTCGTGTTGCGTAATTCTAAAGAATTTAAGAGGACCTCTACAAAAATATCCTTGTACAAGTCTTTAGTCCGTTCGTCCAGCCTCGAATACTGTAGTCAGGTCTGGTCTCCATTTTATGACATTTACGTGAAACGCATAGAGCGTATCCAGAAGCGTTTTTTGTGGTATCTTTCGTACCAAACTTACAAAATAAAGGATCTACCCTCATACGAAGACCGACTGACGTATTTTAAATTAAGTACCCTGCAACAGCGGAGGCTTTTGCTAGATTTCATGTTGCTACACAAAATCGTCAATGGAACCGTAGACTGTCCATACCTACTAAGTGCAATAAATTTCAAGGTACCTTTTAAGCTAGTGCGTGTCAGCCGATACGTCCCCTTTTCAGTTGAAGGCAGTAAAACTAATTTGGGTTACCACGCCACCATAAACAGGTTACAGAGGCAATATAACCAGCTCTGCAACACACGTGACGTTGATATTTTTGCTGATAAGCCTCAAAAATTCAAACGAAAAATTATGCAGTCCTTTACTTTTAACTAACATTTAGACCTAGTTTTAAGTTTATAGTTGTAAGTTTTAAAAAACATATTCGTTGTCCACATTGCATGCCGTGGCAACCTTTAATTAAGACGACACTTAGATATAAACCTTCCTGTAATTTGTAGTATTTACATTGTGTTCGTGTACTTCTTGTTGGTTGTCCTAAATAAATAAAAAAAAATATCGTGACATGTTGAGAAATCAAAAATAATTCGAGAGCATGTGAAGAATGCCAATGAACATTCGAGTAACACGGCGGAGTACGCCTTCCTTTTTTTTCTGCTCCAAAAATTAACTGGGATTTTTTGAAGAATCTAGTCATTGCCTCTCGATCCTAATCATACGCTGAAAAATAACGAGGATTTAAAAAAAAGCCACTTACAAATGGACAAGGTCAGGATCGGTAGCTGGGGCCGGTGGTTGCATAATGAATTGGTTGGCGGCTTCCCACCAGTCCAGTATAGCCATAAGACGCATGTTGTTTATCAATATAGTATACGCTGAAGAGTCCAGGCGTTTTCTGCACAGACAAAATTTTCAATAAATTTATAGTAGCGTAAAAACAAACTTCTCCCTGTCACACCTTGGAACTTCTCGATAAAATATATGAAGTAAACGAGTCATAACTAAAGTCCGCGTGTTATATCTTGACCAGGCTGAAGTTAGTCGCCTGTGGCTGCGCAGATATAGTTTTTAGGAAGACAACTGTGACAAGGAGCTGGGAGTGCGGGCGGTAACGAAGACAAGATATGCAAATACGCATATTACACGGTTACAATTACGTAAATACTCGATTATCGATTATGATTCCATTTTATTCTATATCTCTTGCATTGCTTCTTTTCATTAGCCGCCTTTACGCAAACAGTCTTTAATTAAAAATAATATACAAAAATAAATAATCTATTATACGCTTGAACCAGCAAACATAACTGCTTGTGTGATATTCCTTCTAAACCTTTTCTTTAAAATATTCTATTATATCATTCATCATTACAGCCCTTCACAAGTCCACTGCTGAACATAGGCCTCCCACAAAGTACGCCACAAAGCACGGTCCTGAGCCACCTGCATCCATCGACTTCCTGCATGTATTACCAGGTCGTCACTCCATCTAGTGGGGGATCGCCCTACACTACGCCTACCGGTACGAGGCTGCCACTCGAGAACCTTTCTTCCCCATCGGTTATCGGTTCTTCGAGCTATATGGCCGGCCCATTGCCACTTCAGCTTACTAATCCGTTGGGCTATGTCGGTCACTCTGGTTTCAGCGTTTTTCAGCACGCGGTGGCGCCACTCGGGCAGCGACTGCACGTGCACTAGTGTGCAGTAGTATGTAGTAGTGTGCAGTAGTATGTAGTAGTGTGCAGTAGTGGAGCCTTGAGGATAGGGGTGCGAGTGACCTGGCGTGCACTTTAGCCTGCACGCGGTGGCGCCACTCGGGCAGCGACTGCACGTGCACTAGTGTGCAGTAGTATGTAGTAGTGTGCAGTAGTGGAGCCTGGAAGATAGGGGTGCGAGTGACCTGGCGTGCACTTCAGCCTGCACGCTGTGGCGCCGCTCGAGCAGCGGCTGCACGTGAAGTAGTGTACAGTAGTACGGGCTGGAGTATAGGGGTTTCAGTGACCTGGCTTGCACCTCGGCCAGCACGCTGTGGCGGCACTCGGGCAGTGACTGCACGTGCATAGTGTGCAGTAGTATTGTGCAGTAGTGGAGGCTGGAGGATAGGGGTGTGAGTGACCTGACGTGCACCTCGGCCTGCACGCTGTGGCACCACTCGGGCAGCGGCTACACGTGCAGTAGTGTGCATTAGTGGAGGCTGGAGGATAGGGGTGCGAGTGACCTGGCGGGCACTTCGGCCTGCACGCTGCGGCGCCGCTCGAGCAGCGGTTGCACGTGTAGTAGTGTGCAGTAGTGGAGGCTGGAGGATAGAGGTGTGAGTGACCTGGCGTGCACTTCGGCCTGCACGCTTTGGCGTGCTCGAGCAGCGGTTGCACGTGCAGTAGTGTACAGTAGTGCGCGCTGGAGGATAGGGGTGTGAATGACCTGGCTTGCACCTCGGCCAGCACGCTGTGGCGGCACTCGGGCAGCGACTGCATTTGCAGTAGTGTGCAGTAGTATTGTGCAGTAGTGGAGGCTGAAGGATAGGGCTGTGAGTGACCTGGCGTGCACATCAGGCCTGCACGCGGTGGCACCACTGGGGCAGCGGCTGCACGTGCAGTAGTGTGCAGTAGTGGAGGCTGGAGGATAGAGGTGTGAATGACCTGGCTTGCACCTCGGCCAGCACGCTGTGGCGGCTCTCGGGTAGCGACTGCATTTGCAGTAGTGTGCAGTAGTATTGTGCAGTAGTGGAGGCTGAAGGATAGGGCTGTGAGTGATCTGGCGTGCACATCAGGCCTGCACGCTGTGGCACCACTGGGGCAGCGGCTGCACGTGCAGTAGTGTGCAGTAGTGGAGGCTGGAGGATAGAGGTGTGAATGACCTGGCTCGCACCTCGACCAGCACGCTGTGGCAGCACTCGGGCAGCGACTGCACGTGCAGTAGTGTGCAGTAGTATTGTGCAGTAGTGGAGGCTGGAGGGTAGAGGTGTGAGTGACCTGGCGTGCAACTCGGCCTGCACGCTGTGGCCCCACTCGGGCAGCGGCTGCACGTGCAGTAGTGTGCAGTAGTATTGTGCAGTAGTGGAGGCTGGAGGGTAGAGGTGTGAGTGACCTGGCGTGCACCTCGGCCTGCACGCTGTGGCCCCACTCAGGCAGCGGCTGCACGTGCAGTAGTGTGCAGTAGTGGAGGCTGGAGGATATGGGTGTGAGTGACCTTTTTTTCTTTTTATAGAAGAGGGGGCAAACTAGTATACAGTTCACCTGATGTTAAGTGACTACCGCCGCCCACGAACAACCGCAACACCAGGGGAATCGCAGGTGCGTTGCCGGCCCTTTAGAAAGGAGTAAGCTCTTTTCTTGAAGGTCCCCAGGTCGTATCGGTCCGGAAAAATCGCCGGTGGTAAATTATTCTACAGAGAGGTCGTAAGCGGAAGAAAACTCCTAGTGAAACGTACAGTGGTGGACCGCCAAGCATCCAGATAGTGTGGATGGTATTGGGAGGTTTGCCGCGTAGTGCGTTCATGAAATTTAGCGGCTGGGATTAACCCGAACAATTGTGATTAGATTATTATTGTGATTAATTAATCAAAACAATCCGACCTGGCGTGCACCTCGGCCTGCACGCTGTGGCGCCGCTCGGGCAGCGGCTGCACGATGTGACTGAATACGTTGCCCCGCCGGTTAGCTGGCTCTGCTGCGTACCGTGAGTCACTCACCAGGATCTCCTGAGAAATTCACTTTGCTTAGTGTCACTCATACAAGTGCAACATAGAATCTTTCCGTTGCATTATTTCGTAAATATTGGAAGAAAAGCTGTAGTCAACAATGAGAGTGACTTATTTTTTTTTTTGTGTAATATTGAGAAAAGATATACCTGAGAAACGAGGTCGATATCTTGGCTAAGGTCAGAATAATTTTCAATGACCAATCGTGACTTGATGAAATTTATACAAGCCAGCGGCCCGCGCGCTGCAGTCAGCCGAACGCACACGTCGTGCAGGTCCAGCTTCAGCGACCACGTCGTCCACACCGGCTGGAGTGAATAGTGCAAAAGTACCAAAATAATTACAAAGTAGGCTCTAATTAGTTACATTTTACCATGACAACTCAACATTTTTACGAATAAGTTTATGAAATTATTTTTAAGGCATAGTAAATAATTCTATTTAAGTTCTCATAAACCAGTTTTGTTTTGTTAAAAAAAATTTAAATGTTGTTTGGCGCTTACTTAGTTATTTTTGTATAGCTCAGTATCTTATTCACACAACACAGCATCTTATATTTGCGTATTACGATGTCATTACATCCATTTTCATTTTTACGCTCCCTTAGTCGTCCGTGAGCTTCACCGACAAAGGGATAAGCCACGCGCCCAAAAACTACGATTCATTTTCAAGTTATCCTCTTAACAAATATTTATTTTTGGTAATTTCATGTTGATACTCCATAAAACAAAACTAATACTCAAAACAAAAGTATATTAAACATTTATGTTTTATTACTCGGTAATAAAAAATTAGAAGCACAAAAACTTTAGGCAAAGCATGAGTGGTGTTATTTTTTGTGGTTATTACCGGCGGGTGTATGTATAGACATCGGCAGTGTGCAAAAGAGAGGTGAATATATGAGATGCAATTTATCATCCCATTCTTTATCTGCACGAATAGTAAAAAGTTATGAACTTGATAGTGAATTTGTAAAAAATTGTGGGGATCCAAATAGCGTGTGATATATCATCAGACAAAGGGTGTGTGAGTGGGGTTACCTGATGCTGTGGGGCGGGGGGGGGCGGGGGCGGGCGGCAGCAGGTCCTCGCAGGGCTCGCCCAGGTTGTGCGCGAGCACGCCGCGCACCAGCCGGTACTGCTCCGCGTCGAGCGCCAGCTCCAGGGTTGTCAGCGTGCCATGAACTGCCACGTCCGGCACTGCATATCATTTTTTTATTTAATTCATTACAATGTGGTAGAGGCATGTGAGTAGTTATCATAGAAGTTAACTATGGTAGTTAAAGAAAAAAAGACTTCCGATAAATAAGAAAGGTAGTTCATGGTTTAATTTACAAAAAAAAAATCTATGATATTTCTAGCACATAAACTTTGTGACTAACTGATAAAAACTTTTTGATTTATTGTGTGTGGTAACATAGAAAGCGTGCACCATTTATTTTTTGTATACGAGTGAGACTGAAAAAAAAATTGGTTGACCCTGCAGGCCATCCCTAGAACTTCCCGCTAATTTTAAATGCAAAGCGCTGCAAAACGCACCAAATTATGTAGCGAAATCTCGAAGTAATGTTAAAAAAAAACGTTATTTTCAAATTCTTTCTCCTTCGATATCTCACGAACGAATGAACCGATTTTTATTTTCGAAACAACATTCGACGTCATTTTTTGAGGTTAAAAGCTGATTAGTTTTTGAAATCGATCAGTAAAACCGTTTAAAAGTTATTCCAAAGAAACAGTTTTTCAAAATTAAGATTTAAGATTTCTCAAAATCTAGTCGTCCGAATGAGATCATCAGAATCATCACCAAATATCTATTCCACATTAAGATCTTTAAAACGAACCACAAACCGCATCTCGAATCGAAAGTCCAATAAAAGTTTGGCTGTATTGGATCGTGAGGGGACTTAGAAGTTTGGGATGCGTGAGGGTATGAGGATATGAGAAGGATGAGGGTGTGAGTGTGTAGGCGTAAGGAGTTTAAGGGCTGTGTAGGCGTGAGGGGTGTGGGAAGTATGAGGGATGTGAAAGTGTAAGGAGTGTAAGGAGGAGGAGTGTGAGGTGTGTTAAAATATCAGAAGTGAGGGGTGATAACGTATTGCGTGTTGTAACCATTGTGCGTGTGCGCCAGGTTGCGGCGGATGCGCAGCTCGAAGGAGGCGGGCGCGGGCAGCAGAGCAGCAGTGCGGCGGCCGGGCGCTGCACAGCGCAGCGACACGCCCTCTAGCTGCACGCTACGCTCCTCCACCAGCCCACCTGCAACACCCCCCCCCCACTCACACTCAGCAATAAACACATAACAAGCGATGATTATATCACTCGCTATCACCACAATAAATATCGGTAATCACACTATAGAAATAGTTTAAGCAAACCGATCTTGCGTGTCGACAGTCAGTATTTTTAACTGCATACGCAGCGAGAAGGAGTTTCTTTGACAAGGCATCAATACGAGGACTCCATTTTAAGCAAAAATTTACAGTGATAACAAGGGAAATTTATGATCATCACTACACAAGTCCACTGCCAAACATAGGTCTTTCCTGCCTACCTAGCGGAACGCAAAAACTGTTTCTGAGGTATTGGAAGCGACTAGATATTTTTGTTTGCTTTACAGCCTTTCTAGTTTTAACAGATTGTTTTGAATTTTTAAGATGACTTTCTATCCAGTTTTGGGCTGTTACTCTAATTCTGGAACTTCTCAATTTATCTAGAAGATAACTGAGTGATATAGAGTCAAAATCTTTACTCGTATTAAAAAATACAGTTAAAAATGGAGTTTGTGAATTCAAACTCTCAGTTATTGCTTTAAATCAATTCATAACATGCTAATAGTGTGGAACACTTTCTTCGAAATTCGCAATGTTCCGATTTTAGAATGTTAAAGGCGTTAAGAAAACAATATAATGCTTAGTACTTTTTGTTTTTCAAAAACTTTTAAGAACACAGGAATAAGTATTATTAGTCGGTAGTTTCCAACGTCTTGTTGATCTCCCTTTTTATACAAAGCCTTAACGATGGAGAATTTCATACGCCGAGCGTATCGGGTGCAGCGTGTGATCATACCGGCGACGGGGTCCTCGCGGAAGGTGTTGTGGAGGTGCAGCAGCTGCAGCTGCGCCAGCAGCGCGCGGCGGCTGCGCCCGCCCACCGGCAGCACCAGCAGCGGCGCCGCGCAGCGCACGCGCACCCGCACGCGCGCTACGCGCTCCCCGCCAGCCCCGCCCCCCGGCCCACCCCCGCCCTCGCTGCCCATCTCGCACCCGCCGCCGCTCGACACCTGCGCGCGACATCATTTCATCTATTGATATTTGATTATTGACGTGAATACGACTTTATGATGATAACAAAATCGACGGATAGGATCATAGAATTTGTTACGTTGAGTGAAGAGTATAACGGATCGCACACGGCGGGGCCGTGGGGAAGCACCCTCATTATGAGGACGTTTCGTTACGTACATGTTCTATTCACGTTCTTAACATTTAAATAACCATATGTGACTACCTGTAAAATGGCTTTGTCGAAATGTCCAATTTGTACTCATGTAACGTTTATATGTTGATGGTGTTCCAAATAAAGTAAAAAAAAACTCACGGCCACGTCCACGACACAACTACACCCCGATTTCTTTATATAAAAAGGGGCAAACGAGCATGCGTCTTATGTAACGATAAGTTAACACTGAAGCTTGTGAACAACTACAACACCAGGGGCAACGCAGGTACGTTGCTGGTTTAAAAAAAACGCGTGTGCTTATGACCACACGACTGAATTAAAATTTCTTTAGTTCCATCTGTATGTATGTATATATCTGTATATCTGTCTATATATTATGCATATATGTATAGTATATATACATATATAAATTTTTTACAAATATATAAATTTATCATCGCCTTCCTTCCATAATTTATTATTATTCACACGAAAATTCACAAGACATGAACTTCAAAATGAATTTACAATTTTATTCACTTTAAACGTAGAATATGTAATGTATTGAACAAAATATTAATTGATAAAATTGGTCAAAACGAAATAAAATTACGAAAAATAAATGTCTATGAGAAAAGAGAAAAGAAAATGTGCGCGCGCATTGCTCTCTCTTGTTTATATCCTCCACTCAACTCCGTTCGCCCGATCACGCTTCGTATCGTTACGATTTCGTCATGCCTTCGCCAGCTTACTTCCCAAGTCAAGCGTTCATAACGAAGTTTCACTTCAGAGTAAACTATTTTCTTTCTTTCTTTCTTTGATTTCTGACATATCCTACACAACCCGCTTAAAGTTATGCTCAAATTAAAAGAAATTTAAATTTGATAATCCAATTTATGGTTATAGTATAAATGGGTCGGCTCGACTGGGGAAGGACCACGCTCTCACATAATACCAACGTAAAATAGCAGCTTAATACTGCTGTGTTTCGTATGGTGAATGTAGAGATCCGGAGACCCTTTTTTACTGGAAATGAGGGATTCCATCTCAGTCCTCAGGGGTGACAATGTATCTACGTTTTTATTCTTAATCGAGGATAAATGTAAAAGTCTATGGGCCACAGCATCCACTTACCATCAGGTGGACTGTGTGCTCGTTTGTCACTCTTATTTTATATAAAAAGGTAGTTGTTGTGTAGTAGGTGCTCTTAGCAACAATATAAGTTTACTTTAATTTAACTGCTAAACATCCCGTCATCAGTATTACAGTCCGTTACAAGTACCCTTACAAATATCTATTATAATACTTAATTGACGGCAGGTGTATTACATTTATACAGATTTCTTCAGGGCATTTGACGAGGTCAATCACGAGTTACTGTGTGCGAAATTAGAGGCCTATGGAATTCACGGCAATATACTTTGTTGGGTAAGAATATTATGGTTGTAGCACAAATAGGTCGGCTCAACCGGGATAGGACCACAATCTTACAAAATTTGGTGAATGTAGAAGATCGGAAACCCTTTTTACTTGAAACGAGGCATTCCATCTTAGTCCTCAGAGGTGATAACGCATCAGCATTTTGATTTTTGATTGAGGATAAATGTGGATGTCTATGGGCCACAGCATCCACTTAACATCAGGTTGACTCTGTGCTCGTTTGTCACCTTTATTCTATAAAAAAATGGTATCTAAAGTATGTTAGCAAACCGATCGAACCGACATCAATTAATTATTGTCAGGAACAAAAGCACGTACCTTGCGACGGGCTAGTACGAATGCACGGCGCAGCAAACTGAAGTCACGTACGAAAGCCTGCAGCTCGAGGACGAACCGCCTCGTGTGCACGTAAGTCAGGGGACCCATCTCTAAGGTTAAGCTTGTCTCATATCCTGCCGTCTCAGCCTCTGATTTACTTAATCTACAAATAGTATAGAGTATACATACGAATGACGGTGTCACAATTTGACAGAAAGGCGTATAAAAGAAAAAGTTTTTTTATTGAATAATAAATATTATACATGTATCAAAAAATTATGCAGATAAGAAATGTCTACGCATATTTTCGAACAGTTTATAATAATATTATTATAATATAGAGAATATATAATTTGATGGAAATCAAGTTTTGTTGAGGTTTGTTATAGTACTTATTCGTCAATGTATTTTTTTTAATGTTCGTTACATTTGTTTTCTGTATATTTTATAACGGCGGTATAATTGGGTTGCTTTAACTGTAGAACTTCCCTAATTTTAATAAAAAAAATTCGTTCTTTTGCTGATATTAAGGTAATAAAACAAGTATATTACGCATTATGTCAGTCAATACTCACCTATTGTATAACCTCTTGGGGTGGAGCAGCTAAAACTACACTGCTACCACTGGAACGCGCTCAAAGAGCTGTATTAAAAGTTGCAACATTCCGCCCTATTCTATTTCCATCCCATCTCTTATACAAATCCTATAATGTCCTCTCAGTGCGCCAGTTATTCGTTATGAGTACGTTACTAAAACAGCACTTAAAATTGCCCTACAGATGAGAGGTCACTGATAAAAGACGCAAAGATATAGTAATTAAAACTAACATTAGAATAAGGCATTATTTCATGCATAGATTTTTTAGATTCCTCGGCCCTTTTTTGTATAATCAAGTCAACGCAATTTTGTACATATATCCATTAAAAATGGCAGACTGTAAAAAGGTAATTCGAACATGGTTACAAAATTTGTCATACGATGATACGGCGAAGTTGCTGATTGTTTTAAGTTAATTAATATCATAAGTAAATCAATGATGATATATTTTACCCAAATAACCCTTATTAGTTAGTACGTTATTCATTTTATATAAGAAACAGAAAATATTTGTTAATGTATCTTTTAGCACATACACCTGAGATACAGGTTTATCCTAGTTCAGGTGCCTGTTATTGTAGACTATTTTTAAGTTAAGACTTATTGGAATAATTTGTACAGTTTATCAAAATAAAATAAATTATTATTATTATAATAATAATAACGCAAAAACTGATGGAGCGCATAGATGATCTGAAGCAGATAATCGCTGCTTGGGGAAAACGGATTCGGCGATATACTGAGAAGTCGACTCGGTTCAACCAGAATCGTCTCTTCCAGAGTGTTTAGAAGAGGTTCTATAAATCATTGGAGCGACCAATGGTAAGTAGAACGGGCCCAGCACCAAATTAGGCCGACACTGTAGCATTTTGGCGCAGCCTGTGGTCAGAGCCCGTAAACCACAGCGAGGGCCCTTGGACGGAAGTTGTGGCGAGTCAGTGTGCGAGTATAACGCCCATGGACCCCGTCATTATAACGCCGGATGACGTGGCTGAGGTGGTCCGTAGAGCCCCGAATTGGAAAAGTCCGGGACTCGACGGGCCGCATCACTACTGGCTGAAGGGGTTTGTAGTGTGTCACACTGTGCTTGCCCGACAGTTTCAAGAGGCTCTCAACCAGAAGTTGCTCCCGAGCTTCTTCACTACTGGGATCACTCATTTGGTTCGTAAAAACCAGGATACCACAGACCAGAGCAAATACCGCGCCATCACATGTATACCAACCATATACAAGACACTACCATCCATTTTGAGCGCGAGAAGTACTAGTCACTTGGACTCAAATCAGGTGATGTCGCGCGCTCAAAATCGATGTCGGGGCTGTGGTCGTAGAACCAAGGAACTACTTCTCATTGACGCGGTCATTGGCAAAATGGTGAAAAACCACTCACTGCTAAGCCACTGCGCCACGGAGTCGTCAATCTTGGTCTTTGGCACCGACTCAAAATTACATAGGTATACATAAATTACTTTAAGAACTTAGGTAGAAAAAAGATTTATTATATTTTCTTCCCTGTTTTCTTCAGCGCTTTAATTTTTTTTGTTAAAAAGATTTTATATAAGGGTGGATTGCGCAGAAGCAGTGTGACAATACCTGTGGTAGTCCAGTAGCAGTGCATTGTGCGCCCGCGTGTGCAGACGGCGTCGCCACACGGGCGCGCGCGGCGCCAGGTCGTGCAGCGCCAGCGCGCCCAGCGTGGCACACACGCGCCGCCCGGCCCCCCGCGCCCGCTCCCCCGCGCACGCGAACGGCGGCGCGTGACACGAGCGCGCGGCACACGTCGCCACGCGCCCCAACCACCGCCAGCCACAGCGAGCGCACGCGCACCTCCGTCACAGTCGCGTGCGCAGCACCGCCCGCCCCACCCGCCTCGCACGCACCGCCCGCCGAGCCCACTCAAACAAGATTTTTATAATTAAAAAAATGACAAACAAGCACACAGTCCACATAACAGTAAATTAATGCCCATACCCATGTACATATACATTTATCCTCGATTAAGAACCAAAATGCAGAAGCGTTGTCACTACTCAGGATTAAAACAGAATGCCTCGTTTTCAGTAAAATGGGTCTCCGATTATTTATACTCACATTACGAAACACAGCAGCTTTGGACTGTTATTTTACACTGGTAATCTGTGAGAACTTGCTCTTACCCCAGTCGAGCTAACTCATTCGTATTGCAACCATAATAAAGCTTGACTCTACACCGTAAAAAACACGAGACGCTCTCACTCAAAATAACTACTAACAATAATAATGTCCTCGAGACCGCACTTCGATCACGGCGGCGTCTCAACGGAGGCTAGCCATCTAGGCAAGTCATAGTACCCGAGTGTACTGTGTTCTCATAATCCAATAAGATGGCAATCCGACACAACCGAAAAAAAATCAGGCGAAGAGGACCAACGGCTTTTAATGCTTTTCGAAGTACGAAAGTGAAAAACCGAAACAATTTTCTCACTCCGTACTACTACTGGGAATTTCTTGACAAAAACACCCAATAACTGATTTCTAGCTAGATACGAAATTTGAACCTGGGACCTCACGAACTACAACCGCATTTACGACCACTTTACCATCAAAACAGTCAAACGACTACCACAGTAATAGTAAAATACACAGTTAATGTCTTAATTTTAACGAATAAATTTTATGGCTCTGCTGTCGTCGCGCCACAAATTAAATAAAATAAAACATTGTAATTATTATGTATTGCCAGTAACGAACACATAATGTTCTGTGGTGAAACGGTCGCACAGAGTAGAGATCATCGCCAGGGAATTATAAAATGCTTCAAATAATTACTGAATGAGCTGCGTTGCAGTGCATTTTGTACGATTTCAAATATTCCTTTTACAATAGTGTGTCAATTGTATGTCAAGAAGAAAAACCATTTTTATTTTATATTTTTATAATACATTTTTGTGTTTTTTATATTATATGTTAATGTGCAGCTGTAAGTGAAATACAGGTTGCTTAATATACAAACTTAAAAATTGAAAAAATTACGGTCGAATTTCAACCACCGGCCAACCACTAGTAACAATAAATTGACGTGAAAATTTTACATATTAAGCATTTATACGTTTTTGGGCATGTATTTTGGTTTCTGATGATTGACTTAAGCCATTTTATTATATACTACAAACAGCATAAGTACAAACTAATTACCGGGCTGCGAGGACCTGGCATCAGCGGATTCCGAAGTCGGTTCGTCCCCGGCGATGCCGAAGAAATCAAGAACAGCAACCCAACTATCGATGCTTAATACCAGCTTCAGACAATTGAATTCTACCTTGGTTAGTCTGTATACCTGTGACAACACAAGATGCTTATACATTTCAAGAACTTGAACATATTATGATATACATATATTTTACTAGGATTTTCAACAGTCTCTAAATTATAATCTAAATACAAAAATATGTATCACAGCTATGAAGCAAATTTTAAAAAAAAACTGTTATCTGAAGTGGCATAACATATCTCGACCAATCAATCACCGATGGGAGGCCCCTATCCTATAAAGGCTCTAGAGTGACAGCCTCGTACGTGTAAGACAACGATAGAACGGCCCCCACTAGATAGAATAAATTAATAAACAACCATCGTTTAGAAGAAGCGCCTCTATGCAGAGATTTTGTTTTTCTATCCAGAATTTGTTACAATTACTATTACAGCCTATTAAGAGTCCACAGCTTCGCACAGGCCTACCCCAGAGATTGCTTCATTGGGAATATATATGCCACAGTTGCCACGCTCGGAAGGCAGGTTGACAACCAGCAATGTTTTAATTTTTAATTGTCATCAGGAAAACGCTGCTATCTCCTGGTTTATTTCCCCTCTGTCGCCTCTTACAATACTCGCGGGATAAGTAATGGTTAGAGGACATTCTTCCACCGCTACTACACTGCAGTTAGACTTTATTAGAATTATAGCAATTTACAATAGAATCTTGTTACCTGATCGAACTGGTCATGGAAATGCGGGTGTTGCGGGTCGCGAGTGTGCACCGACACCCACACCAGGTTGTCGTCCGTCTCGGACGAGTCGAACTTGCCAGTCGCGTCGAACGTGCCAGACATGTCGGCCTTGCCGGTCGTGTCAAACGTACCGGATATGTCAAAATTGTCGGAACTATCGAGCGCGTCGAAAATGCTAGATTTGTCAAAAGCGTCGCATGTTTCAGCGTTGTCAACCGTTTCACTGAGCGGCTCTGGTGAGCACGGGGGCGTTGCTCCACACTTGCTCTCTGACTTGCCGAGTTTATCACGCGCACGCTGTTGTGAGATTAATGTTTAAAATACTTTAATACCGAAATATCAAGACAATTTTCCTTGCATTTATTAGTATTGAATCTATCATCCCGTGTGGAAACATGTATGAACGCATCCGTTCATAAAGGAATAATACTAAACGTATATTTATAGTTACAGTGTCATAGATGATATTATTTCGTGTAAAGGCGTTTCCTTTATGAACAGATGTGTTCATAACAATAAGAACTGATCTAAAAACCAACATTAAGTCACGTGACTTTAAGTTGATTTAAATCATTTTGATAATTTTCTATGAGCTTGAACAACTGTAGTAAATCAATTTGGCTAACTCCGCTCAATAGACATATTTATAGTTAAAGTGTAAAATGGAAGAATCTATATTTTTATTTATTTTTTTATAGAAGAGGGGGCAAACTAGCATACGGTTCACCTGATGTTTAGTGACTACCGCAGCCCATGATCAACCGCAACACCAGGGGAATTACAGGTGCGTTGCCGGCCTTTTAGAAAGTACGCTCTTATCTTGAAGGTCCCCAGGTCGTATCCGTTCGGAAAAATCGCCGGTGGTAAACTATTCCACAGAGAGGTCGTACGCGGAAGAAAACTAGTGAAACGTACAGTGGTGGACCGCCAAGCATCCAGACGGTGTGAATGGTATCGCGAGGTTTGCCGCGTAGTGCTTTTATGAAATTTGACGGCTGGGATTAATCCAAGCAATTCCTCAGAGCACTTCCCGTGATAGATGCGATAAAATACCCAAAGAGATGCAACATCTCTTCGCAGCGCCAGTGAATCAAGCCAATCGGAAAGCACTCAGTCGTCGACGATTCGAGCCGCTCTGCGCTGGATGTGGTCAAGTGGAAGGAGAAGAGTACTGGGGAGCCCAGTTCAGAGATGGGATTCCATGTGCGGCCGAACTTGCGCCTTGTAAAGTTGCAGGCGGTGTGCCGGCATGAAATACTGTCCCGCTCTGCTGAACACGCCAAGCTTTTTAGAGGCCAATTTGGCCTTCTCTTCCAAGTGACCACGAAACTGCACGTTACTCGATATGTCGACGCCGAGGATTCCGATACTGGCAGAGGCAACAAGGGGAGTGCCTTGAAACTGGGGAAATACGACAAAGGATTCTTTTTAGCGGTTAACGCGCAAACTTGTGTCTTCTAAGGGTTAAACTGGACTACCGGAAAAGACGCGTTAAGACCGGTGCAAACTCTGAAGCACACGTCCTCAGCACAATTGGGGGGATACCGTCAGGTCCACTCGACTTGTGGATGTCCAGGGAGAGGAGTGCTTTGCGAACCGAGCGCTGTGTAAGCCGCACCTCCGGCATGGATCACTCACACCGCGTGATGGTCGACAGCGGACTCCCCCCGTCATCGAGAGTCAAGTTGGACGCAAAAAAAGAGCCTAGCAGATCGGCGTTGTCCTTTGCGGCATGGGCCAGTGAGTCGTCCTCCCTGTGCAGAGATGGAAGAGATGGTTGACAGAAATTCCCCTGGACAGCCTTGGCAAGAGACCAGAATGCACGGGTTTCAGAAGGAAGGCGATCTAGTTTCTCGCCAATTCTGCCTATGTGCTCTGACTTTGCCTTGGCAATGACACCTTTGAAGGACCTGGACGCGGAATTATACTTCTTTTTTAGAGCGCTGGTGTTTACATCCCGGGACGTTGATGCATTAGCCCAGGCTTGACAGCACTCCTGCTTATAGCAAGATGCTATTTTACAGGAGCGACCAAACCATGGCTGAGATTTGCCTCCGATGGGTACCACAGAGGAAGGAATAAAAAGTTCCATACCCTGAAGTAACACATCAGCGACAGAATCAGCAACAACGTTGGAATCGTCCGGCGAGAAGCAAACCCGCCTCTAAGGGTAGGATGCAAAGAAAGACCGCATCCTATCCCAATCGGCTGACCTATAGTGCCAAACACGGCGGCAGCCTGCAAAGTGCAACTGCGATTTCAGCGTGAGTGGCACCACACACCGGACAAGATAACGGTCCGAGGAGCCTAAAGGGGCGTCGACGGGAATCTGATATCCGTCCGGATAAGAGGTCAGCAGAAGGTCCAACAGGGAAGGCGTATGATTCTCCACATCTGGAATCCGCGTAGGCGAAGTAATCAGTTGTGTCAGACCATGTGCCAAAGCAAAGCATGAACAGATCTCCCCACATGATCGGTTAAACGTGAACCAAGCCACTAGGCGTGGTGGGCGTTAAAATCGTCGAGAATCACGGTCTATGCGGAGTGGATTTGCTATAGCAAAGAATCTGTAGCCCTTTGTACATAGTCGAAGAGTCGTCAATGGGACCTATAGAGGCACTCGTAGACTCGCGGATGGTCGTCGCTGTCTACGCGTAGCCAAAGGATGGACAGGTCGGAACTTTCAAGACTGCCGAGGCGTCGAGAACAGATGTCTTCTCTGACGTATATGCAAACTCCAGCCCGAGGCACAAAGGAGTGTTCTAGTTTGTACCTCGGTCAAGAGAGATACGACGCATCAGCCAGGAGAGGACACCTGCGTCTCGGTCAGAAAGAGCAGAGCCGGCCTCGTTGTTTCGAGATGGTAGTGGACGGCGTTTAGGTTAGAATGAAGTCCCCTGATATTGCAGAAATTCACGGATAGCGTGGCAGGGGTTGCCTTGGTCTTGTTGCTCCGTTTTCCCTGAGCAGTTGTTATCGTGAGCGGAATGCCCCCCCCCCCCCCGTTAGAATACGCGGACTTGGTCGTGGATGCTCAGCGAGGGATTCTTCAGGGGTGCTGGTACCCTCCTGGGGTAGATCTTTACTTAATTCCGCTACTATGTTACGCCGGTATTCTGTGAGGTCGTGGTACCTCCCCGGTTTGAGCCGGTCCATGCGTGCAACTGAATGAAAAGCTGCCGCGTGGCTCTACCACTGTTAAAGATATGTATGCAATGCAAGTACACCAGCACCAGCTTATTAATACACATTAAATTTCCAACGACGAAATCTTTACCTCTTTATTTGGCACGGAGTCAGACTTGTTGAAAGCCACGTGCAGGGAGCCAGACAAGTGCTTCGTGTACTGCAGCGAACCGAAGTCAGGGAGGTCACGAGTGCAGTGTGCGCGAAGATCAGGACACGACTTGGACAAGTAGACGGACTTGCGCGGCGCGGGCGGCGAGTGCGACACCAGCAGCATGCGGTGCTTCGAGTCCGGTTCCTTCGTCAGGTCCTCCATTGTCACCGAGTGGAGGGACACCTGAGGGATGCACACAGACCTTAATGAGGAAGACTTTATCTGCTACCAGGGAGAAACCTTAAAGTACAGTACGTTCCCGTCTAGTGGCGATGTTAGAATGTCCACCACCCCATGTGATTCCGTGGGTGATAGAAAAAGCGTCATTGGGAAACAAACCAGGAGAAGGGCAGCAGCGTCTTTCTATTAAGAACTAGAAAATAATAACTATGCGGGACCCAACTCGCCCGTCAAGCGTGGCAACTGTGGTAAATATTTCATCTGTGAGGTAATCTGTGCTGAGGCTCATGTTCAGCGGTGGACTTTGATGGACTATATCAGAACTTTAAAATAAATTGAAATATTTAACAGATTTCATGGACGAAAATATAAATTTTATAAAATAAATATAAAAGTTAATATTTCTTTCTGAAATAGTAGCCTAGTTTCCAGTAAAAAGAGTATCCGGTTCTCTACACTCACCATAGGAAGAAACAGCCTTGAGCTGCTCTTTTACACTGGTATTCTGTGAGAGCCGGGTCTTCCCCGGTTGAGCTGTGCTACAACCTAATATAGGTGCAGCGTGACACTACCATGTATAAAATATGCAGTATGCGGACAGTGTGTGGGGTGTAGAGTACAGAGTGTGATGTGCAATGTGCAGTGAGTAGTATGTAGGGTGCAGTATGTAGCGTGTGCAGCACGCGTACCTGCAGCGTTGTCTCGTGCACCTGCAGATGCTGGTAGCGTAGCGCGAACTCGCGGAACGTCAGCGCCACCAGGCTACGCTCGCCTTCACCCAGGTCCGCTCGCAGTTCCACCGCAAATGTCGACACCTCAAATGACACTGTCACACAACCATATCCAATCATCATCATTGTCATCATTCCAACCCCTCACAATTTCACTTTTGAACATAAGCCTTCACTAAGCATGTTCGATACTGAAGTCATTTACAGACAAATAATGAGTATAATATATAATAAAATTCTAAATCAAAGTTGTATAACTGCATTGGTAAGACATATAATTTTAGTTTTACAATGGTGGACCTCTTTCCTGCCCAGGAGTGTCTGGGTTGGTATCTCCCCCCTTACCTATTATATTCACTAACCAGCAGTGCATCCACTACTACGTTCTAGTGAGAATGATATATATATATATATATATATATATATATATATATATATATATATAGCTAATTTTATTACAGGCTATGAGGTATTCTGTCTTAAGCGGCATAAACGCATTTGTAGCTTGATTGTTTAAAATTTTTTTATTGATCACTGACCTCTATGGATGCTATTTAAGTTGTAAAATAATGGAGGTACGAAATATTCAAAGAATACTTATTTATTTATTTCATTTAATTATATATTATGGAAATACAATAGCTTAAAAATCTTAAGTAAATAATATGTTAATTATAAAAACCCAAATAAAGGTTCTTACTTATATCACTCGTACCTAAATAGCAAATAGAAATATTTAAGTAAAAGCAATAATTTTGATAATCTGTAAAAATATTTAATATATAAAGAATTACGGGCATCCTTAAAAAATAAATTATATTATGATATTAGTTTTAAACACAACTAGAGATTTTTAAGTAATTTCGATAGTGTAATAGTAATAAGGAGCCTGTGTTTTTATGGTAGAAAATATAACTAAAGAAAGAATAAATCCGAAGATGAACAAAACAATTAGGAGAGATGTATGATAGAGAAAAAAAAGCGAAATTAATTAAAGTATTTGATAACAATGCCTATAGTTACTAGTATAAGACAATTAACTAATTTAAGCAAAATAAATTTAAAAATATCTACAAGCCAAGCAAAGTGTTTTGACGAGAGTTATGGCGGAAACTTGACCGGAGTCGCATTGCTGCTTCCGTATTATTGTTTAAATAACGGTTTACAGTATATTTTAATACGTAAAACGGTGCTTTTTGGTGTATTAAGTCTAAATGTCTGAACTGTTAGTGTAAAAGGTGAAACAAGTGCTATGATAGTGATGTGAACCTCAAGATAATGTGTCTGCTTAGGCGCCTGGAGATACTGTCGCCATCACGTGTGTGTTGGCTCAAGCTGCCGTTTGAATCTACCATAAACTTTATAATGTTACACATCAACATATTGTGAAGAAGTTATGGAACAAAGTATTTTAAGGGATAATTTTTAATATACTTATCACTGGCAAAAGTACAACAGTATGAGTCTATAACCAAAAAACTCACATTTTATACGTGGTAGAGCCATGCTGCAATTATATTAGTAGTATAGTAGTAGCACGAATATGTCGGCTCGACCGGGGATGGACCACGCTCTCACAGAATACCAGCGTAAAATAGTAGCTTAATGCTGCTGTGTTTCGTATGGTAGGTATAGAGAACCGTAACTCTTTTTACTGGAAACGAGGCATTCCATCTTAGTCCTCACGGGTGACAACGCATCTGCATTTTGATTCGTAATCGAGGATAGATGTAGATATGTCTATGGGCCATGGCGGCCATTTGCCATCGGGTGGACAGTGCCTAAAAGGGTCTCCGGTTCTCTACACTCAACATACGAAACACAGCAGCATTACGCTGCTATTACACGCTGGTATTCTGTGAGAGCGTGGTCCTGTCCCGGTCGAGATGACCCATTCGTGCTACAACTAGTCGTATAACACAGCTACAACGTGGCTCTACGTCGTAAAAAATGTATACGCACAACAAAGTCTCAGAAAATATACAAACAATACAATATTGAGAGAACTTGTATATTTTTATTGTATAATAACCCCTCTCTAAAATTCTCTCTATTACCAAGATTAAATATTTGATTTAACATAAATTATAACCATTTATTGTATAATAACCCCTAGTATAATTTAAATGAATACATGATTGATATTTATCCTTGGGAATAAGATGGTCGCTTCTAAGCTGTTTTTAAAATAAATGTTGTAAATAGTTCGTATTACCTTTCTTATTGTATAATATACTTTGAACGAATAAGTCTATCTAAGTTTTTGATGATTTTTCTCAGGACACAGATTTTTAGCGAACTAGTGGTAAAAGTGGTAACGTAAAAATAAAGTGGGAAAATCTATATATTGAATAAAACACATTCACATTCTACGTTGAAAACGTAGCATGTTGAAACAATGAGTAAGTGACGCGATGAAGGTACGTGTACGTGCGTTTGCGTGTGGGAGCGTGCGTGTGCGAGCGTGCGTGTGCGCGTGCGTACCGGTGAGCGGCGCATGGCTGCGTGCGGGCGCGTGCGCGTGCGGGGCGCGCGGCGGCGGCACGGCCAGCACGGCGGCGCGCAGCTGCGGGTCCAGCCGCAGCGTCGGCACCGCCGGCTCCTCCAGCCCACTCGCCCGCACACCCTGCACATGCACCGCACACCTACACCTCACTTCACGCCTTTCTGTACTTACCAAACACAACTTAGCAACAACATCTACCATTGTCCTTCTCACATTTCTGAGCGTGTATGCAAACTCCACGTGTCTCCGACATCCACATTTTTTAGCTACCGAAACACTCAACAAAAACCTTGCTAAAGATAAAAAAAAATTATATTACTTGACGCGCGCTTTACAGCACCCATGGTCACGGGGGAACTTAGGACTTTGAGGAGAACGCCCTTCTTACTGTTCCTGTAAATCCAAAATTCTACAAGCGGTACGTAGACGACGCTTTCATAATTTTACCATCTGACAAAGTAATTGCATTAGTAATTTAATAAAGTCATTTAGATCACCTTAACTCCATAAACTCTAAAATACAATTCACAATAGAGTTAGAGGCAAACATTTCTTTAGCCTTCTTAGATGTTTTAGTCATCTGAAATCCTGATAACACTATTGGTCACACTGTGTATAGAAAAAAGACTCATACCAACCGATATCTAAATGGTGAATCTCACCATCATCCTTCACAGTTAGCTACCATAGGTAAATCTTTGTTTCAGAGAGCACGAGGGATCTGTGACAGAAAACATCTGGCTGCCGAGATACAGCACGTCAAGCAAGTGTTGCAAGACAACAAGCTTCGGATCCCGCGCCTACGTCACAGTGAACGAGTGAAGCCGCCCACAGTCGAGCACGCGCCTGCTGTACTACCATATGTCAGAGGAGTCACAGACAAGATTGGCTACATCTTGAAGCGAGCGTCCATTAAAACATACTACAAGCCGCCGAAGAAGATTAGTCAATTTTTACCATCCATCAAATGTAATATTCCTCTACAAGATGCAGGTGTGTACAAGCTAGATTGTGAATGTGGTCTCTCTTACATAGGTCAAACAAAAAGATCAATAAAAACCCGCGTGAAGGAACATATAGCTGACGTGAAGCACCGACGCTCCGGGAAGTCTGCAGTCTGAGAACATGTTCAAGATCGTCCCCACCATTACATTAGATTTGATAAACCATAAATCCTCGCAAAAGAACACCAATTCCTACCAAGGATGATACGCGTCGCTATTGAAATTAAAAAATATCCAAATTTCAATAGAGAAGATGGATGGGTGCTGCCATCTGCTTGGGATCCTATAATTAACAAAATTAAACCCAAACTCAAGCATACCACTGCAAGACTTAATGGAACTGAAAGCTTTGCGTAAATCGGACTAAAAATTAATATTCAAAAACTGAAGGTAGACGTCAAACATCTCACCCCCCCCCCCCCCGTGACCATGGGTGCTGTAAAGCGCCCGAAACGTCGAGAATTAAGCACTAAGTTAAAATACTTGATTAAACGCGATAAAATCCGTAAATATAGTTTTATTCAATCTTTATTTTATTATTAAAATGATTTATATACATCAAGTTTCTATTAAATATATTATACTTATAAATGTTTAACTACCTACCAAAAAGATATTCGAAAAAAGTGATTCTTTTGGAAGTAGCCCACCGCATTGACTGTTTCTCATTTTGATAATAATAATATATCTATCTCTTCAACTGCGAAAGCGAAGTCCATGTTTAACAGTCATTACAGCCCTTTACAAGTCCACTGCTGAACATACGTCACCCCCAAGGAACGCCACGAAGCACGGTCCTGAGCCACCTGCACCCATCAACTTCCTGCATCAATTACCAGGTCGTCACTCCATCTAGTGGGGGAGTCACCCTACACTAAGCCTACGAGGCTGTCACTCGAGAACCTTTTTTCTATATCGGTTGTCGGTTTTTCGAGTCATATGGCCGGCCCATTGCCACTTCAGCTTACTAATCCGTTGGGCTATGTCGGTCACTCTGGTTCTGCTGCGGATATATCCTCATTTCTGAGTTTATCACGCAGAGAAACCCCGAGCATAGCCCTCTCCATAGCTCGCTGAGCGATTGTGAGCGTCTTCATACGGCCAGTAGAGAAGAACCACGTCTCAGATTCTAAGTCATCTCTGGGAACACGCACTGGTTTTACACTACTACTGTTACTATTTTTTGTTGCCGTGTAGTGGCGGTTAAGAATATCCACTACCCCATATCTTCCCGTGGGTGTCGTAAAGGCGACAGAGGGAAACAGGCAGGAGATGGGCAGCACCATCTTTCTGATACACAACAGCAAATGTACAACAAAAACACTCCGGTTGCCAACCTGCTCGCCAAGCATGGCAACTATGGCAATATGAGCAACGGTACAAATATTTGTTTAACAGTGACTTTAATGAACAGAAAAAACTACGTATTAAGCGAGTACGATATCGTAACGTACCTGCGACACTTCAGTTGATGGCATCAGATGCGATACGTTATCTGGGTGCGTGGGCACGCGAGTGTGAGTATGAGCGTGGTGCACGTGCGGGTCGGCCAGTCCGCGCAGCGTGTCCAGCAGCTGCTCGTACTGCTCGCGCCCCGCAGACACCTGCAGCCCGCCCACCACTGCGCCGCTCACTTCACACTGCACACATACGCACACCTACTCAACCTTTTGATACTACAGAACAAGGGTGACAAACGAGCACGCAGTACACCTGATGATAAGTGGATGCTATGGCCAATGGACATCTACATCTTTCCACAGTTATGAATCAAAATGCAGATGCGTTGTCACAGATGAAATGCCTCGTTTCCAGTGAAAAGGGTCTTCAGTCCTCTAAACGCATCATACGAAACACAGCAGTATTTAGTTATTATTTTACGCTGATATTCTATTAGAGCGTGATCGTACCCCAGTCGAACCGACCCATTCGTGCTACAACCATAATATAGTTTCAGTGTGGCTCTACCACATATAAACCATATATACACACATAACCTCAAGCTCCGAACCATTTCAAAAATTAAAACTATTGCTATGTTCAAAAAAACAATGGAGACCCAATACAGCATAAACTATAAAGCGTTGCAACTCAGTCCAAAGTAACAACAGAGTATACAGAATCTGCAGGTGTTTATGGGCCGTAGCAACCACCTACTATCATTTACTACGTGATGAGAAGCCTTGGAGTCCGCCTGGGTATATCATCCTATCTATTTTTGCCACCAAGCAGCAGAGCACGAACAGCTTTTTTACAATCTGAAGGATAAAAAGAGTCAGTATATTCAGTCTGTGAAGGCATTTCACCTTTGTCTCCAAAGATTATAAAAAGCATCTATAGCCAACTTTGTAGTACATTAGCTGCAGTAGCCATTTACTATTAGGAAGACTATAAGTTGATTAAAACAACTTTTACGGATTTTATCGCGTTTTATTTATTTTATTTTTAATACCCGACGTTTCGGGTGCTTTCCAGCACCCATGGTCACGGGCTGACGGGGGACTGAGGTGACTGACGTCCCGATGTCAAAGTTAACCCGGAGTACCTTCAGCTTTTTAATTATTGTCTTTGGTCCGATCTACGCAGAATGAACTAACTGTGTTTTGAAGTCTTGCAGTGGTATGCTTGGGTTTAGTTTTATTTTTATTGATTACAGGGTCCCAAGCAGGTGGTAGTACCCAGCTTCCTTCTCTATTGAAATTAGGATATTTTTTAATTTCAATAGCCTCACGTATCATCCTTGATAAGAATCGATGTTCTTTCGCGAGGATTTGTGGTCTATCAAATCTGATGTAATGGTTGGGGCCATCTAGGATATGATCGCATGTTTCGTAACATGTTTGGTTTGGTCCTACTAAGGATGATACGTAAGGCTATTGAAATTAAAAAACTTCTTAATTTCAATAGAGAAGGAGACTGGGTACTAACACCTGCTTGGGACCCCGTAATCAATAAAATTAAAACTAAACCCAAGCATACCACTGCAAGACTTCAAAACACAGTTAGTTCATTCTGCGTAGATCGGACCAAAGACAATAATTAAAAAGCTGAAGGTACTCCGGGTTAACTTTGACATCAGGACGTCAGTCACCTCAGTCCCCCGTGACCATGGGTGCTAGAAAGCACCCGAAACGTCGGGTATTAAAAATAAAATAAATAAAACGCGATAAAATCCGTAAAAGTAGTTTCAATTAATGTATAGTGTTCGCGTAAATATAAGAAATCATTATATAAACTATAAGTTGGTTTCATACTTCAATTTCACAAAAATATGCATTATTAATCTGTCAGCTAGCTTGTCACGATAAAATAATTTAAAAAAAACTTAAAATAGTTACTTCAATTTAAAAAAAAAATTGATGTTTAGCAAGCTTGTCACGCTGTTATAATAAAGAAATACTCATACGCACGTGAGGCAAGTCATCAACTTCGTACAAATTGACGGACAATTGCAGCGCCGAGTCGTGCAGCACGGGTTTGCCGCACGACACATCGTAGATCTCGTGCATGTTCTCCGCCGTCAACTGATGGTGTTTTAACTTCTCAGTGACATCCAGCTGCAAGTGTACGTACATAAAATTTAATACGTTCGACAAAGGGCTCGTTTGATGTTATAGAACACCTCGAAAATTCATAACTGTATGTAGTGTAGTTATCAAAATAAATTCACACGCAAGCTGGGCCATGGCGGTTGGCAAGGAGCATGCAGCCAGGTGTGGGAGTATGGGTGTATACTGTGCACTCACGGTAGCGAGCGAGATGTCGCGCACGTGCACGGTGTAGAGCGTGTGCGCGGGCGGGCCGGCACGGTTGGCGAGGCGCATGCGGCCCAGGTGCGCCACCAGCACGTGTCCACTGCGTGCTGCGCGCGGCAGCACCACCACCGGCGACTGCAGCTCCACCTCCACGCTGCAGCACGCACAGTCTCACTCAACTCTCACTTTCATTTAGAATAAAAGTGACAACGAACACACAGTCCACATGATGTTAAGTGGATGCTATAGCTTTCATAGCACACTAGTAAAATAACGTGAAATATTTAACAGATTTCATGAACGTTTATATTTTTTATAAAAAAAATTATTTTTTTATAAAAAATATAAAAGTTTATGTTTCTTTTTTCAATAACAGCCTCGTTTCCAGTAAAAAGGGTTTCCGATTCTTTACACTCACCATACGAAACACAGCAGCATTGAGCAGCTAGTTTACGCTGGTATTCTGTGAGAACGCGTCCCTTTCTTCGGTCGAGCCGACCCATTCGTACTACAACAATAATATTGCTGCAGCATGGCTTAATCACGTTACAAAAAAAAATAGGAATTGCAATCCCCCAAAGCGAGATACCGCATTTTCGCGGGATGCAGCGTCATTTGAAAACCTGGAAAAGCCGTACCAAGCAAATCCCCAAAGTCATGAATTAATCAATCGCATAAATTCCATTCAAATCCGTCGCCCTCCTTTTAGCTTATCGCAACGATATCTTAGTTATTACCTCTTGATCAGCCAGTAAATATCTACTAGTGACAATTTTCCTTAATTCACGCTTTGACGTTTGAAGCACTAGACGTTTCGCACCTTCAACGCTGTGTCCTGTCGCCGATGTGAGTATTTAACATGTGCCATAACAAGATTGTTTATAAAGACATATACTTGTATACAACTGGATAGGCAGTACGAGACTAATACATTGCACACTAACTTAAGATCGATTCTTCGTAACTGCTTTGGTCGGCTGCGAGCGATCGAGAGGACTAGGTTTTTGTTTTGTAATCCTCGAATGTTGGTTTCGACAATTTAATATTGATTTTGTTTCATGTGACTTAGAACACGCTGTCATTATTTATGTGCGCACTTTGTTAACGTGATACTTAAGAGAATAATTTCTTTATTGATATTTCTATAGTTGAGTTTACATATTTGTCATAATGATATCCAATTCATTACGTGGGCCATATTAATTGGTGATGAATAGAATATTATTATTTGGGGTATCTATATCGTTTTCTCATCTGGTTGGGTTATATAAATATATAATTATAAATTAAAATGAAACGATAAATATACTTATAAAATATATTTATTCATCCTACCAAAATATCATAATAATAGTAATATGAATATTATTATTATTATGATATTTTGGTAGGATGAATAAAATTATTCTTACTATTATTAATACAAATTGTAATAAATAAAACAGTAGATCGCAGAAACCACCGATTGAGTATTAGACCACACGTCGCTGTAGCAATATTATCCTGTCGGCCGGCGATGTTCATAACTTAATTTCAACAACGATGTGCTAATGTTATTGCCTACATATGCAAATGTGTAGCGTCGACAAAGAACGGCTAATAAGTTATTTTTAATTGATATTAAACGATTATTATTATTAGTTCTATCACAGCCTAAAATAGTCCACTGCCGAACATAGGCCTCCCCTACATATCGACGCATAGGGGGATTTGCCCATAGTTGCCACATTTGACAGGCGGGTTGCGGACCGCAGTATTTTGTTATATTGAGGCGTTATTAGAAAAATGCTGCTGTCCATGTCTTGTTTCAGTTTCGCTCTGTCGCCTTTTAAGGCACTCACGTACGATATGGGGTAGTGGATGTTCTAACACCGCCACTACACGGTACATTATCATTAGTATTATACATTAATCAGTTAAACAAATGTCGGACTGTGTGTGTTGACGAGTTGTAAGGTATTGTGAGGTGTTGTAAGGTGTAGTAAAGTGTTGTGAGGTGTAGTGAGGCAGCGAGGGGACGCACGTGAGCAGGATGTGGTCGCGGCGGGCTGCGGGCGGCTCGTCGAGCGAGGCGGCGCTGTGCGTGCGCGTGCGCGTTCGCGTGCCCTCGCCCGCGCGTCCGCCGCCCAACACCTCGCCCCTGCATTCATTTTTTTATTATTTACACTTTATTACTGTGGAACTTCAATGATTATAGATAATATTTTAAAAACAATTCAGCTAGATTGCTTGCTAATACTTCCCAAAACAGAGGTGTTTTCCGAACCAGTGGAAAATTAAGCATAAGAGTGACTTTCAAAAGTATTATTTAGAATCTATGTTGAATACAAATGTTTCTATTTCTATTACATCTAAACAAAAGCGCGAACTTAATACCTTTAAGGCAGAGACAAACTGCTCCTACGTACGCAATGTATGCAACGTAATATCACATCTGAACGCTTATATTTGTATGAAAAACTATAACATTAAAAATACTTATCACATGCAACGCAATCACACTCCTCCGACGCAACGTCGATCTGTATGGAAAGGTGAAGGGGATATCTGTACACAATCCCACGCGTACGACCAGTGTGTTCCTAGAACTTACGCTTGTTGTTGTCAAAATTTAAGATGAATAGCTTATCGATTTAGTAAGGCGATACGAATGTATTCATAATATTAAATGTGTAGAATTTCGCGATGTTAAATTACGTGATATAGCATTGGAAGAGATTAATGGTGTACCTAGTGAGTACTTATCCACCTACTGCTATAATTTTTTTATAAATGTGAAATAGAGGTCGAGGCGCGATATTTAAAAAAAAATTGATTTTGTATTTTTATACCTCTTACTCGTACGTTAATATATGAAACATGAATTTATAAATATTGCGGACACATTGTATTCTATATATTAATGTATTTGTTTGTATTATATAAATCATTAATTTTAACAGAATTACTACCAAAACGTTTTCTTTGTAGCGTGGATATATTCGTTTACGAACATGAGACTAAGTAAATCATTTTTAAACTCACTCTCAGAATCAAAATACATGGTGTAAATTTGTACTCGTGCGTCCGCTAAGAAGTGACAAGAGTGGCTTAACGCAAAACGTACGTTGCATACGTAGGCAAGTGCGTACACCAACGTTGCATCGCATACGTTGCGTACGTGAAATTAGTATGTTTCTCCTCTTAGGCATTCTTCGCTAGTCAACACTGAATTGCATTGCATTACTTTAAATTTTACTAATATAGTGAATACGAAATCGTGTTTCACTCATCAAGTTCGTAGTTATATCGATACTCCATCAAATCCCTATTAATACTTAATAGGTTCCTGCAAGAAAACATAAGTTACTGACGCAGCCCACCGGACCAGTAAACTAAAGTAGCAAAGAGTAGACCACGTATTTCGAAGAACCAAAAACTGATTTAAAAAGTTTTAATAGTGGCAAACGCAGTGCTGGGTGACCTTTTAGAACTTCAAAACACCGGTATATTTATTATAAAGGTATTTGGATAAGTAGCTCAATTGTCGAAAACCGTTCATCACAGTTTGTTTGCTATCATCTAGAGAAATACATGCGATATTTTTTTTTTCTTTGAAAAATGTATTTTTTTTAAATCAAACCTTAAATAGGTAGAAGATAAAGTGCGGACCTTTTAATAAATAGTTTAGCATTTTTAATACCACACTAAAAATGCCAAACTATTTATTTCACCATTAGTTAATGAGATAATTAACCATTTGTTTATCAATTTATCCAGGTTGGTCAAGTGCTACTGCAAGTTGTATGACGGGGTTGACCTGGGGCTGCTGCAAGATATACGACGGGTATTCACATGAGTCTGCCGCATGGTATGTAAACCTGGGACTGCTGCAAGCTCAATAACAGGGAGGCACCTGGGGCTGCTGCAAGATATATAACGGGGAGACACCTGTGGCTGCTACAAGATATATGACGGGCAGACACCTGTGGCTGCTACAAGTTTTATGACGGGAACGCACCTGGGGCTGGGGTGCACGAGGCCGATGGCCATGTCTGCGGCAGCGGCGCGTATGGAGCGCGCCAGGTTGGCCAGGTACTCCTTGAATTCGGCAAGGCACGAGCGCAGCTCCCGCAGCAGCGCGCCCGAGTGCGTGTACCACACGCTGGCAACGTGCAGGGATACCGACGCGCACACCGCTGCACGACAACAAATACTCATTATTACTGCTATGCTAAATCAAGATTTGCTAGGCAAAGGCCTTCTGTTATTTCTTTGAGTTTCGGAACCCACATTTTCTAAAGCACAGACTTCACATTATCATCGCAATACTTATATAAATATATACTCTTTATACAACTTAGTAACTCAAGACTTTTTTACGTGGTAAAGCCATGCTGCAGCTATATTAGTGCTACAAGCACGAATGGGTCGACTCGACCGGGGAAGGATCACGCTCTGAAAGAATACCAGCGTAAAATAGCAGCTTAATGCTGCCTTGTTATGTATGGTGAGTGTAGAGAATCGGAAACCTTTTTTTCTGGAAACGAAGAATTCTATCTTAATTCTCATGGGTAATAACGCATCTACATTTTGATTCGTAATAGAGGATAGATGTAAAAGTCTATGGGCCACAGCAACCACTTACCATCAGATGGACTGTGTGCTCACTTATCACCCTTATCTTATTTTTTTTAAACTTACGGTTTAGGACGAACATTTATAAAGACTAGTGATCAAAGCAAATTTAGATTACACTTTCGACCATAGGCTTAGAGTATATAGACGGCCATAGTGTGCAAAGGAGAAGAAAATTCCTTATAGCAACATAGAAAAGGATAGCAAATCTCATTAGACTATAATCGATTTTGAATGGCACGTAAGAAATGAGCTCCTAGACACATTGTAATTTTTCAATCATAATAGTGGTTATTTTCATTAAGTAATTGTTTTCCCAAATCGTTACTTATTTTTTGAGTGACTGTGGTGACAATAATATAATTAATCCTGACAATTGCACATTTCACAGGTAAATTCTCATACAAAAATATAAACGCATTTTTGGCTTTGAAAGAAAAATATTTAAAATCACTGAAAATTCTTATTTAAATATTAGTTTGTAACATTTTCTTTGGATACAGTCTACTCGGTGTGACTGTTTGACCACAGACTATTACGTGTTTGACACTGGTAGTATGAATGTAAACGAACAACAAACCTATATATTATGTGTGACATTTGCAGTACAAACGTAAACAATTCATTTTATGTTACTTAATTGAATGTTTGTGTAAAACATATTAGACTTAAATTTTAGCATTCTGCACTCTTTCTTACAAATCTCACACTACTCCGTGCGCGCAATATACTTTAAAAAAGACTGCTACTGCTAAGATATGGAATCCTACGGTGTTACGGATCTCCTTTTTCAGCTCCAGCGTCCAGCAAATGAACGATCGACGCAGCCCACGTACGAACTATCATCGTTAATAATAAAGAATATTTTCTCGTCAAATATTAATGTATAGAAAATAGTTATTATTAAGGTGATACCTTGAAAATGAACCGCAGTTTTGGGCTTATTCCTTTGTCGGTGAAGCTCACGGACGACTGATGGAGTGTCAAAATGAAAGTGATGGAGTGACTTCACAATTCGTAAATTATGAGATAGCTATACCGAGCACACGCTCGGAAACAACTAAGTAAGCTCCAAACAACATTTTTATTTTTTTAACAAAACTTTGTTATGAATTAATAAATGGTTTATGAGAATTTAGATATGATTATTTACTATGCTTTAAAAATAATTTCACGAAATTATTCGGTAAAATATTGTAGTGTCATGGAGAAATGTAACTAATTAGATCATATTTTGCAATTTTTATCTGTCGAGAAAATTACATGATATCGTGTTTTTCTTTTATAAAATCTAAGATCATATAGTCAAAAATCATATACCAAAATTTTGGTTCGTAATCTATAAAACTTAAAAAAATATGTTAAATAGAAAACCACCAAATTTTCGAGGTATAACCTTAAAAGCAATGAGACGTACTTGTGGAATCGGGCGTATCGCCGGGCAGCAGGTCTCGCGTGACGGTAAACAGCAGCGCCTTGTCGTCGGGCGCGTGCGAGTGATGGCGCGGGGCGGAATCATGGGCGGGCGCGGGCGCAGGGCGGCCGGCGGCCAGCACGCGCGCGTGCAGCCCCGCGCCCTCGCACAGCGACACCACCTGCACGCCGCCCAGAGAACCGCCCACCTCCACGCGGCTCGCCGCTGCAACCACACATTTTTATGGGTAACAGTATCCTGATGTCACTTACCTGATGTTTCGTGGATGCTGAGACCCATAGACATCTACATTTATTTTAAATTACGAATTAAAATTAGTTGTCACCCCTATTTACTGAGATGCAATATATCCTACCGTACACATGTGCCAACAAGGCCGTCCGTGACTTTTTTTCCACCAGGGCGGCGCCACTTAAAAATGAGATGAAATGTTTGACAAATTACATAACGGGGTAGTTAATTTCTTAGGAATATGTAAAGGATCTGGTAAACGGTGATTATTAACCCTCATTAAAATACCATTTATGAGCAGTAAAACGGAACTCTATAAAAACTATAGTGCTGTTTTTGAAACTTGTATATATTGAAAAATTAAAAAAAGGCTTAATTTCTCCTGTTGTAATTATCCTGCCTACTGGCCATAAACATCAATAAATGCTATTCAAATTGGTTGCCTGTAAAGTCGGTTTACGGACGATAGTTTAACGCGACAACGTCATAACAAAACATTGATGAAATGACTGCATACTTTTATGAATATAATTAAATCATTGTTATTAATTTATCACTATTTTGTATGGATACAAAGGAGTGAAATGAAATTTACAATTTAATTGATAAATTTACTTTTATGCTCAAGCTGATCGTGCCTTTCGCTCGCTCGTTCAGCGCTCGCACTCCGATCGTAACGTTACAATGATCGTAATGTTACTATGAGCGTAAAGTTACTATGAGCGTAACGTTACAATGAGTCATCCTTTTTCGTGCGTACAGCCAGCGTTTATAGATTTATTAGATGTTGTCACGTCAAATTATATATATATAAGATTTACAAGTGACAGTGTTAGTGACATTTTATCTGAAGAAGAAACGAAAATAGAGCCCAAACTTAATCGGAGTATCATGCGAATGCACTGCTAAATGACTTGGTAGATAGAATTAAAAAAAAACTAAAAGTTGCTGCTCCTGTCCTTGATCTAAGCCTCGCTTTTGACAGCATAAATTTTTCTCTACTTCTGGGAAAACTAAGCTATTACGGAATTCGTGGACGAGCTCTTCAACTTTTTCAATTATACTTGCAAAATAGAAATGAGTTTGGAGTTGAAAAGTGTAAATAACAGCATGACTGAAATACAAAATTGAGACTTGCAAAGGTTCAAGTTGGCGAACCTCGGTGTTCTGTTTTGGGATCTATCATCTTATTTATTATATAAATAATTCGTATTAATGATTTCTTAAATTTACGCGAACACTACACATTGAATAAAACTATTATTTACGGATTTTATCGCGTTTAATTACTTTAATTTATTTTTATTATTATCCCGACGTTTCGGGTGCTTTACAGCACCCATGGTCACGGGGGGGACTGAGATGTTTGACGTCCCAATGTCATAGTTAGCCCGGCTACCTTCAGTTTTTGAATATTAATTTTTTTTTAATTTTTGGTCCGATTTACGCAAAACGAACTTACAGTATCTTGAAGTCTTGCAGTGGTATACTTGGGTTTGGGTTTAATTTTGTTAATTATAGGATCCCAAGCAGATGGCAGCACCCAACCATCTTCTCTATTGAAATTAGGATGTTTTTTAATTTCAATAGCCTCACGTATCATCCTTGGTAGGAATCGGTGTTCTTTTGAGAGGACTTGTGGTTTATCAAATCTGATGTAATGGTGGGTATCAGATTTGATAAACCACAAGTCCTCCAAATCTGATGTAATGGTGGGTATCAGATTTGATAAACCACAAGTCCTCGCAAAAGAACACCGATTTCTACCAAGGATGATACGTGAGGCTATTGAAATTGAAAAACATCCTAATTTCAATAGAGAAGATGGTTGGGTGCTGCCATCTGCTTGGGATCCTATAATTAACAAAATTAAACCCAAACCCAAACATACCACTGCAAGACTTCAAGATACTGTAAGTTCGTTTTGCGTAAATCGGACCAAAAATTAATATTCAAAAACTGAAGGTAGCCGGGCTAACAATGACATTGGGACGTCAAACATCTCAGTCCCCCCGTGACCATGGGTGCTGTAAAGCACCCGAAACGTCGGGATAATAATAAAAATAAATTAAAGTAATTAAACGCGATAAAATCCGTAAATAATAGTTTTATTTAATTCGTATTAAGACAACTTAACTTGTCCTGTTTGCTGATGACACTAATGCAGTTGTTTCGCCTACTGAAACTGATAGTTTAGACACAAATATAAACTTGGTTCTAAAAACTATGATAAATTGGTTTGTTGCTAATGGTCTAGTTACCAACAGTGGTAAAACAAACATAATAATATTTAGAAACAATGTAAAGAGTAGCACTTGCAAGTAGATGTTGTAAAATTTTTGGGAGTTAAAATTGATAGTCATTAAAATTGGAAGCATGAACTAGGAGACATTGAAAGCAAAATAAGCTCTGGTTACTATGTGCTGAGAAGCTTACGAGGTGAAGTAGACATTAATCATCTAAAGCTGGTATACTATGCATTGGTTGGATCTAGGCTTCGTTGTGGCATATTATATTGAGGAATGGGTTTTAAATATAATGTTCAAAAGGCCTTTATAACAGGAATCTTGTCGTGAGTACGTTAAAAAAAACTTGGGATTATGACTCTACCATGTCTTTATATACACGTCTTACTCACTAATTTTTCAAAATGCGTAAGAGATTACGAGACTATTTGGAGGTTCCCCGCCTACCGCGGATCTGTTAACACGTACAGTCTGTGTCTCTCTAAACAAAAATCCAATTAAATAGTTTGTATGGCGTTTTTCTTATTAAAATTAGTGTTAATACAAAGTTAAAGTTCACTCCCATAAACTGACGGTGAAAAAAAATAACGTAAAGTGCTAAATCAAATGTGTGCATTCGCTTACAAATTTAAATAAAAATCAAGTGTCCGTTAGTTAAAGTGAATCGAGTGTCGAGCGATTAGCTGCAAGCTGCGAGTGCTGATAACTCATGTTCTTGTTGCTAACTAGTGGCGAATCACGGACTTAGAAGCAAGCAATCACATCATTCACTCATAACTTACAAGCTTCTGTAGCTAAGTGTGCAACGACATGGACTGAACTCCGTCGATCTAAGTTTCAAATCTCAGTGAAGTTTCTTTTTTTTTAGTATTATCTGGATTGTATTTTTGTTTTTTATTCTTATTTTTTCATAATGAAATTTCATTAAAATTTTCCTAAGATTTTGGGAGGGAATTTGAAGGAAAAAATTAACACGAACTGTATAAAGAGCAGAATTATAGTTCAATAAAGGATAAATAAAAACTGTTAAAATGAATAACTCTCAAAATTGTGCCGGCTGCAAAAACTCTATAACGAATAAAGACTCTTTACAATGTATGCAATACAAGGGGAAATACGATCTGGATTGTGCAAACATCAGCCCAAAGAACTTTCGTCAAATGGAGCGAAAAAAAGAACATTGGAAATGCCCGGAATGTCTAAGCAAACTACCAAAAAAAGGAAATTCTAACACCCCTGTACGAGGCACCACGGCAACCATAGAGGGAGGAACAACCCTACGAACGGATTCATTCACCGTGTTGCATGTCCTCAAGCGTGGCAATCCCAATGTAACGGTCCGATCCAAGGTGTTAAATCCACCCCCACTCAGTAAGACGAGCAACCCAGTACAAGGTGTTGAGAACATCACCATCAACTCTTACGCGGATATTCTGAATGACTTAAAGATCTACATGAAAAATTTATTGCACGATGAAATGGACAGGGTACAAAAAGCTATCGGTAGTCTTACAAATGCCATCAAAGACCAAAACAGCCGGATTGAGCAACTAGAGGCTAGAGTTTCGATATTGGAGAGTAAGTCGGAAACCAAGCCTGCCCAAACCCATCCAATTGAGGGCATCGTAATGCAGCTGCAGGATGATATTGCGGAAAGAGATCAAACCTTACTCTCTAACGACCTAGAAATAGCTGGCTGTCCAGAAACACCCAATGAAAACTGCACCCACATTATTCTGACGGTCGCTAAGAAAATTGGTATGGAGTTGGACGATAAAGACGTCGTATCAGCAGAACGCGTGGGCCCACTTCGTCCGGCGAAACAGGACAGCACAACACCGCGCCCAAGACCTATAGCCGTGCGCCTTGCACGCCGTAATACACGGAACGGCCTGCTTCAAGCTGCGCGCTCCAGACGTAATCTCAACAGCGATGGCCTCGAATTACCTGGATCCACCAAACTGTTATATCTTAATGAACGCTTGGCAAGATTTAACCGTCAACTTCTTCAAAAAGCACGCTCCCTTGCCCGCGAAGCACAATTCAAATATGTATGGGTACGGGAGGGAAAGATATTTGTGCGCAAGGAACAAGGAAAACCGCGGATTCGGATTAGCAATGAAATGGACTTATCAAAGGTTTTTAAGTATAATGACAGCTGATATCTCTCCATCCCATACACACCAACTAACTATTTTTATGTGTTTTGGTATCGTGCAAGGAATGTATTTGATCGTTTCTTTTAAATTTACTTCCTGAAATCTGTAATTGAGACTATTTCTACACAAACAACTAGCACCTCAATCACACTTTCTAACACACCGTACACAAGCCACGTATTCATCACAAGTTTAAATATTTATTATTATCATATCAAGTTATTATATCCTAAATGGTTAGTATTAATAATAAATATCTAAGAATAGGTCTATTAAACGCCAGATCTCTGAATACTGGGCAGGATGAATTTCTTGTGGCTGTCCGTAATCACACTCCTGATATATTAGCTATAAATGAAACGTGGTTAAAAGATGGAGAAGATGAATTTGCGCCTATAATACCAAATTATAAGTTTGTGCATAGAGGTAGGCAACAAAAAAGGGAGGAGGTGTAGGCTTCTATATTAAGCAGGAAATAAATACTAAAGTACGGCAACACCCAGCGTCGTCTCTAGAGCAGATGTGGCTAGAAATTCAACTCCCGGGAGCTTCAATTGCCCTTGGCACGGCCTACAGACCTAACAGTGTTGGTGTTACAGAAATACTGGACGCTCTGAGTGAGTCCCTGAATTCAATGGCACAATGCGATTACACTTGCATACTTGGCGATTTTAACGTAGATATGACTAACAAACATTGCAATAGAGCAAAAGATATAATGCAATTCTGCTATCAACATAACCTTGAACAAGTCGTCAAAGAACCAACAAGAGTCACTGATCAGACTGAAACTATTTTAGATCTCGTCATGACTAACACTCCCTCAAGATGCAATAACATTAAAATTGTACACAATCGTTGTCTTAGTGATCATGCATTGGTGCTGTTAGATTTGGACATAAGAAAACCAAAATTTTATAAACAAGTAAAACAACAGAGATTAATAAGAAATATTAATTCCGAAGCTTTCGCAAGAGATCTGAAACTTATACCCTGGGACTCTATCTATAATCTAGAGAACGTAGACGAAATGGTTCAAACTTTCAACGCATATATGAGTCAATTATTTGATGCTCATGCACCTGCCCGTACGTTGACGATAAGGGACAAACCAAAGCCATGGATTACAGATATGTTGCTATTCATGATGAGTTTACGTGACGATGCGTTAGAAAAAGTCCAGAAGGATAAAAAATATTGTTCAAATGAATAGTACCGAACCCTTAAAAATTTAGTCACGGCAACCCGTAAATGCGAACGAAAAACTTACTTTAACCATTGTATAAACAAAAACTTAAAAGATCCGAGGTCGCTGTGGCGTAATATAAAAAATGCTGCACAAATTAAAACTACTCATTTAAATACAATTCCACACCATCTCAATGACCTCAATATTATTAATGACTATTTTCTAGACTTGCCGCCATGTGACAAACCAGAACTCAAACAAGGTTATAAAGTATGTAACGAATGCTCACACGATACCCTATTCGACCTAAACCCGACAAATGAAATAGAAATCAGTAAGATTATCAATAAAATAAAAACAAAAGCCGCAGGGCACGATAACTTAAATATTTAAATGCTCAAATTAACTTTACCTGTAACTCTCTCTATTATTACATTTATAGTAAACAAGTAGATCGAAACCAGTACATTCCCAACGCAATGGAAAAGAGCTCTAGTCAAGCCCATTCCTAAAAAGAACATAGCAAGTGAACTAAAATATCTGCGCCCTATCTCGATCCTCCCGGTGTTGTCTAAAGTCTTAGAAAAGATTATACTTTGTCAAATGCTAAATTACTTAGAAACGAATAACCCCCTACCAAAGTTTCAATCAGGGTTCAGAAAAGGGCATGGCACGGAAACTGCCCTCTTAAATGTCACTGACGATCTAACAGAGGCCTCCGATATGGGATTGAGCAGTATTATGGTGCAGTTGGATTAAATTCTCTTAAATAAATTAGAGCACTATGGCTTTTCTAAAGACACATGTAGATGGTTTCAGTCATTCCTATCTAACAGAGAACAAATTGTTGTAACAGATGGATGCAATGGTGGCAAGAAATTCTCCTTTCTACGGAAAATTGTAAGAGGAGTACCCCAAGGCTCCTTACTCAGTCCTATTTTGTTCTCTCTGTACACAGCAGACCTACCTAAGCAAATAAAACATTGTAAATACCATTTATACGTAGAGGACACCCAGCTGTATTATTATTTTGACCCCAGAGATGTTAAAGAGGCAATAAACAGAATAAATGAGGATCTCCATAATATCCAAACCTGGTCACAAAAAATGCTCTAGTATTAAACGCAACTAAATCACAAGTACTAGTTTTGGGCACAAAAAACCAAATAAAAACTATTTTAGACAGCGAGGATACGATTAAAATAGAAGATGAAACCTTGACACAAGTAAGATCCACTCGTAATTTAGGGCTTATACTAGACGGAGAGCAGAAATTTGTAGAACACATCAATAACAAGATAAGAAGTTCGTACTTTAAACTTAAAACTTTATACAAAATAAGACTGTATATTAAAGAGGACCTACGCTTTCTCTTGTGTGACTCATTGGTGTTATCACAATTGAGCTACTGCAGCTCAGTCTTTGGCCCTAAATTGTCAGCTAATACCGAAAGAGCAATACAGACACAAAATGCATGTGTTCGATACTGTTGTAATGTACCAAGAAGACAATTTATAACCCCATACTTAAATAAAAAAGGCATACTCAATATGGGCGCCAGGAGAGAATTACACTATGCTTCGATAGTCCAAAAGGTAATTTGGAACAAAAAGCCAGAATACCTTTTCGAAAAACTCACCTGGATCAAAGATATTTCCTGTCAAAGTATTCGTTCTCACACACAAATGCTACTCCACACACCCGCACACAAAACAGCAAGATATAGAAGTTGTTTCAAATTCACTGCAGCGAGAATTTGGAATGACCTCCCTCCACCCATGAGAAAGAAAATGTCAATAGATTGCTTCAAAGCCAAATATAAATTGGCTCTGTTAAAAAGACAACTCGCTGCAGAGAATTTGAAACATCCCTATGTTAAGTTTTTACATTTACGGGACTTTTTTGTCAAAAATTAATAAGGATATACACTCGCACACACACACATATACACAAACACACACGTACACACGTACACACAAACACATACACACACATAACAGTTCAAAGAAAGGAAAGTTTATTTTATATTTTCTTTTGTCTTTAATGTTTTTAATTTTTTTTTTTTGTATTTGCGATTTTATCATATTTAATTACTTTGTACGTAGTTTAAAAGTATAAGTCAGGTAAATGGGGAGCCTACTACTTTGGACTCCCGCACAACACCTCAGGGAGGAGGGAGCGACTGAAAAACAGCTCTGTATGAGATCTGTATCTCGTTACAGACAAAGCTGAGCCGTCTCCGTTTGTCTCAAATAATTTTATTTATTTTATTATACTTAATTCTTTATTTGCGCAATATGGGTACACAGATGGTGATTGACAGAGGATGACAGATGGGATTGAACGTGTTACAGTGGTCAATTTACATTGTTAATCGCCATATTTAGGCTCATGCCATGCAAAAATTCTTAATTATATGCTATAGATTAAATTAAAAATTATTATTATTAATTATAATGTTCTTTTGTTTTAACGTGAATGTAACTGTGTTTTAGAGGCAATAAATTTATTTATTATTTATTATTACTATGGATGAAAGAAATACTAGGTAAAATACAAGAAAAAAAGACTTTATGAATAATGTTAATCCTCGTCTAACTATATCCAAGCACCGCTTACAATATCAGTCGGTTCATTTAGTTAATAGGTAGTCGACATAAAAAGTTGTCTGTACAAGAGTGATTTCAAAACTTACTTGATTATTTTTTGTTGGAAAAATGCTTTTATAGTATCGATGACTTTGTTAATGATAATTTTTGATCATCTTGATATTATTGTAACATAATCCGAAATCTATTATAACTGTTTTCGACATTTATAATTTCATAACTTGACTTTGCTTGATTTGTATTGTAGGACATTATTTTATAATATTAATTGTTAAAAAAAAAGAATTTTGCTTTGCTTATGTATTGATTGGTTATAATTCTAAACGTATTTTACACAATGTACATTGTTCTGAATAAATTGATTTGATTTGATACCTTTAGGTAAGTAATTTGTAAACAGGACGTCAAATATCAGTTGCCGTCAAAAGACAGTTGGAAATATATAAACCCGCCAGGCCGGTGGGGGTGGGAGTAGGATGGCGTCCGTGCGTACTGTTAGGATGTCTCGCCTTAGGTCCTTTTTTAAAAATAAACCTGCAAAACTAATTTAATAAAATTACACATCAGAATTTAACAAGTTTTAAGAAAGTTGTGTACCGAACCGAAAGGTTAGACTTTGACTTAGAGATAAATCATTTAAAAAAAATATACTGTACACAGTGCTTGCAATAGCAATTACTTCCTTAAACATCTATTTATAACAACACAATTCTAAACATGAATACTGATTTTCATATCGCACTTAACGAGAATGGCAGGGTTACATATTGTATATTGTATGAAAGTACTCACTTAAAACTATCTCTATTTCCTACAACTATTCTTCAATAGGCATGCTGGAGGAAATTTTAACATGGTATAAGTAGTGCCACATATTATGTTCTTTTTATCATTTTCCTATCAAAGTATGTGTGAACTATAAAAAATACAATGGGCGGCTGTGCACTTACCGAGTGTTGCCTGTATGCGCGCCTCGCTGACGGTGGCTGTGGCGATCTTCCTTGCCACCAGCGCGCCCTCGTGCACAGCAGCACGCAGCAGCAGCACGCCTAGCCGGTGGAAGTCGAACGTGATCTCCGTGCGCACTTCGCGCTGCGGATCGACCAGCTTCATCAATATTACCAACAAATACTACGAATGTATATTAACAATGACCTCCAAACCGAATTTCGGTCACGGAGACTAGCCATCTGTGCAGGTCACTATTATATTTTGCGAGTGTATGCGCAAGCACAGGTACATTCTCAATTTCCTCACTCTAATAGTCCAATCTTACATCAATCCCACACAACCGGAGACTTCGGGCGCAAGACTGACGGCTTTACGTGCTTTCCAAAGCACGGGGTAAAGCACCGCTAACTTCCTGATACCGGGCTGGTTGTGAGAATTTCTTACAGAAAACCCCAATAACTGAATTTGGCAAGATCCGAAGTTCAAACCCGGGGCTTCATAATTAACAATCGTGTTTACGACCACTAGAACAACGAGGCAGTCAACCCTGTGACTTTATTTCACAACGCCATGAGTTAAATGTGATGGTCAATTTTGCTAATAGAAATTTCATACATCCATCTCAAAGGACCTAAATGTGGTCCTGTTGTAAAATTCATTGAATAATATTTGTATTAATATTTCATTATCATTAAAGCCTATCAAAGTCCACTACTGAACAGTCGATGCTCGGCAGACCAATTGACAAGAGTATTTTTTTAATTTTATTAGGAAGATCTTGCTGCCCATCTATTTACATGTTTTCCTCTGTCGCCTTTTATGAATTCACTGGATTTTATGGGGTAGTGGAAATTGTTTCACCGCCACAAATTCAAGGCGTATTTTTTATTTACAAGATAAGATTTGAAAACATAAGCGCATTAAAACAAACATAGACTGTTAGGATTACCAACGATTGATACATTATTAAATCTTTAAAGAAAATTTACGGAAGTCTTATTTTTAAATGTACAATCACCTAAAGGTAATCACAGCAGGCTATTCATTTACAATTTAGTACAAGTAACGTAACCAAAAGAATCCTTCATTTTTGAAAACTTCGATATTGAGTGTGTGTGTGTGTGTGTGTGTGTGTGTGTGTGTGTGTGAGTGTACGTGTGTGCACGCAGTGTTAGTATATGGTGTGTGTTTGTGTATGTGTGTGTGTGTGTGTGTGTGTGTGTGTGTGTGTGTGTGTGTGTGTGCGTGTGTGTGTGTGTGTGTGTGTGTGTGTATTACATTAGTAATCAACAATTAAGTACACGATCTGTGCTTTCGCAATGTTTGAAGTACTTACATAAATTCTTATAAAACTGACATGTGGAATCAAAATGAACATCAACAATAACACTACATTCATTAAAAATTTTAGAAGCCTTGCGACACACGAATGCGAACCGAGAATTGTTCTTTGACGTGATGCGTAAAGAACTATACTTGATTTGCGAGAAGTTTTAATTGGTAGTGCGAAACTTAAATTGGATGAGATGCTGTGAACAACCAAAATCATTTCTAGGCTCATTAAAAAGCATATTAAAAAGTGATGCATAACGTGATATTTTCAGTGCTCTTCCAACGGAATATGCAAGATGCCACATAAAGCGTTTTTGAACTCTCTCCAATCGCAACGAATGTGTAGAATAGTGTGGACGCCAGATAACACTGGAGTACTCCTGATAAGGCATTTGTACAATATATTTTTTAATTTTAGGGTTTTTAAATGACCTACAATTTCTTAAAACAAATTTTTATTATAATAAGTACCAAGGTCCCTCTTATCACTTCTACTTGTATTTTATTACTCTATATATAGTAATTATTATTGATGAATTTAGAATTCCTTGTAAATGTGACTTGTGAACATCTGGAATAATTAAGATTCATGCCGTTAAGATTACACCAATATATAAATCTATTTAAATATATCTGTAACAATACTGAGTCTTTTATAGATTTGATTATTCGTTCAAATTTTAAAACATCTACATACATGTAGGATTCCGAAAATTGAAAGCAACCAGAAATGTCATTTATAAACAGTTTAAATAAAATTGGGCCTGAATTTGAGCCCAGAGGAAATGATGCGATTACCAGATTGAAATCCATTCATAACTACGTAAAAAGATCGATGTATTAATCAATGAATATGGATAAAAATACTAGAGTAATACCTGCGGCAGATCCGACTGGTCAATGTGATCATTGTGGTCTGTGTCTTCAATGTCGTCAATGTGGTCGATGTGGTCGGTATGGTCATTCTGTTGTTGGGCCTGTGGTTGCGTTGAAGCACGCACGTCTGGTTGGGCCGCGCCGGATACGCGATGCGCGAACCCGATCAGCTCCACTATCGTCTCCTGGTTCGCTGTAGAAACATACCACAACACTCTTTTGCACCTAATACATACAGATGAATCCCTGAAACACATCTAATATTGCTTCTGGCCTTGTTCTGTACGAAAACATAAAAGGACATATCACGCCATTCCATCCAGTGGCTGTCGTAAAAGGTTAATTCAGAAATGCAAGGATGAGCTTTAGATAAAATTTTAGATGTGGTAGAGCCATGCTACCGTAACATTATGTATGTAGCACGAATTGGTTGGTCAATGAGCCACAGCAGCCACTTAGAATCAGGTGGACTGTTCGCTCTTTTGTCCCTCATTCTATAAAATGGCGGTTTTACTAAATAACTAAACATTTATCTGGTATTGCTGATCTTGTAATTCTGTCTGCTATGTACGCATGATTGAAAATGATCGCAACATTAGAAAAGATGTATTAACTGTTCTAAACGTCAAAAGAAAACTAGGACCTTAAAGCAAAGTTAGCTCAAATCTTTTTAGTACATTCAACTTTATTGGACCCATTTACTAGATATGTTGAAAAACAAAAGACACACAGTATGTGTGTGTCGTTTGTTCATATCGTCACGTATTTCCACATATTTTATAAAGATTGTCATTCTGGAAGATATAAAATTTTACTAACCAATAACGTCTAAGTTGTTAAACAAAATATTTGCGATTCTCAAATCTTCCGAGTCTCCTTCTCCCTTCACCAGGCAAATTTCAACGGCTATGAGCGCTTCTGAATCCACGAGTCCTGGTGCGCTCCAACCATTCCCAGCACCCCATACCGTTCCTTCTTTTCTCGCCGCATTTCCATCGGATGCCACTCTATCAAAACTCCATCCGCTGCCATTGGGATACGTTGACCCAGCTGTCAAATATTCAGTGCTGGTAGAATTCCAGGTGGCACCAGTCATCCAATTAGCAGTAGGACTTATTCGTCCCGCCTCCGGAGCGTCTGTAAAAATATGCTTCAATTGTGTATCATTAAAACATAAATCCTTGTGATTTTCATATTTTTCGTAAATAAAATATAAAATGCAGCCATTTTATATTTTATTCGGTATTCATCATCATCATCATTTAGCATAATTACATCATCATTACAGCCCTTCACAAGTCCACTGCTGAACATAGGCCTCCCCCAAGCAATGCCACAAAGCACGGTCCCGAGCCACCTGCATCCATCGACTTTCTGCATGTCTTACCAGGTCGTCACTCCATCTAGTGGGGGGTCGCCCTACACTACGCCTACCGGTACGAGGCTGCCACTCGAGAACCTTTCTTCCTCAATTACCTTAACCTTTATTACCAATGCCTTGGTATATAATTTGCGGCTCTAAGGTCAGCGGGTTCAAAACAGGTACGAAACAAATATTTTTTGTATAATCTACAAATAACTGATCCGGGTCTGGATGTTTGTTTTTGTGCAATTCATGTTTGTAAACTTTCTCCACGGGAGGCACATAGAGGAGAAAATCTTAGTGTGGGGATAACGTCTTATTTTTAACTTTGAAAATTTATGGAGTAATGTATTTCAAAGTAAGAGCATCGTATCGTAACAAGCAGTGTGTGTTTGTATGTGTGTATGTGTGTGCGTGCCTGCGTGCGTGCGTCTCGTGTGTGTGTGTGTGTGTGTGGATGTGTGTGTGTGTGTGTACCTTGTGCGCCCCGCTGTAGAGAGTAGATAGCGTGCCGCAGAGCATGCGGCGTGGGGGCCAGTGGGGGCGGCGTGCGCGAGTCGGGCGACGCCGGCGACGTAGGCGAGGTGGCCGATGTGGGCGACGTGGGCTCTGATCCACGGATGCTGCCTGAAGCTATGTCCATACTGCAATTTATTTCGTTTCATGAAAATTAACATTATGTACCGCAACTACCAAAAATAAAAATAACTAACTAAATAAAATAAAAAAAAATTCTGCTGTATAAATCAAAAATTTCTATATAATAAATTAATATATTGCGTGTCAAGTTACGGTCCATTCTCCGTCACTACTTTAGTACGTAGTACTATTATGTATTTAAATAATACTAGTTTTTACGGATTCTATTGTGTTTATTTAACTTTTTAAATACCCGACGTTTCGAGCGCTTTACATGCATGGTCACGGAGGGGACTGAGATTTTCAACGTTCAAATGTCATAGTTACCCGCTCAACATCTCAGTCCCCCCCCCCCCCGTGACCATGGGTGCTGTAATGTGCATGTGTGTTCGCGTAAATATAAGAAATCATTACTATTATGTATTCTGTGTATTTAGTCAACTGCGTGCGAGTGAAAAGACTAGTTCTTATTTTTGTTTCTTTTTGCGACACCAACACTGATTCTGTTTAATGAGACTACCGAAAACGTTTGCAGTTTACTTCAGATCAAGTTTGCAGTTTATTTCAGATAAGTAATAAGCTTTGTTTCGTATTGCCTAGAAACAGTAACTGTCACAAATGAGAATAATGTAGGATTTATGACGTAGGTAATCAGTCAGTGTAAGAAGTCAGTGTTTATGTATTCGGTAGGGGAAAGAGTTTTTCATATTTTTATACAAATTAAAAATATTTTTTTTCAAAGTTTAATTACATTTCATTATAATATACATGTGTAATATATATTTGGTTAGACGATGACTGAGAGACTTTTTATTGTTCTGTTTCTTAATGACATTTAATTGTTATATTATATTTTGTTGGATAACGTGTTACCATCTTGTAGGTAGTGACATAATCCTGTTGCCATAGAAATCTTGTGATTTTTGATCAAAAAAATGTGACTAGTAGTTTTGACAGTCCTTTTTTGATGTTAACCTAACAATGCAACCAATCCAAACAATTCTAAAGAGACCGAAACAGGTGAAAATCTGAGGGTGCAAGGTCAGGACTATATGGTAGATGCATTAACACTTCTCAACTCTCAATTTTTGTTGAGTGGCCAAAGATGTGTATGGTCTGGCGTTATTATGATGCAAAACCACTCCATTTCTGTTGATCAATTCCGGCCGTTTTCCGTTCATTTTTGTCTCAATTTCTTGCTTAAGTCTCATTAGTTGTTGGCAGTAGAGATTCCAATCGATGGTTGTGCCCAGCGGTAAAAGCTCATAATAAACGACGCCCTTCCAGTCCCACCTTATTGCGTGTTAATCCGGGTTTCGCTACAGTCTGTGGAGTTTGACTACCCTTTGACCATGACCTTTTTCGCACGTTCTTGTCGTAGTGATCCACTTTTCATCACCACTGTCAATTTCTTCAGAAATGTTTCGGTGTCATTACGTTTCAATAGAGAATCGCAAATGAGTACAAGATTCATTTAGGTTACTTTCAGTGAGCTCGTGTGGTACTTTTTTGTATAGCCAGACTTATTTAAATGGGTCAAAACTGATTTTTCGTCAATCCTCAATTCGTGTTAACGCGGACAGGGCCGCGTTGAGGCGGGGAAAGGCAGGCGGCGACCGCGGGCTCGACCGCGGCACTTGGCCAAGAGAGAGCGTGGGAAATAACCCGTGCATGAGATCATGTTAATACCTTGAGACATTCTATATTAAGATGTAAAGAAAAATTAAACCTAATAATATTGTTCAGCTAGACACTCTATATTTTGTTGTAAAGAAAATTAAACGTATCGAAATCCAGTATAAAATCCTTTATTCATTAAACATAATGGCGATCGTTTCAAGCACACGGCTGCAACACTCGGCTACGACTTAACTACTAATATGCCGATTTTGCTACGCTTTTCAAAAATGGTATGAGGGCGACCAGAGCGAGCTGCATCTTAGAGATTAAAATTCCCGGGCTGTAAACGCTTGAACCAACTATGAGATACTCTTAATGACACGGAATTAGAACCATAAATGTCACAATTTTTTTTGTAATAAAATTTCAGAATGTAACGAATTTTTCTTTAGATTCACTCACTTTGGCGGACAGAAAAACAATTGAAAATGGCGGGAAAGTATTTTAAACTTTTTATTGATCTGTTTCTTAATGACCTATATGTATTGGTATTAAAACCAGCCAGATACAAATAGTACAACCAAAGAGATTTTTCTTTAATTTTATTCATTCATTCAAGAACACTACAAAACTAGTTTTTCGGATTATATCGCGTATATTTACTTTATGTTACATTCCCGACGTTTCGAACACTTTCAGCACCCATGGTCACGGGGGAAGGGGGCTGAGGTGTTCCAATTCCCAATGTAATAGTTAGCCACGGCTACCTCCAGACTAAAATTATTAATTATTGTTTCGCTCTATGCAGTATGAATTTATATATAGTATCTTAAAGTCTTGCAGTTGTGTGCTTGGGTTGGGATTTAATTTTATTAATTACAGGACCCCATGCAGATGGTAGCACTCCGCCTTCCACAATAGGTAGCCAGACGTAAAGCAGAGTCTGAGTACAAATACTGCATATTCTACGGGCATGTTGTTTTCCTCCAGCCTTCTAGTTACAAGCAAGTAGATGGTGTGGCGATGGGCTTTCTTGTATCTCGTATTATCGCCGACATATTCATGGAAGACTTTGAGGAGAAAGCCCTGCTTATTTCTCCCGTAAATCCAAGATTCTAGAAGCAAAACGTAGATGACACTTTCACAATTCTACCTTTCAATAAAGTAACAGCATTTTTAGACCATCTTAACTCCATAAATTATAAAATTCAGTTCATAATGGAGTTAGAGGCAAACAATTTTTTAGCTTTTCTAGATATGTTAATAAATTCGAAATCCTGATAATACCTTGAACCACACTATGTATTCTATAGAAAAGACCCATACAGATAGATATTTAAACGTTAATTCTCACTACCATCCTTAATAGATAGCTACCGTTGATAAAACTTTGTTTCAGATAGTATGAGGAATCTGTGACAGTAAATACCTGGCCGTCGAGCTCTAAAACGTCAAGCAAGCTTTGCATGACAACAAGCTTCGGGTCAGGAGTCTATGTCACTGTGAACGAAATAAGCCGGCCACAGTCGAGCGCGTATCTGCTGTACTGCCATAAGTCATAGGTTCACTGACAAGATTGGCTACATTTTGAAGCGCGCTTACATTAAATTGTATATTGTACATACTTTAAGGCGCCGAAGAAGATTAGTCAGTTTTTACCATCAGTCAAGTGTAATGTCCTTCTGCAAGATGCAGGATATATAGGCTTGATTATGAATGTGGTCTCTCTTTCATAGAACAAACAAAAAACCCGTGTTAAAGAACACATAGCTGATGTGAAGAATCGACGCTCCAAGAAGTCGGCAGTTTGTGAACACAAACAGATCAGATTTGATAGACCACAAACCCTCGCAATAAAAATAAACAACACTGATTCCTTCCAAGGATGATTCGCGAGGCTATTGAAATCAAAAAACATCCCAGTTTCAATATAAAAGATGGCTGGGTGTTACCATCTGCTTGAGATCCTATAATTAATAAAATTAAATCCCAACTCAAGCACACTACCGTAAGATTTCAAGACACCGTAAGTTCATACTGCGTAGATCAGAACAAAAATTAATAACGAACACCTCAGAACCCCCCCCCCCCCCCCCTGTGACCATGGGTGCTGTTGAGTACTCGAAACGTCGAGAATATAAAATAAGTTAATATACGCGATATAATCCGTAAAAACTAGTTTCAATTAAATTTGTAGTGTTCACGTAAACATAAGAAATGTTTACACAAACAAAATACGAAAAAACTTTTCCCCAACCTATTATTAAGTCGATAAGGAAATGTTTATGTAATAAGTAGCCATTAGGGAGTGTTTATACAGTGTTTATGTAGTGAGTAGTTATAAGGCAGTACTGATGTGAAGGTGCTAACCCGACGTGCTTGTGGCTGGCTACGAGCAACTCGAAGTCGGGCCCGTAGGTCTGCAGCGCGTCCACCAGCAGCAGCGAGTGCACAGACAGCGACAGCGACACGTCGCACGGCCGCGTCGTCAGTGCCGCCTTCACGCCGCACACCTGCACCTCGGCGATGCTGCGCCCGCGCGACTGCACCTGCGCCACCGCCGGCTGCACTTGTGCACACCGCTACGTATCTCCCTCTCTCACATACACACTTTCGCTCTAGCTCTACGACCATAAGCAATGTGATTGGGGCAAAAATATAACGGAATAATAAGAGTTAGCTGAATTTTCTGATCTTATTACACTATATATTCAATACCTCGTCATCATCCATCATCTCCGTTTACACAATTTTTTCATATTTTTTAAATGACACATTGTAATACGTAACTACTTTAAAAAGGAAAACGTAACCGAAAACGGAATTATAACAGATAAATTTCAAGGGAGCCAAGAAAGAGCACGCTGAAAAAAGTATCGAGTAAGTACCGCGTGTTCATCCCAAGATTCGGTCCGCATAACCGGATCGTTGGAAGGATCATAGAAGGTGGCAGATTAGCTCATTCTAAAGTTAACGCTTCAATACACATCAAAAAGGCAAAAATACGACAAAACATTTTGTTTTAACTTAGACATGGCAGAAAATTGATATAACAGGTGTCCAGAACGTCAACGTCAAGCGTGTACGGGCAAATGGCCAACCCATAATTATTATGGTGAACCCATGTTTTAAAATTACTTGCCAAGAGTAATATTGTCCAATTTAAAAAAAAGTGATGGGTCAAAGTGAAAAGGGAAAAAACATTTGTTTTTTCAACCTTAACTCAATCAAACTTACATTATTTTCAGAAAACTAACGACTGTTGTTTGATTTGTTACTTCTACAGTATAATATTAGCAAGTTAAAAAGGATTTTGTGACCAAAGTACGTAAAGATGATGATGAATGTCCTCTACGGGGACGATTATATTCAAAATCTAGTTGTACCCACACTGGCCAGCAAAGTCAAAGATGCAAGATCTATTGTATTGCTATCGTCAAGTTGTTTGCAAACCGTGAAAATTATAATAAATCACTCCTGAAGTGGGAGAGGTCCATGTCTTGTAGTAGACTTTTACGGGCTACTGATGAAGGATAGAAGAAGAATTGATAATAATTTTTGCGTGATAAAGTAATGCGATAAAATTCTGAGCCCCTTCAAACTTTAGACTTTACTTTCTTAGTGACCGTCTCTGACACAGTCCACACTTCGGATCCACTCTTGCAAGTCACTTCGTTAATTTTCATTGCAAAGTTCTAGGTGTTACGTTTTAAGCGAATTCGTGGGATCAAACACCTCCTCATCTACATCATAACCGATGTTAATATCTGTGTCTAGCCACATTCTTTTAAGGAAAAACTAATTTGAGCAGTTTACCATTGTAAAGATTGTGAGCCAAGCGAAGAAGCAGCGAAACAAACTAAATTTCCATCACAGCCTACAAAAGTCTACTGCTGAAGATAGGCCTCCTCACATATTTGTCCTCACAAGGGGAAGTTTCTTATAATATGAACTGGACGATTTATAAAAAAAATCTGCAACTGCAGTGAAACATTGATTATTAGTAACGCGATAAATTCCGTCCCTTCCAAAAAGCAAACCCTCTCAGTAATATGAAGATGAACACGGGTTTCTCCTATAGATAGCGCCATCTATCATCGATCTACAGGAAAGAAAAACACAACCTACCTGTATTTATTACAGCACCACCATCTATCGACGATATTTACTCTAACTTTAGATACTAAGGTTAATTATATTTATTGTTTATATTTATTACGTTATTATTTTTTATTTTCGTTTACTGCGTTTCAGATATAATTTCATCGTTATGGAAAATTATTTTACATCATTTAATTATAATTAATGCACTTGACGACTTAACGCCGCCATTGAACAAATTCGTACTTATGATTCGGACCCATGCTTCAGAATATTAATCATTACCTTTGATAACATGAACCGATTTCAATGAAACAAAGACTAAATTAAACACAAAGGTACGCTTTATAATTTCCTCGCTGATTATTTTGATATAAATTAGTACTTTATACGTGATACGTTAACAAACAAACAGACAGACAGACAATTCTAAAAATGATAGAAATGTATTCAGTTATTTATTTATAGTCCCTCTCGATCAATTTTGTTAGAAACATATAAAATGTACAGACATCTGCAATTTATATCTTTATTACATGTATAGAAGATATGCCTTTATCACTTAACTAGATATAGAGACACGGATTTTTTTTCTTATTTTTGGCAAAACATTTTATGGGTTGGTCTCTCGTCCGGTACTCGCCTAACGTTGAGCTTCGAGACGTCCTATATAATTAAATAAATACCTCGAGGGACATTTGGTCAATAGCGAACTGCAGCATGAAGAGTGTAGCGTTATTATGCGCCGAAAACTCTGAGCATTCCGTCTCCGAACTGGTGCTGTTATCTTCTTCGTCTTCTTCAGGATGCTCCTGACTCGGAGACTCGGGACTAATAGAAAATTAATGACATGGAATCAATAGTAAAATCAACATATAAATTCGAAAATTTTCTATACAAAGTGTATTAAATAAAATTAAAAGCAAAGACTTCTATGTATACTACAAGAACGGCAATTCAGAATTTTTACACGTGGTATAGCCATGCTGCAATTATATTGGCAGTATAGCTGTAGCACGAATGAGTCCGCTCGACTGGGGAAGGACCACGCTTTCACAGAATACCAGCGTCAAATAGTAGCTTAATGCTGCTGTGTTTCGTATGGTGAGTGTAGAGAACCGGAGACTCTTTTTACTGGAAATGAAGCATTCCATCTTAGTCCTCACGGGTGACAACGCATCTGCATTTTGATTCGTAATCGAGGATAGATGTAGATGTCTATGGGCCACAGCAACCACTTTCCATCAGGTGGACTGTGTGCTCGTTTGTCACCCTATTCTATAAAAAAAAACTGCGTCCCAGGCGGGTAGCTGCAGCTGGTAGGCACGGTAATTATGCCACGCACTTGTATTTTTATTGACAACAGTTGCTCTTATAAGGCAAATACGATATAAAGTTACATATTTATCTGAAATTATCTGAAGCGGTCTACAGAGCCCGTCTAGTAGTATGCATAGAGTTCTTAGGTTAAAAACGTTATAGTTTCTTGTAATCAATATTTTCATTGTATTATATTTCTTTATTTTTAATTATCTATTAAGGGTAGCAATTTGAATCTGACATTGATGTTAACATAACAACCTCACACAATCACCTTAAAGATGCCATGAAGATGTAAATTTTGTTACCCTAAAATACACAACTGATCAAATTTTAAATCAACGTAAATTAATGTGCATTGAAGTAATATGTACTATGTACTGGAACAGAAACCAAGAACAAAATCTGTGCTCCAGTGCGGGACCCGCTTTTTCGTTATGGCACAGACACTAAGTAAATTGGAGCCCAGGGGCTCTAACGCGTGTTGCTCGCGTCTCTTTGAGTTCGTAATTCATATAACTTTAATGTTAATTTGTGTTAATTAGACTTGTAACGAATATTCGGGTATTGTTTGGATATTTCTATTGCCTATTCAGCTATTTTTATTCTATTCGGTCGAACACCGAATTTCTCAGTAATAACTATTTAAGTAAAAAGTTCTAAAATGTTTTAAAAAAGTTAAAGTTTTAAAATGAAAATATTGGTTTATTATGTACATAATAATGTAATTTTCTTGTAATTATTAGAGTCGTTTTGCCTAATATTTGGCTATTCGAACTGGTAGAACGCAGAATAATCGGTATACGCCGTGTGGCCGAACATTCTATTCGTTGCAAGTCTAGGATGAATGTGTTTTACTCAAATGTTTCCGTTCACAACATGTATAGTTCTAGCTGCACTAGTGGCAGGTAGCGGCAGGAGTGGCGCGTGGTAGCCGGGCCGCCGGGTACTGCGAGTCGCTCGTGTGCAGCACGCCGCAGTACTCACGTGGCGCGGCGCGGCGAGCAGCTGGCGAGCACTGCGCGTACGGCGGCCAGCTTGTGCTCGCTGAGGTGCACCACGAGCGCGAGCAGCGATTCGCACAGCGTGGCAGCCGGGTACTGCAAGGTCACCGGTATGCAGCACGCGGCAGTACTCACGTGGCGCTGCGCGGCGAGCAGCTGGCGAGCACTGCACGTACGGCGGCCAGCTTGTGCTCGCTGAGGTGCACCACGAGCGCGGGCAGCGAACCGCACAGCGTGGCAGCCGGGTACTGCGAATCGCCGGTGTGCAGCACGCGGCAGTACTCACGTGGCGCGGCGCGGCGAGCAGCTGGCGAGCACTGCGCGCACGGCGGACAGCTTGTGCTCGCTGAGGTGCACCACGAGCGCGGGTAGCGAGCCGCACAGCGTGGCAGCCGGTTACTGCGGGTCGCTAATGTGCAGCACGCGGCAGTACTCACGTGTCGCGGCGCGGCGAGCAGCTGGCGAGCACTGCGCGCACGGCGGCCAGCTTGTGCTCGCTGTGGTGCACCACGAGCGCGGGCAGCGAGCCGCACAGCGTGGCCGCCGGGTACTGCGGGTCGCTGGTGTACAGCACGCGGCAGTACTCACGTGGCGCGGCGCGGCGAGCAGCTGGCGAGCACTGCGCGTACAGCGGCCAGCTTGTACTCGCTGAGGTGCACCACGAGCGCGGGCAGCGAGCCGCACAGCGTGGCCGCCGGGTACTGCGGGTCGCTGGTGTACAGCACGCGGCAGTACTCACGTGGCGCGGCGCGGCGAGCAGCTGGCGAGCACTGCGCGTACAGCGGCCAGCTTGTGCTCGCTGAGGTGCACCACGAGCGCGGGCAGCGAGCCGCACAGCGTGGCCGCCGGGTACTGCGGGTCGCTGGTGTGTACCACGCGCCGCTCCGCCTGTGCACACGCACAATATCGTACACATATAGTTGGCGACACGAGTGGTGAGCACAGATAAACTGTGGTGGGAGGTAGGTAGGTACATTGTCGGGCAAAATTATTGGATACCTTTATTATTTCAATTCGTAATTTAATATTTTTGGCGACTTTTATGAAAATGTTTACACATCAACTTTTACTTTGATACAGTAATGTTGCAGATATTCATGTCCGTTATTTTATTATCTACTATAAAGTATTTAATGTATACTTCGTGGTTAGAATTGATTATTTTATTAAGAAGAAGGAAGAGGTGATATGCCTTCCATAAAAACTGGTGTTGCGGTGCGTCGTACAGTAGCTACTGAGACATTAGTCGCCTCAAAAGTCTGTTTATATAGGTCTATTATGTTTTTCGCAGTACCTAATTTTTTCATGTAACTAAACACTGAATAGAAAATTTGTCGGGATTGTCTATTTAACACCGAATTCTTCCTTCTCTGCATATTTAGACCAAAATCTGAACACTCAAATTATAACAACAAAAATAATTAAAAACAAGAAATAACAAAAACAATAAATAACAAGGAATACACAAACAACAATTAACAACGAGCTGACAAAAACAATTAACGAAAATAAACTAATTAAAAAAGTTATCATTAAAATTATTGTTCTGAAGTGTACGGAAGCCGAATGATACGTTCGAAACCAATAGACGACGAGAATCGACTGATGAACCAATCACGTTGAACGTCAGCGTGGTCAACGTCGTATCGACCAATAAAAAGTGTGCTCACGACTTATGTCGGCAGTTATACGTACTATACTCAACCAAATCTTAAAATAACTTTTGACGTTTCACATTAACCATTTCGCAATAACTTTGGACAAGCGTACTCACACGATTTAAAATAACTTTTAACGTAAATCCAAAGAATTGTGAAGTTATCTTTATTTTATTACAACATTTATAGTTCTTTATCACTAATTTAAATTTTGACGTTGTTTCAGTGATACAAAGGGCGTTTAGTTATTTTCTCGGTGTTTGTTAGAGTGTTTTGTTAATAGTGTGGGTAATAAAAAAAAATCATTAGCTAATGACACTACCTGAGGGTATAAATACGAAATTTCGTCTTGATAACTTCGTTACTTATTATGTAACCCTTCAGTCATAGACAACGGAAAGGGCTGACTCGAAAAAAATTGAACAACGTGCGGTGATTAAATTCCTCACTAAACGAGGAAATACTCAAAAAAACATCCATAAAGAAACGGTGGCCGTTAACTAAGAAGGAGCAGCCTTCAATGTCAACCGTACAGAAGTAGTCAAGTGAATCCAAAAGAGGCAGGGAAAGCAACGAAGATGACCCCCGCCCGGGTGGACATTACAGCGGCTACAGAAGAAAATGTTAAGATGTTAGCAGAAATGACTAACCTATCCGTTGGTACCATACACACCATACTGCACGACTATCTCAACTTCACAAAAGCAGGCGCGGGTTTACTTTATAAATGATTATTTTCCAACAAAACGGTATTTTAGTGGATTATGAAATTATTTTCTTCGTTTAATACAATTTTTAATATGTATACAAATAATTTATTTAAATTTTGTTGTGCTAATATTGTGAGCCTCATTCTTTGACTATAAATGTTATACATAAATATTATGAGACACTTTATAACATAGTAAAAGACGTGAGTGAAGTTTAAGACTAAGTACAGGATATTTAATTATGAATTAAAAATATTGATATATGTATATATAATGGTATATAATATATATAATAATATGGAATATATGTATATGGTAAAAGGTTTGACGTAGGTAGTAAAAATTATCGTAGATTAGCATATCCACATACAATGAGCCTGATCAGCTGAGAGTTTGGAAAACCTAATAACCCATTAATTTTTAAGGTTGTTCGGATACTGTAAAATGCGGGATGAGTTTTAATATATTATTAATGAGAGAAATGAGAATTTATTATGAATTGTATAGTAATATTGTACATAATCTTGATCATGTATGTCCGCAGGCCGTGTACATGAAAGTTATAGTACACTTAAATAATGATTAATATGAGCTAAAATACTATAAATGTAAAGAAGTTAATGCAATAACATTGGTTATTGTCTTGATGATGTATGTATGCGAGCCGTGTACGTAAAAGAAATGACACAATTATTAAATAATAAAAAATAGCTAAAATGCTATGGAGTAAAAAATAAATATGTTTAGTTAAAATGAAATTAAATAAATAAATGAAGTTATAATAATAAAGAATGAGAGGAAATGAATGAATAAATAATTAAGAGAAGAGAATTTTAAAATATAAATGCCTGTAGAATTACACTAGATGTTCGCGAATTTAAACATATTATGTATTACTTATTTATGTCAAATGTGTATGTCGTATGCAGTATGTAGGTATATACATCAAATTCTATTGTGACCTTGAAGTTACTATGGGTCTGGAGGATCTGGCCACCCGACTTACTTATATCTATACCTATTTTGACTTTTGTTTTTTATATTCACATTAGATTTACGATTCATATTTATTTTATTAATTTAAAAAAATTAATATATTTTTGGTGGGAGGTGTGATGTATTTATGGTGTAGCCTCCACGATAATTTATATTAGTTAGTAGTTTAGTTTAGAATAAAGAGCAGTATAATTAAGTAACACGTCTTTTCCATTGACACCTTTCCTACATTATTATTACAACTGGTAGGGAGTTTTTAGAGCCGTGTGGTGACGACCTAACAAGTGTTTTCGATAAGATAGTTACAGAAGATGAAACGTGAATCCACCACTATAACCCTGAGAGTACAATGGCATAAAAAGGGATCAGACGCCCCCACCCCCACCCAAGAAGTTCTAAGTTTCATAGGCCGGTAAAATCATGGCCACAGTGTTTTGGGATTCGGAAGGAATACTATTGATCGAGTACACAAAAAAAGGTGAAACTATCAACATAGACAAATACTTAGCCACTTTACGCCGTTTGAGATAAGCAATAAAAGAGGGGGAAGAGGAAAGCTAAACAAGGGAGTGCTGCTTATTTATGACAACGAATTGGTTCACACGGCGCGGCTCTCCAAGGCTGCTGTACGAGACTGCGGGTTTGAGGAAATTAACCACCCACCCTACAAACAAGATCTAGTCTAGCCTGTAGTGACTAGGGGAAAACAATTTGCTGACGATAATGAGCTCAAGTCCATTGTAAATAAGCATTTTTCAGGCCAAGACGAAAAATAGTTTTTCAAGGGAATAGAAAAGCTTTGTTCACGAAAAAGTAAATGTAGTGATGTCATGGGACATTATATTGAAAAATAAAAATATTTCATAATTTTATCTTTTTCTAACATACCCATACCGAGAATACATTGAACGCCCCCTCGTATAACGTAATGCACCTTAGCATAGCGTTTGGATGATTCAAATTCGTATCAATGCGAGTTATCGGTAAAAATATTCAAATAATCGAATCTTTAAATTTTTTAGTTTCATTATTTGTTCATTTAAATTTGACAAAGAATAACATTTTTACAAGAAATAAATAATATAATAAAATAAGTAAGCTTAAAATGCTTTTTTTAGGAGTGTTTATGACAGTATTCGAATTTAATGTAGACAACGCTGATGACCGATGACAGCTCAACTAGTAGTGAAATTGATTAAATAAATTAGCACAGTAAGCAATAAATATGAAAAATCTGATAATTTTTTTGAGTTATCTGTTACTTATTTATTCTGTAGATAAAACTGTAAATGATTACCAACTCTACAGAATAGATATCGATAAATCTTAAGAATCGAATATTGTAGGTACCGATTTTTCAGTTGGAATACTTAGTCTAATAAATGTGACAGCTGTCATAGGGTATTTCTTAGATCTGGTGGAGTATAATCGCGTAGAACAACAATACAGTAAAGGTAACAAACGAGCACACAGTCCACCTGATGGTAACTGGACGCTGTGGTCAGTATCAATACATTCAACTAATATATACCGCCTCGTTGAACTAGTGATCGTAAATATGGTTGCTGATCAAATCCCGGGTTCGACCCGGGATTCGAGCCATAATGCAGGACCATCAAAATTACTTTACGTGAAAGTACAACACAAAAGTTGTTTAGTAAAACATAACAAAATATGCGGGAATGTGTTCATAAGTCCAAGTCAAAAATAAAAACGTGATGATAGCCTTCCATCATTCCTCACCGTTCTCTAAAATTCATTAACTTTCACTTACCTGAAGTGATATGCTAAAGCGATCGAGCAGATGAAGTGCAGAGGTTGTTTTGGTGTGTGCGTATTTCCAGTTGTCCTTAGCTCGCCCCACCAATATCTGGAGGTCACTTAGCTCAATATTGTACCTGTAAAATAGCAAAAAGTGTCTAAGTGTCTATTGTTTACAATACCACACTAAGAGTTTTAAATAGAAGCAAAATAAATAGTGTAGAAACGCGGTCATTAAGAAGTATGTTTGGGCTGAATCTGAATGACAGGTTGAGAAATGGTGTGATAAAAGAATAGTGTGGTTTACAAGATGATGTTGTGACCAGTATTATAAAAGGAATGCTTCGGTGGTTTGTTTATGTAGAATGAACGAGGAAAGAGTGACAAAGCAAATTTATGTTGCAGAAGTGAACGGCAGAGTCGGGAAGCGACGCCCTAGACGAAAGGTTATCGAACAAATTGGCGATATATTGAAGATGGGAAGATGGGACTATAGGAAGCGAGAGAGGTGTGTCAGGATCGTGCAAATTGAAGTCCGTAGTCTCTGCCTACCCCTCTGGGTAACAGGCGTAACTGTTTATGTTTTTATATGTATTTAAATTTGGTACTTTCAAATATAAAACCTGTCGTAAAGGCTTGTGTGAAGATTTGCAGCATCGAGGGCGCTGACGCTGAGGGGCGGAGGATCCGGCGGGGACGCGGGGGACAACAAACTGCCTGGAGGAGTAGAGCACGGCGTCATAAACATTTCTGTAAGCAATAATAAAACATTGTGAGATAATTATTACATAGTAGATCAAACTAATTCTACACATCTTTCCGTATTTAATCTTTATTTAACGGCGAACTGAAAACCATAGTTTTATCGTGCTATAGTATGTGACTATGGGTGTACTATGGATACTATAAGATGTCGAGAATTTAAAATACATAGTTTAATATTAAATGCAATAGAATCAGTATTTTTTTTTTATTTAAACATAGTAGGTTTTCCTCACAAGGATTGTTGTATAAATAAAATTCTTGAATGTAATAACTGAACGCATTTACAAATTTTAATAGGACACACAAGTTCAAATGATTGTTCGGTTGTAATCGGACGAGTTTCACATTTGAAATGCAGTACTATCGGCGTTCGCTCACAAATGGCGTAGTCATCCCAAATAATAATTTTAGTTGCAGAGAGTTAGAGATTATATCATATTTTACAATCCATTTTAGGCATGCTACATTTTTAACATACTATGTATATTGAGGTGTAATATATGTGATGTATTAAGGCATGTTAACCGGACTAGGTAGGTAGGTATTGAGACATACCGTCGTCATCGCCAAGCGTGGTGGAAGGCTGTGCGTCGTCGGTGAAGTGTGCGTTGGCGAGTCGCAGGCGGCCGAAGTCCACGACCAGCACGGAGGCGTCGCGCTCGCTCAGCCGCTCCACGAACAGGATCTGCGGCGCCGACACGTCCAGCTCCACCTGCCACGAGCGACGCTCGCCCTGCACCACACGATAACACATCACTCTTATAGGAACTGACGAAATAAAGTATGTCGTCGTTGAGAAAAATCGAAGTATTTCAACATACAAATTTTTACAATTTAGTAAGATTCCAAATTGCTAAAAAACGTTTTTAAAAAATGCTGTTTTATTTAATACCAAATACTAAATTTCAATACATTAAATAATACCCGATATATTTGAATTTACATGTCTGATACATGTGTAAATCCAACAAACTGGTGAATTATCGAAATTGTCAGAGGGAACCTCCCTCTGATAATTTCGATTTGCTCTGCACGTACCAAACAGTGAATACTTAGTACTCCAACGTCCAAATCAATGAATATTTTTCAAATAATACTAGCGGTGAATTAAATAGAAATAAGATTTTCGAAACGTGTTTACTCCTCAATTTACGAAGAATTGGCATCACATCCGGCACGAGGGACCGATATATTTGAAATTATTCATCATCATCATCATTACAGCCCAAGAAATGCCACAAAGCACGTCAAGCCAAGTAGTCACTCCATATAGTGGGGGTCACCCTACACTTCGCATTTCGGAACGAGGCTGCCACTCAAGAACCTCTTTCCACATCGCTTGTCGGTTCTTCAAGCTATATGGCCAGCCTATTGTCATTTCAGCTTACTAATCCGTTGGGCTATTTCGGTCATTCTGGTTCTACTACGGATATCCTCATTTCTAAGTTTATCACACAGTAAAACCCCTAGCATAACCCTCTTCATAGCTCAGCAAGCAACAGCAGTGAAGGACCACGTCTCAGAATAAGTCATCACAGGCAACAAGTACTAGTTGCACAATTTCGTTTTTTCATTTTGAGGTATATCTGACGAGATGTGTCGTAATCTCCCAAACGCTGCCAAGCCGAGTTGAATCCGTCGATTGACCTCTTAGTCGAAGTTAGAAGACTTACCTACTCGGACTGTTTGTTCCAGGTAAACATACTCGTCCACAAGTTCGTGCTTAGTGCTCCCAACAACTATCAGCATGGGTGTGACATGGACGTTACACGTGATCTTTGTTTTGTTAATGCCATTTAAGACCTATCCTTTGGGATGCACTGTTGAGGTCATTGAGCAAGTACTTAGCTCCTCCACCGATTCTGCCATAAGGACTATATCGTCGGTAAATCAAAGGTGAGCGATGTACTCGCCATTGATGTTAATACCGTATCCTTTCCAGTCCAGTAGCTTGGAAACGCCTTCCAATGCATCGGTGAAGAGTTTCGGGGATATAAATAAATAAATTAAAATAAAATAAAAATCATTTATTTCAACCACAAGGATCATAGAATGTTAGTAATAATACAAATCTTAGAACTAATGGTAATAAAAATTAAAACTATTTACCTAATTTTAAAAACTATATCTAAGACAGGCCCTATTAGTCAGCACGTAGACCATATGACAATGGTTCAGGTACTGACAATCAAGCCTGTCAGAAAATGCCCTCATGATACCATTGGAACTGGCCCGCACCCTGCGCACCAGGGATGTGCATCGTTTACGCATGGTGGTGTAGAAACAATCCACACGCGCATCCGCGAACATACCCGACGCACTACAATAACGAGGCAGACCCAACAGCACCCTGAATGCATTATTATATTGAACACGCAGGGCATTATACTGTTTCTGCGTGTAGTCCACCCACAGACTGCTCGTGTAAAAGGAAGTGCAGTAAGCTCTAAAGAGCGTTACTTTAACAGGAACTGAACAACGAGCGAACCTGCGAGCGATCATCTTCGCTCTAACAGACAATGCCCTGCGCTCTCTCTCTATGTTAGCATCATCTTTCAGGTCAAAGGATACTATATGACCCAGATACTTAAACTGAGACTCTAAACTTGACTTGAGCTTGACACGAGAATTTTAATCGCCGTGTTTTTATTCCGTATTTCGGTAAAAATGACAAGTTTTAAAGTGGAGTCTGCTTTCGCCAATTTGTCAAAGAATGTAGAAGCGTTGACAACAAAAATCACAACGCAAGTGACCCTAATTGAAGCGCAGAATAAGAAGATAGAAAATCAGCAGCGCATTATTGAGAAATTGTTTTCGACGATAAGTGACCTGAAGAGGGTAATCGAAGAAATGCCCGCTAGAACAATCGACCTATTGCGGGCTGGGCCGTCGACCAGCGAGACCGACGTACAGACTAAGGTACTGACAGTCCCAAGTGCAAGCGAGACACCGATATCCTCAGATACGGTCGCTATAACAGAGAAAAAAATAACGCAGCGCGCGCAGCAGCGGGCAAAAAAGGCTGTTTCCACACTGGAAGTAAACAATTCAGAAAAAGATGATTCAACTATAATTGAAACGTCTGCGACTGAAGAATGGAAAGTAGTAGGTGGCCATAAAAAGTCTAAGAAGGCCCATCTTAAGGCAATCCAAACTGGAGGAAACGCCCAAATCGGTTCGTTCCAGGCTATACAGAAGAAGAAGTTTTTACACGTGTGGTCACTCCATCTTGAAACCTCGGAAGATGCGATAAGGGAACACGTGAAAAAAATTTGTGGTTCTGAGGATATCAAAATTGAAAAGATTGTTCCAAAAACCAAGAGAGACTATTCGTCATTCAGGATTGGTGTTCCAGAGTCCACGTTTGAAAAAGTGAACTGCAGAGATAGTTGGCCAATACATACCCGATTTAATGAATGGGTGTGGTTTCGAAACACCCGTAAACCAGAAACAGGTAATGAAAACCTGTTATAAGGGCATTAATGTTTACTACCACAATGTTAGAGGACTTAGAACAAAATTATCTACTTTTTATTTGAATATTTTGGAGTCACCGTACGACTTATTTGCAATTACGGAATCAAGTCTTCATAGATCCATACATGACGGTGAACTTATACCACCTGGTTTCCAAATACTGCGATGCGATCGAGCTGATGGCCGCAAGCATGGAGGAGTATTTCTAGCTTCTTCGTCATCGCTGGAGTTGAAAAGCGTTCCTGTCGGCAATGTGGACACCGCCTTATTTGAAATTGTGTGTGCGACGGTACACCGTGATAAGGTTGTTTGTTATGGGGTTGTAGAGTGGTCATTCCTGAATGCCTACAGAATTTAATCATGAATGAATTACATTCAAGTCATTTTGAAACAAATAGAATGAAACAAATTGCACGTTCTTATTTTTGGTGGCCTGTTATCATGTTTAATTTGTCTAGAAAATCGTGATAACCCAAAAAAAACATTATTGCCTACATGGCCATGTTCTGAGTCTGTGTGGGAAAGGTTTCATGCAGATTTTCTTGGACCTATTTATGGGAAAATGTTCCTTGTAATAGTTGACAGTTACTCGAAACGGCCTGAAGCTTTTATGATGTCAAATATTACAGCATGTAAAACAATTTCAATCTTTAAAGATTTATATTCTAGATTTGGTTACCCGCTCCATTTGGTGGTGGATAATGGTACAACTTGGACAAGCAACGAGTTTAAAGAATTTTGCAATGTGACAGGTGTTAGGATAAGTTACACACCACCTTACTATCCGGCAACAAATGGGGCGACAGAAAGATTTGTTCAAACTTTTAAAAGCCATGTAAAAAAAATTGTAGAAAGTGGTCATAATTTAGAGTATGTCATTAATTTATTTCTTTTCGACTACCGAACAAGTATTAATAGAATCACCGGTGTTAGCCCCGCAAAGTTATTATTTCGTCGTGAACTGAGATCTAGGTTCTCACTTTTCGGACCACCACCAATTAGTGCACGATTACAAATGCTTGATGAAAAATTAAAAAATGTAGTCGAGGAAGCAGGTCGGTAATATTTAGTGTGGGGGAAAAGGTGATGGTAAGGGACTATAGAAATAAGGCAAAAAATGGATTTGTGGGGAAGTAAAGCAGTGTTTAACACCGGGGGTGACATATATGATTGAAGTTCAGGGGAGACTTGTAAAACGTCATGTGAATCAAATGTTGAAGTGTGCAGTAACAGTTGAAGGTGAATAGTCATGTAATATTTATAAATTATTTGTATAAATAACCTTCACTTTTGTATAAAATAAAAATAATATAAATATGTCCTAATTTTATAACATTGTGGGTGGGGAAGAGTGTGGTAACACATAATGGGAAATTTTACAAAGGTGGTGTGGGCAACACTCTCTCTCGCTCTCTGGACAAGTTAAGCGAATGTGTGTTCTAATAAAATTCGTGAATCGTTTCAATGAACATATCAAATTATTATTATAACCTAGTAATATAAATAATTAGAAAACTCAAATACAACAGAAGACAAATGATTTTTTGAAGAAGGAAAACGTTGAGCTGATGAGCCATTCTCTGTACAGCCCTGACCTGAGCTCAAACAATTTCTTTACACTCCCTAGAATGAAAGATTTATTACGCGGTCAATGGTTTGAAGACCCCGAAGCAGCTGTGGAAGCGTACAAATCAGCCATTTTGTCAACATCAACTTCAGACTGGAATTACTGTTTTAATGATTGGTGTTACGGCCCTGAGTTACCCCGACAAAGGTCGATTGAGCTAGGGCCTATCAGTAACCCAATTCGACGAGTAACTAAGGGTCGGGCCACAAAATGGCCTATGGATAATTAAATTATAACGGCTAGATACGCAAACACAAAACTTACCTAATTCCAGAAGTAGGGTCTACCACAAGGTGGCGTCAGGGGCAAGTAAATGGTAGTGTGTTTGTAGTCTAGGAAGGTGTGTAATGTAACCTGACGTCACCGATACAATCAGATAGCAGTACCACGTGCGTTGACCGCTCCACAAGACGCTCACCGCTATCGGAACTCAAGTCCAGCATCACTTAGCACGAACTATAATCGCGCACGATCTACACCCGGATCACAAAGTTCAGCGCTCCACACGAAAGCAAAATCCCTTCGTACACTTTAACTAATTTATTTTAACTTTAATTAAAAGCAAGCCACTCGTGGACACAAATTAATAGCAATCAATGTTAAAATAGTCAATCAAACGCAAAAAGCCTCGTTGTCACGTATATTCGCAACAACTATTATGTAACGCCCGACGTCTACCCGGCACGGCCGCAGCGCTCCAAGCTTCCTGCCGACTGCGTTCACTGGCAGCGCCGTATGCACATAGCGAGCCCCTCCTTCCCGCGCAACGCTAACCGGTTCCCCACTCGGAACTAGCGCCTTGCAATTTGTAGCTACAATCGGGCGTAAACAATTGGTTTGCACGAATGGAAAAGTGCATTAAGTTGAACGGAGAATACTTCGAAAATAATAAAATACAATTTAGTGGTTTTTCTTATTCGCGATCATTTCAGTATGCCCCTCGTAGAACCTTTCAATCTCACATAAAATCTAAGGTATATCGGAAACAATGCCGCTCTTTCTGGCAGACGGATCTTTGGCAAAGATTTTGGAGCCTTAGTTTCGCTCCATTGTTGATATTGCATTGCATGCATTTGGAGATATGTCCGTTCAGTTGTCTGTATGCTGTCAAATCTGCTCAAGACTGCAGCTTCATTTCTCGTCTAAGAGCCATGAGATTAAAAGTGTGATTGGAGAGTTTTTGTGTTCTTCTGCGGCGGGTCTTGTAGAAAACTTAGCTCCTACCGCATGGACAATTTCCACGAGCGTGGCATTCATATCGTCCACTGCATTGCAGTCCTCTAGGTACTGAAAACGATTTTGAACTCGAGCTGAAAGTTTTGAGGACTTTCGATTAGAGCACGAGGGGGAAGGAGCGTTGACTTCATTAGACGTGATCTCTCCAACTGAACGTTTCGGTTCAGTGTGCCTGTAACCATTGTGTGATCGCTGCCAATATTCACCCCCGCGATCACTGAGACATCACTTAATAGTTGCCGTGAAATTATTATTTTTATAAAATATATTATCATATATTTGCAAAAGAGACTATCATTATGTGGTAGTAAGATCTATCTCATACATTCATCACTCCATTTGATCCTGTGGTTATCACGGAGGCTACTATGAGGACTACCGGAAAGATTTCATGGTTTCCGATATATGGGGTAGTACAACAACTCGTATACGGGAGTCGTAAAACAAGTATGCCGGTGACGGGGAACAGGTGTGCGTTCGTGTACGGAACAGTTGTGTGTTCGTGTACGTACCGGGTGCGCGTGCAGCATGTGCTCCCAGTGCGTGCGCAGGCGCGCGCGCGTCTGCTCGCGAACATGCGCGAGGGCGCGGCGCGGGCCCCACGGCGCCGCCACGAACTGCTGCGCCCAGCGTGCCGCCTCCGCACAGTACACCACCTCCAACGACATTGACTTCACCCACAACCTGCGCGCAATTGCACATTCATTATTGTTCATTAAATGCACAAGAAATTGGAAGCACACTCGCACATTAGTTGGCAAACGAATGTATCCGGCTCGAGGAACCATATGCTTTTAAAATAAGTATGTATAATAAATCATATATTATAATAAATCTTACATTAATTTTTGCGTAAGTAATGAATAAAAATTACGCAAAAATTAATGTAAGATTTATTATATTCTATCTTCTCCAAAATTAGATCCCAATTTATAAAATCACTTTTTTGTAGATTTTAAGGTTTTATTTGCTATTATTTTCACTTATATACCCATTATAATTGAATATGGTAAAAAAAAAATTATATTTGCAATCACTTGTAATCGCAGTTGAGCCCAAATGGACGCTTCTCGTATGTGAGCTGGAAGAGCGGCTCTGCAGGCGCGGCGGCCGGGGCAGTGGCGGGGGCGGCGGCGGCGGCGGGTGCGTTGTGCGCGCGCCACCACGACGCCGCGCTCGCCGCCGCGTTCATGGCGCTTAGTCCCTCACGGATCATTCCCTGTACCACATGAATTCATAAAGGTCGCCGATCAATTAAACGAAACCTAACAAAATTTAAGAGTTATCAATTATCATTGATCATTGATTGAACTGAAGGGCACATAGGGATCGATAGTGTTTCTTTCCTGTTGTTGTGAAGTGTAGTGTTGATTTCCTTATGTTTTGTATAAGTTAAATAAAAGAGCAAACACTTCGTATAGCATATTTTGGTTACGTCGAATCGACACTTGTGTATGGTGTAATGTTTTGGGGAACTCAGTAGAACGGGAAAGTGTTAATAGCCCAAAATAAAAGGTGCATTCTGTAATTAAAGACCTACACTGGACAGATAGCTATAAAACACATTTTAAACAGATGCGAACTCTAACTTTTTCCTATATTTTTATCTACGAGACGGCTGTCTTTGTCCATGGAAACCTATCATTGTCTAATCTGTCAAGTCCTGCCGATCCACACGTGGAAAGCGGGGACGGTACCTGCGGCGCCACCAGCACGGGGAAGAGCGTGGCGGGCGTGATGCGCTCGCGCAGGCACACGGCGCCCAGCGACACGTGCAGCGCGTGAGAGCCCGTGCGCGGCCGCGACTCCACGCGCACACACACGCAAGAGAACTGCAGCTCCACGCCCTCGCCGCCCGCGCCGCCATCTCCATTCTGCCCCCTCTGCTCTCTGCTCATGCTAAAAAGTAAAAACAGTATAAAGGCAAGTACACTTATACACGATAGAGCCACGCTACAATTATATTACGGGTGTAGCACGAACAGGTCGGTTCGACCGGGGTAGGACCACGCTCTTACAAAATATATGCGTAAAATAGCAGCTTAATGATGCTGTTTTTCGTATAACGAGTGTAGGACCAAAGAATTCTCTTACATGAAACGAGGCATTCCATCGTATACCTTAGGGATTTGCATTTTAATTCTTAATCGAGAATAAATGTAGATGTCCATGGGCCACAGCATCTACTTACAATCAGATGGATGGTGTGCTCGTTTGTCACCACTATTCTATAAAAAAAAGGTTTTGACAGGAACTTGACCACTGGTGGTGGTGCTACTCCTGTTTCATCGTTCAATTAATAGTTTCAAGCGGATTTCAATACGTAAAAATGATGACATTTTGTGTATTAAGAACTATTAGTGGGAACAACAATGTTTATAACATTGTTGTTCCCACTAATAGTTACTAATAGGAAGCCACTAATAGTAAGCCTTAAGTTATATTGTTCGCTTAGACACCTTATGAACTTCAGATATTGTCGTCATCGACCTTCTGCTAGCATTATGATCGACCACAAGGTTATGCATATACATATTGTGGGGAATTTATTGAACAAATTCTTTAAAATGGAAATTACTTAATACTTGACATTGGCAAAAGTACGACCATACGAGTCCAATATGAAAGAAAGAAAAAAAAGTAGCAGTCCACTTGATAAGAAGTTATAACCCATAACAAAGTTTTCTTTAAAACGAAATAGCTAACAAGAATACGCAAGCGTAATAATAAGAATAAAAGTGACAATCGAGCACTCAATCTATCCAACGCTAGTATTCTGTTAAAGCATGGCCTTCCATAACATAACGTAGCTGCAACATAGCTCTACTACATTAAAATCCTTTTTTTTAACGTTAGGAATTTCTTCTATATCGTGGAGGCAGTTTACATACATAAATTGCACAAGTACAAAAGTCCAGACAATTTAAATAATATAATTTTCATAATAGAGATTAACATTAAATACCAGATCATTTGATTAAAATTTTACATAGAATCAGTGTGAGAGTATATTATTTCATAAAAAAAATTAGTAATTAAGTTAACTAACCTCGGAATTATTATATTTCAGACATCTAAAAATACCATTGAACTGATAAGCGTCTACTTTTCTGAATTCACTTAGAAACTTACTCTTGCAAGAAGTAAATAGATATCTACTAACCTTTCGTCGTTCCTTTTAGTTTCATTATCGTTTTCATTTTCTGTACAAAGGTTCAGCGAGCCGCGCTGCAGCGTGAACTCGAATAGGCCGAAGACCGTGTCACGTCGTAGCAGCGTATTGTCGTCGAGCGAGTCGGCGATCACGTCCAGGATCTCTTCTTCCAGGCGCGGTGTAGCGGGCTGGGCTAGGGACTGGGCGGAGGACTGTGTTGTGGGTTGGACTGCAAACTGGATTGTGGACTGTGACAGCTGGGTAGGTGTCGGCGTGCTGGCAGCTGTGGCTGCGGTGGCAGTGTCGGGCGCGTACCAGCCCCACCACAGCGG
>CAJQZP010001037.1:5165000-5435000 GCA_907164705.1 Parnassius apollo
ACGGAGTAAGAAGCCTATGGCACTGATATTTCAAATTTTTTTTTAATTAACTTATAAAATGTATCAATCAATTTTACTAATTTGAAATAACCTTTTTTTTTAGAAAAATGCAGTACAAATTATATTTAGTTTTATGCAAATGCAGTAGGATGAATTGTTTTATGGAATTTTTTGAATATTCGGAATTTTTTCTATCAGTTATAATTTAGAAAGTTTTCGAGGATAGCTTCCATTCCAGTTACACCTCCATATTATTTTCCAGACGGCAAAAAAAGTCACTTCAAGTTCGATTAAACATGTTGCCATAATCCCGTTACTGTATATAATGAAAATCTTGGGATTTTTGCCTAAAATAATGCGACAAGTAGTTTTGACAGTCCTTTCTTGATGTTAACCTAGCAGTACCCAAAGAATTATCAAGAGACTGAAGCAGGTGAAAATCTGAAGTTGCAAGGTCAGAACTATAGACTAATGATGACAGAATATAACTAATTGTGGATGCATTTACACTTCTCAAGCTCTCTAAATTTTTGCTGAATGGCCAAAGGTTTGTGGTCCGGAGTTATTGTGATGAAATACCACGCTTTTACTGTTGATCAATTCCGGCCGGTTTTTTCTCAATTTCTTGCTTGAGTCTCATTAGTTGTTGGCAGTAGAGATCCAAATCGGTGGTTTTTCCCGGCTGTAAATGCTGATTATAAACGATGCCCTTCCGATCCCACCATACAAAATATTTTTTTAATTTTTATTTTTATATTACTGTCCAATATTCGGATTTCTACGTATAGGGTTTGGGCTGTGCGTTGGTAGATGAGTCAGTTACTCAAAGCATCCTCTTTTATATACATATATTATACTCGTAGATAAGGAAGTACGAATAAATATTATCTGCTGCGTTACACAAGGTACTACTTAATACTAAGTAGCTTTGCTTTATTATGCCCTACAGTGGGCGACAAAGAGCTAATGATGAAGTAGTTTTGCACCTTATGTATTTAGTTTAGTTCAAATAGGGCCCTAATGTAAGTTTTGCCCCGGGGCCCTTGCTTACAAAGCTACGTCACTGGGGAGGCCTATGTTCAGCAGTGGAATTTAATAGGCGGTAACGGTAACTTGTTTTTCAAGTCGATTACCGGTTTATGGCTAGCCTTTACAATTTTAGCTTATACTGATCCATTGGGCTATGTTAGTTACATTGAATCTATTGCGAATATTACCTTTACAGATTCTACATGCATAGGTACTTCGAACTTGGCTTTCTATCTAGCTAAACATAAATAGCTTTAAATACAAAAACGAATAAATGATTAACCTTTTAAAAGTGGTGCCAGGTAAGAAGTCTTTTAACGGCGATTGGTAGTATGGGTGCTTGAGGCCGATCTTTGGTGTAAATATAATAAGCGGCTTGCGGAACGGGAGCGCCACCTGCCGCCGCATCAAGTGACAATAGTTGGCCGCGTTGGTCACGTTGCACACTATCCAGTTTGATGCCCGAAGTTGATTCACTACGACACAAGTAAATAATATATATAATCTAACTCGCCAGGCAGACGTTGTTCTGCCCTATATATATATATATATATATATATATATATATATATATATATATATATATATATATATATATATATATATATAAACGAAATTCTAGTGACTGGCTGACTTACCTCGAAATCTCGAAAACTATACACACGATTGAATTAAAATTTAGTATAGTTACTCATTTCGCAATGTAGACGTCCACTAGGAACGAATTTTACGTAAGTCTCATTGAAAAAAAAATTGATATTTTACCTCTAGATTCCGCAATAAAATACTATCGTGCGCCATGCGAAAATTTTAAATTTAGGCTTGTGTATTTGTGTTTCGACTTAAGTGATTTACGATATGGAAAACTTAAAATATCGAGTCATTTACCTTTACGGGTTCCACCGTGAAATCAGCACTGTGGAAATAGTTCGAAGAATTAATTATGTGTATGGGGATGCTACTGTAATAGAAAACACGGTACGTTTTTGGTCCTAACGTTTTCGTTCTGGCAATTTTGCCCTACAGAACAAACCCCGTGGACGTCTGGAAACCCTAATTGACAATGAAGAATTAAAAGTGATCGTGAAGTGACAAACCACGTCAGAGTTAGCGGCATGCTTGAGTGATAAAACAATTTTAATTCACTCGAAACAAATTGAAAAAGTGAAAAGCTCAAAAAATGGTTACCGCATGAATTGAGTGAAGTACACTAACAAACACGCGCCGACTGCTGTGTTACATTACACATTATGTCACAATAACGAAGAGATCTTGAATCGTATTGTTACTTGTGAAAAATGGATCCTGTACTATAATCGAAAAAGCTCATCACAATTGAAGAACGCAGGACAACTGGTCAAAAACCTACTATAAGGCCAAAAAGAAACTGGTAAGTGACTCGTGGACCAGTGCTGGTGTCATCCACAACAGCTTCCTAAGATCTGGCCAGACGATTAAGGTAGATCTGTATTCTTTACAATTGTAAACCATGCTGGAAAAGCTAGTCTTTAAACAACCTAGACTAGGTGAATTGCTCCAGCCCAATGCTGCTTCAGGACAACGCTAGACCACACACTGTACGTCAGACGGTCGCTGAATTAGAGGAGCATATTAAAATGTCTTCAACATTAACCATACTTCACAGACCTTGCTTCAATAGATTATCTACCACTTTTACTGGAATTTGGACAATATCTTGCAAGGACATAAATTCCGCCGAAAAAAACTCCTTTAAAGATTTTATTGATTCACGCTCCTACATTTTTTTTTAGCAAAAAATACAATGGACCACCTATAAACTGACGAAAGTGCATAGATAACAATGGTACATACTTCGATTGATTAATTCATTTTTAGTATTGTGCTTTCCTTATAAAATGCCAATTTTATATTACCTATAAAATAAGATTATTTGTAAAACACACTGAGATTATTTTATCATAACAACTGCTATCTTTTGTACTGTTGCTACATAAGAAGTAATTTGGAATATACATCACAGGTTCACAGGTATGGAGTCCCCAATATAATACATATATATCTCGAATTGAACTTATCCAAACGAAATTCATTAATAACCTATGCTACCGAGTAAGCGACCACTACAATTCTAACCTCTATTAAGACAAATATAAAAAGTTCCACCTCTTACCACTCGAGATGCAAAGAATAATAGCAGATATTACCTTTCTATTTACGATAGCTTCAAGCGAGACAGAGTGCCCAGATCTACTTGCGAAATTAAATATAAAAACTCCAAAAAATGAAAGATGAAAGGTACCACTATCGCTACCCGCGGCCAACATTAATTATAGACAGAATAATTATATGTGTAGTATATACAAGAATTTTAATACTGTATTCCAATTTTTTAATTTAGACCTATTCAACACAAGTACCATTTCGGCGAGACAAGTTCTGAGTAAGCTTTTTTCGACTCCAGCCAATGATCTTATTTTTTGTTCTTGTTAATCTTTAATATTTTTAGTTAATTACTGCACGATGTTGCCTCGCTAAGCTTATGTTGGTGCGACAGTGTCCTATTAGCTGTTGGTAACTCATCTCATGTAAATATTTATATAGTGTTACTATTTGCGGAAACCCATAAATGGTTTCCTATTGCTTAATTGTTTTCTACCTACTCTGTTTTTTGTTAACCGAGGGATTTTCGATTAAATAAATAAATATATAAAGTCCCAAACAGTTGATACTTACACACCAAGTCTTTGTCGTCAAGGTCTGGAAGAATGTCCTCATCGTCGTTGCACTGCATCAAGTAACGCTCCACGCGCGCTGAGGAGTGCTCTGGGCCCTGGATGACAAGCACCAGTAAGTTATCCTATTCTCTTACACGGATATACAGGAATATACCATAATAAGAATGTTAGCTACGCTGCAGTGTATTATCATTACAAGAAACAGTAGTAAACTAAGGTCTCGGGTGTAAGAACACATCTGCATTTTGACTTACAGTTGATGGTTTTAGAATGGGCGATAAGCATAAACCTGTTATACTATCAGGTGGTTTGTATTCTTGTTTGTCATATTTAAGGCTTATATACTTATAAATTTTAATAGGATTCAGGAAAGGAAAACGAAAGTGTAATAACACATTGGACTCTTAACTATACATGGTTGAGCCACGCTGTAGTTATGGTTGTAGCACTAATGTGTCGGCTCGATAAGGGATAGAAATCGTTCGTACAGAATACCAGTGTAATTTTTTTATAGAGAAAAATAAGGGGGTGACAAATGAGCATTTAATACACCTGATGGTAAGTGTATGCTATGGCCTATAGATATCTACATTTGTCCTCGATTAAGAATTAAAATGTAGATGCGTTGTCACTCTTGAGAACTAAGTTGGAATACCTCATTTCCAGTAGAAAGGTCGCCGGTTCTCTACACTCACCATACGAAACACAGCAGCCTCATGCTGCTATTTTACGCTGGTATTCTGTAAGATTGTGGTTTGTGGTCCTACCTCAGTCGAGTCGAACTATTCGTGCTACAAATAATATAGTTGCAGCCTGTCTCTAACACGTAAAAAGCTAAACTTAATGTATCTACATATGTCCCACTACTGGGCACAGGCCTACTTTCATTACTGAGGGGGTTTTGGGGCAAGAAAGTGTCCACCGCACTACCCCATGTCGTCTCATGTCTTCAATTTTTTTTTAATTCCTTAGGTTTCAAATTAACAATTCTATTGATGCCGGTGGAAATCGAACCCGAGTTGGCCGCGTATTGTGAAATTTTCAGCAAGCTAGCCCACCAAGCCCTTGGCATCACGGCTCAATAGTAAAAATAGCAGCATAATGCTGCTGTTTTTCGTATAATGAGTGGCGAAAACCGGATACCCTTTTTACTGGTAAAGAGGTATTATTTCATCTCAGGTCTCGAGGAATCAGGGTTAACACATCTATATTTTCATTGTTAACCTATTACAGATGAAGTGTTTTAATAATAATAAGTCACAGCAGCCATTTACTATCAGATGATCTGTGTGCTCTTTTGTCACCTTCTTCTATAAAAAAGAACTGCTGAGGAAAGTAATTTAAAGGAAGGAATTGAGGAAAGGATTAAGTAGCTTGGCTTTGAACATACGTCGTCATTGAAAACAAATTTAGACAAACAAAGAAAGAGACGGAGCATATCTTTCATTTTAAGTGATAAGTACTCACGCACACACGTTCCTTTCTATAACAGCCAAAGTCCACAGCTGAACGCACACATAAAATATGTTGTAGGTTTCAAATGATATTAGATGCATTTGTGTACGTGTACGTGTTCTTACAATAAGTTTTCTTTAGAATAATATTCCATGTTTTTATTGCTAACCGCGCCATCAATTCCATGCGGTAATTGCACCACGATGCCAGACTGGCAGACCCACTTGCTCTCGCCATTGCTGATGAACGTATCAAAAATTGGTTGAGCCGTGTCCGCGAAGTCACCGTACTGCGCCTCCCAAATCGACAACTGATATGGGCTAGAGTACGAGTAGCCAGTCTCGAAGCCGAGGATCCCTGGATTTCGAGTAACAGGAATGTTCATAAGAAACTTCAGCCAAAAGAATATAAAAGTAAAAAGTAAAGTAAAAGCCTACATATATACACATCCCAATGTTGGGCAAAGGTCTCTTCTCACTTCTGAGAGAGTTTTAGGGCATGAAAATGTTCGCGGCGCTGCACCGCCTTAATGCGTGCGTATTGGCGGACTTCACACGTCTTCGTAATATTTTTTTTATTTCTCAGACATGCAGTTTTTCTCACAATGTTTTTCTTCTCCGTCGAGCCTATGGTAAATCATCACTTAAAATTGCAATTAACAATTTTATTGGTGTTGGCGGTGATCGTATCCTGGTTGCTTATGTATTTTGATATTTACATCGAGCGGCAAGCCTCTGAGCTATCATGGCTCAATAAAATATAGGTAATTGATAACTGTTAAAGATTATTGCTAAGATCTGCGTAACAATATCAAATGATGGCCCACTTCAGGCACTGCAGAGTCTACTTCACTAGAGGATGCCTCGTGTAGAATCAAAACACGTGGTGTATTGTTTCTAGTGTAGTGATGTTGGGAGTAGCGATGCTAGGAGTAATGGTGCTGGGAGTATTGGTGCTGGGAGTAGCGGTGCTGGGAGTAGTGGTGCTGGGAAAAGTGGTGACGGGGATAGTGCACGTGATAAAGGAATAGCAGAATATGTTCTTCAATCTAGGTCTTTATTATATGTAGTAACGCCTCTTTATATTAATAATTGTGCCGAAGTAATATTTATAGGTATAATTATAGGTAAGCTCTAATAAGGATAAATTAATTATATTGAAGGCAAGTAAAATCTAAACACAGTATCGACTAACAAATATTGTAGGATTATGGTAGGATATATGACACCACTGCTCATTAGTTTTTTTAAATGGTCGTGTCATATCCACTATCTACTCAATGAGTACTTCCATTATCTACTCAATGAGTACTTGTTTAAAATTTTCAGTGACAATCTTCTTATAATTACCTCGTCCAATGGCATTAATATCGATGTCATTAAAATTCTCATTGTACGAGTGCATCATACGTGATAAAGAGGACTTTCGTCCCGCGTTAGTTCGGCATAAATTAATACAAAAAAGTTTATGAGAATGGGCCACGCGCTGATGTGCTCTGGTAGGTACCCTATAATTTATATTCTCAGTTATATCCATACAGTCGTATCTATAGTGACACATATCATAAAACAACATTGCCTCGAGAATTGTACGCCTTGATTTAAGAGTGTTAAGATTATATTTTGCCATGACTTCATTGTACGGTATTTTTTTTCTCGCATATTTATAATGGATATATTTAAGAAATTTCTTCTGCACAATTTCTAGTTTATCAATATATTTTTTATATAGAGGATTCCAAATAGTCACTGCATACTCTAAATGACATCTTATTAAGGATTTATAAAGATGTAAGTAAGTCAAGGGATTTTTAAACATATTACCAGATCGGATGACGAAACCGTACATCTTATAAGCTTTGGTAATAATATTTTCAATGTGTATACTTAGATGAAGTTTAGTGTCTAAAGTTACTCCAAGATCCCCGATTGCTACTTCTTGAGATAAGGGGGTACCACATAAATAATAGATGCAAGAACTGGTTTTTTTCTTTTTTGTAAAAGTTATAGATTTACATTTGTTAAGACTGCGTTGATATTTGTGCCGTGTAGTGGCGGTTAAGAATATCCACTACCCCATATCTTCCCGTGGGTGTCGTAAGAGGCGACAGAGGGAGACAGGCAGGAGATGGGCAGCAGCATCTTCCTGATAACAGCAACTGTACGACAAAAAAAAGCGGGAACCCGCCCCAAGGCAACTATGGCAATATACCAGAAATACACAAATAGACGGCAGTGCCCCGACGAAGTTCGGTTGCTACCTACGACGACTCGACCTGGCAACATTTAACGCACGCACACTGAGGACTGACGAGAAGATCCTGGAGCTGGAAGAAGAGATAGACAAGTTGCGCTGGAGTATTATAGGATTATCCGAGGTCCGAAGAGAGGGGGAGGACACGGTGATTCTCGAATCCGGCAACTTGTTCTATCACCGGGAGGGCGACCATCTGTCCCAAGGAGGTGTCGGATTTATCGTCCACAAGTCTCTCGTCAACAACGTTGTACAGATTGAGAGTGTGTCGACGAGGGTCGCGTACCTGATACTCAGAATCACCAAACGGTATTCGCTGAAGGTCATACAGGTTTACGCACCAACGTCGGCACATTCCGATGAGGAGGTGGAGGAAATGTATGAGGATATTTCCAAAGCCATACACCAAAACCCACTACACGGTGTTGATGGGAGACTTCAACGCAAAACTAGGCACAAGAGAAAACGGTGAGCTGAAGTTAGGGAAATTTGGAGTAGGGCAACGGAACCGAAGGGGCCAGCAGCTGGCCGACTTTATGGAGAAAGAGGGACTCTTTATGATGAACTCTTTCTTCCAGAAGCGGCCCCACAGGAAGTGGACCTGGTCGAGCCCCGACGGTTCGACAAAAAATGAGATTGACTTCATTATGACGACCAGACGCCAACTGTTCAGTGATGTCTCAGTGATCGCAAGGGTGAAAACTGGCAGCGATCACCGAATGGTTAGAGGCACACTGAACCTAAACGTTAAGTTGGAGAGGTCTCGTCTAATGAAGTCAACGCTCCGTCCCCCTCGTACTCTGATCCAGAATCCCGAAAACTTTCAGCTCGAGTTACACAACCGCTTTCAGTGCCTACAAGATTGCAATGCAGTGGACGATATGAATGACAAGCTCGTGGAAACTGTCCATGCGGTCGGAGCTAAGTTCTGCAAGACCCGCCGCAGAAGAACACAAAAACTCTCCGATCACACTCTTAATCTCATGGCTGTTAGACGGGAGATGAGGCTGCAATCGTCAACAGATTTGACAGCATACAGGCAACTGAACAGACAGATCTCCAAATGCATGCGGCGAGACATACGCAACTTTAATACTGCTCGTATTAAAGAAGCGATCGAGCGGAACCAGGGCTCCAAAGTCTTTGCCAGAGATCTGTCTGCCAGAAAGAGCCAACTGTCAAGGCTGAAGACTGAGTGTGGCAGAATCGTTTCCGGGACACCTGAGATTTTGAGTGAGATTGAGAGGTTCTATGGGCAGCTGTACACATCATCGTTGGAGCCACACGCAAGTGTGAGTAACGATCCAAGAGCAAGTCTTATCCGACACTATTCCGATGATATCCCGGACGTCAGTCTAAGCGAGATTAGAATGGCTCTCCAGCACCTTAAAAACGGCAGGGCCCCAGGCGAGGACGGAATTACAGCGGAGCTTCTGAAAGCGGGTGGAACACCGGTACTTGAAGTCCTTCAGAAGCTCTTCAATTCCGTCCTCCATGGTGGCACTACTCCAGAGGCGTGGAGCAGAAGTGCGGTGGTCTTGTTCTTTAAGAAAGGCGACAACGCTCTCTTGAAGAACTACAGACCGATTTCCCTTCTGAGCCGCGTCTACGTGCTGTTTTCGAGAGTCATTACGAATCGTCTCGCACGCAGACTCGATGACTTCCAGCCTCACGAACAAGCCGGTTTCCGAAAAGGCTTCAGTACCATAGACCACATACATACCATGCGGCAGATTGTACAGAAGACTGAAGAGTACAATTTGCCACTTTGCCTGGCGTATGTGGACTATGAGAAAGCCTTTGATTCCGTCGAAATTTGGACGGTGCTGCAGTCCCTTCAGCGGTGCCAAGTTGACTGTCGGTATATCGAAGTGCTGAGTGTTTGTACAGTAGGGCTACGATGGCTATCCGAGTACAGAACCAGAGCTCGAAACCTATCCAACTGCAGAGAGGTGTAAGACAGGGTGACGTTATATCCCCGAAACTCTTCACCGCTGCTTTGGAAGACGTTTTCAAGCTACTGGACTGGAAAGGATACGGTATTAACATCAATGGCGAGTACATCACTCACCTTCGATTTGCCGACGATATAGTCCTTATGGCAGAATCGCTGGAGGACTTAAGCACTATGCTCAATGACCTCAATAGTGCTTGCCAACGGATAGGTCTTAAGATGAACATGGACAAAACAAAGATTATGTTTAATGTCCATGTCACACCTATACCGGTAGTTGTTGGAAGCACTATGCTCGAAGTTGTTGACGAGTACGTTTACCTGGGACAAATATTCCGACTAGGTAAGTCCAACTTCGACCGAGAGGTCAATCGACGGATTCAACTCGGCTGGGCAGCGTTCGGGAAATTACGACATATCTTCTCGTCAGGTATACCTCAATCTCTGAAAACTAAAGTGTACAACCAGTGCGTGTTGCCAGTGATGACTTACGGATCAGAGACGTGGTCCTTCACTGCTGGCCGTATGAGGACGCTCAAGGTCGCTCAGCGAGCTATGCTCGGAGTTTCTCTGCGTGATAGACTCAGAAATGAGGATATCCGCAGTAAAACCAGATTGACCGACATAGCCCAACGGATTAGTAAGCTGAAGTGGCAATGGGCCGGCCATATAGCTCGAAGAACCGATAACCGATGGGGAAGAAAGGTTCTCGAGTGGCAGCCTCGTACCGGTAGGCGTAGTGTAGGGCGACCCCCCACTAGATGGAGTGACGACCTGGTAAGATATGCAGGAAGTCGATGGATGCAGGTGGCTCAGGACCGTGCTTTGTGGCATTACTTGGGGGAGGCCTATGTTCAGCAGTGGACTTGTGAAGGGCTGTGATGAAGACTGCGTTCCAACTTATTTCTATTACAGTACGATGTGAAACGGTTTAAATCATCCTGGAATTCTAAATGGTCATTAGTGTTGTTGATAATTTTGTATACCTTTAAGTCATCAGCATATAAAAGGAACCTACTTGAACGGAAGCACATATTAATGTCATTTATAAATATTATAAATAGAAAAGGACCAATAATAGATCCTTGTGGCACGCCCGAAGTAATCGGTACACATTCCGATTCGTGACCCCTAATAACCACTTTTTGCATTCTGTTTGAAATGTAAGACTTAAACCACCGCCATAGATTACCTCTTATTCCATTATAGGTAATTTTTTCTGGTAGCATCTTATGGTCGACCCGGTCAAATGCCTTGCGAAATCCGGTTTATACACAGTCAACTTGCTTACGTGCATCAAGAGCTTCAAATAGCAAGGTCGAGTAAATAATTAAATTAGTCACAGTGGATCGATTCTTAAAAAAGCTATGCTGCTGTGGCAATATAACGTTACGTAAAAGCGGATAAACGGCGTTATGTACTAATCGTTAAAAATTCGCTAACGTAGGTAATATGGAGATGGGTCTATAATTTTCAACTTCTTTCTTAGACCCTCCTTTGTGTACGGGCACTATTCTAGCAGTTTTCCAGACTTTGGGAAAAATTCCACATTGCAAACATTTATTATACAAGAGGCATAACGTTTCATCAATAACCTCAGCAGTTGCTTTTAGAAACAGAGCATGGAAATTGTCCACCCCGGCACCCTTCGTTACATCTAACATCTTTAATTGGTTAGTGACTTCAAGTTCTGTGAGTTTGATGTCGTTTATAAGAATATCGGGTGTTTTAGTATCGTCAACAATGATATCTTGAATATCAAAGTCATCAATGACCATAGTTGGCTCAAAAAACCGAATGAAAAAAGCTAGAGAATATTGAACAAACTTTGTTAGGGCCTGTAGCCACCCTATCTTTAAAATTAACAGTACTCGGTAAGTCAGAGATCTTTTTACGATTTTTCAAATAATTCCAAAAGAATTTACTGTTACCCTAATACTCTCCCTCCCTAAAACTCTCTACTTTACTAATATAGTTATTATAGCAACGCTCTGAAACTTTTTTGAATTTATTCCTGTATATGGAAAAGATATTGTAATTCGATTCACTTCGATATTTTTTCATTTTTGTCCAAGCCCGGTTTTATAATTGTATATCTGAATTAATTCAGGCGTAAACCAACAAGGGAAACGATTAGGTTTGACTTCTTTGATTGGCACATGTTTTTTAATAATTTTGTAAATTGTCTCATAAAAGAATGCAACAGCATCTTCGGCACCTTTGTCCAAATAATGATTTACCCAATCGATTTTTATAACTTCATCTATTATTTTATCATAGTTAGCCAATCTATAACATTGTCAAAATGTTATATTACGTTCTAGGTATTTTTGTGATTCTGGTAAAGTAATGAAAACTTCAAAAGGGGGGTGAAGAGCATCGGGAGGTACCAACGGTGACGTCACTGATGATAAGCTGCACTTAGTTGTATTTGTTATAGCTAAGTCTAGGATTCTGTTATTTTTATTAAGAATATAATTCATCTGATGACCATTTATTAGTGATATAAAATTAATTATGTACCAGCACGAGGGATTCAAGTTCAAATCTATTATAGATACAAGGGCCTGGCCGGTATTATTCCAGCCAAGATTCGGCAGATTTAAATCACCAATTATAATAAAACTTGCAGTCGATCCAGATAATTGGTTTTGTAATAAATTTAAAAAACTATTATATGTATCAAAATGTTGATTAGGTGGGATATAGACGGCTGAGAGAATATAAACATAGCTTGCAATGCATAACTCTAGTAATAAAAAATCAACAAGAGGCGGGAGGGGCTCAAAGTCATGCGTCAGCGTTTCAAGACGAGCTACAGCACAAAGCGAACGGTGCACCGCTATCAGTATGCCTTCGCCGTCTCGCCGGCCAGTCGTTGCACGATTTCTGTCGTTTCTAAAAACATAATGCCTATCGTCTATAAATGTATTGTCGCTGATATCCGCGTGTAACCAAGTTTCAGTTAATACAATTATGTCATATGTATGCGAGATAATATTCATATAAAGAGTATGCAGTTTAGTACATAATCCTCGACAATTTTGTCCATTCGTCTGTCCAAACGCCATATTCTGGCGTCTCAAACAATATGCGCATCTGTCAAACGCCATAATATGGCTTCGAGTGATAGCAAACTATTTGTAACATATATATGATATATATAACATTCATACATATCTGCATGATTGATTTTGTCTAAATTTGATTTAAAAATGTTTTTTTTTTTGTTTTTTTTGTGAACCTCCTTATTTTTTGTGTCGATGTCGAGTAGAGCTAAGTAATGCCCTTCTCGATTTTGTCGTAAAGAAAAAAATTTATGATTTTTTTTATATAATTAAATATGCTTTGGACGTACAAGTAAAACAAATAGTACTTGGAATAAAGTCTTTAATTTATAATTATTACACCTTTGCAGAAAATTGGGGGAAAAACACTTTTCTTACTTTCATTTTCAAATTAGTATCACTTTCGAAGTAAACCTGTATTCAAGTTATACATAATCTGATAGCTTATTTAATAAAGTTTCCATGAATATATGATTTTAATATACCTTTTATATAAAATGTCTTGGAAATAGTCATTTTAATGAACAGCAGGAAGTACTTCGGGAAGTGCTCGACATATGCGCCATATTGGCCAAAATGACTACGACATACGAGTGGTTATTATACAGTTAACATATTAGAGTTGAATTTTGATTTATTATATTATAACAAGTAAGTAAAACCGTTCGGTGCAATATGCGGATAGAAAATGTGAGATATAAATAAAATATTAAGAACACTGAGCATATTGTGGCATGATAAATGTGATAAGAAAAATTATGTTTAACAGTTTTCTGAATATGATTTTTATGATTTAATATGCGATATAGCCAAATACTTTTAGGTAAATTGTTATTGCCATCATACAATGAGATCACAAAAACTTTTATTATGTATATACGAGTAGAATTATGAACGTGTGGGGTATACAATGGTGAATAATTATTACTTAAATTATCATAACAATAACGTGAATTCTTAATATTATTAGGGATTAATTTTATTAATATCTTGTAAACTACGAATTGAGAATATGGGAGAAGTGTCGTTTTGACGAATCAGTATGGTACCATGTTTAATCCAGACAAATTTGTAATTGTTTTTTCTGGCCACTTCACGACTGAGTAGAAATAATTTCTTATTTTTGGGTGTCAGATGTTCATTGATGTAAATATTTCGCGAGGTACCTGACATCAGTAGTTCTGATCATATCATATCAGTACTTCAGATCTGATTTCACACATTTTACTACCCGCACAGCAGCAATTACGTTATCCCGTATTATTTTGGTGAATTTCACGATGACATTTTTCGCGTGGGGATTTTTTTTATCCATATGCGGCACTCTGTGCACTGATACTATGTCGGCAGGATTAATAGGGTGCTTAATAATTGAGCCAATGTTTTGAAGTACAGCTATCAAATTTTCATCACGACGTTCTGGGAGATTGACAATTTCTGTATTAGACTGTCTGACCTGTTGCTCCATCAAGTTTATTTTAGATTCCAGCATTGATAACTGAGTGGGGACTTCTTTATGCCGCAGAGAATACTCTTCGATCGTTTTTAAACGAGCGTCAAAAGCATCTTTTGAAGCGACAGTAGCCTAATGGCAGGGCGCGGATCGCGAACTCAAAAGGTCGTGGATTCGAATCCGCCATTTGACTACTGTCGTGAACCACTCCTAACACAAGCATTTTCAAGCTTACCAGGAGTGGTTAAAAGGAATATTAGTAATGTTAATTAATAAGATTACTAATATTTAAAAAAATACAAAAAAATCTTGCCTATTACTCATATAGTTTACCGAATCATGCATATCTTTTATCCGAAGATTAAATTGGTTCGGGGTATCATTAATGGATGTTGTTAATTTGCATATTTCTCTCTCAAGTACCAAATTTACGGCATTTTTAATAGAGTCTGTGACTACCGCCTCAATGCTAACTTTAAAGGATTCCATTTGGATAGCCATTTTCAACTCTAACGTATCCATAATTGAGTTCAACTCGTCGGGTTCAGGTTGTTTGCGTTTACGCATATTAACAAAGATATTATTATCAGTTGAAGTTGAAGCGGTTGACAAGTCCGGATTAGATGAACACAACTTAAATTGATTCGGGGGAGTTCGCTGCATGTTCGCCGTCATATCGTCGTCCTTTTCAAATCAAGCTAAGAATATGTTGAGCGGTCCTTTTTGTTATATGACACTTAGTCACGACGCAAGTGAGACAGTCAAACCATTGATTTATATATTACACTAGATCAGTAATAACCGCGCCAAAGCGTTGCCACTGCACATATGGCCACAGCCATATGCCTAGCTAACGTATGTTCAGTGTTCAATGTGACGCCGACAGAGTTGAGCCGCGACAAAAAATGGGTAAATGCGTAGTGAAAGAATGCTACTCAAGGTCACAAAAACGTAATAAATCAAGCGAGAATCCGCACTTTCAACACATAATTTTTAGTCCTTGTTTCCATATAAACGTAAAAAAAACCTCAAATAATTAAATAAAATTATCGAATGTTGTCATTTAGGTTCAATGTTGCCACTTTTCCGCATTTGTGATTATCCTAGATTAATGGGAGACTATATAATTAATGGAGTAAGTTAATTTGCTACCTCTAATTTTAAATATATTGGAAATTACAATAAAAACTATGTTTTAAATTTCATACAAAATAATTAATTACTCTTATTTTAGTTTATTCATGAATTATCTATTAAATATATTTTATTACCTTCTTATTTTATATTAATAATTTTATATAAATTTTATATTAATTATATTTCATTACCTATTTTATATTGTTTGATTTTATTAGTACATTAAAAATACTTATAAAATATGTTTTATTTCATCATTATGTTTATTCATCTGATAAGCTTTGAATCCTTTTTTCTAAGGGGCTGAAATAAAGATTTTAAAATAAAATATACTTTTTAATATAAAAACAATTAACTGCAGCTTAAAATAAGCTCATTTTTATTGCGTATTTTAGGTAAAATTTCATATAGTAAGCCAGACCAAACCGCCATTGCAATTTTGTGTGTCTATCTTTATCTACTCTTAGCGACGATATTGTTTCCGCAACTTGTGTAAATGAGACAGATATATGTTGATTAAAAATTAATATTAGTTTCAAAACTACGTCGTCGCGTTTGGATAGTGGTTACACTTTTTTAAACGCGCGGCAATGTGGTTTGCTCTTCTAGTGTTGTATAACTCAATGAGTCAAACACAATTTAAAATCACTTGGTGCACTAGTCATACAAAATTGTTACTTATGGATGTTGCAATAGTTTCGATAGTCAAACGTTAAAAATATTGCAAATAATGGAACAGCGAAGTACACAACTTCTTGTAACAAGCTTCACGGACGGAAATAATTGAATTCTTTATTATTATGTTCCTCTAATAATAATGATTATTATTTTAATATTATTAAATATAATTATACAAAAATAGAATAGTAAATAACACATATAACCACAAATTACTATGGTCAGTTTCTGGCTGGACAACTGAACAAATGAAATATCCATTTCTTACGCTGAAGAAATATTAAAGACATTCTATAACTTATTTTCATTTTATCTCATAAACCGTCCCAGTCCAATTTGATTTACCATGCAAGATTTCATTTAATCCCAGCCGTTTTCGAGTTTTTGCGAGACTAACGGACATCGATAAATTTTTATATATAGAGATTGCCTTCAATCCAAGGATGAGAAATATTTTTTCCATCATTGAACTACTTTTCTACCTATAAGTCCATCGGGGTAGCTACCAACCTCTTACCTCTACTGCCGTCGAATAGCAATTGTTATGCAATTGTGGCAGAGAAAAACTCTTTTAACTATAAATATATTCAATAATTTTAAACTAACTTAAAATATAGAAATTGATACAGAGAACTTGGAAATGGAATTTCGTTGAGGGATGGAAGGATTTAGTTTAAATGATGTAGGAAGCTAGGAGGTGGAGGTAAAGATAAGGGAACAACATTATTCTTGTTTGTGTCATTGTTAACTTATTCGAAGATACAATCATCATTTATATATTACAATCTAATTAGTTTTGCTTCTAAGTAAGTATACAATACAATTTAGGTTTTAAGTAAATAAACATCATAACGTATATAGGACTTATAACATAATATAAAGTAAATAGTATCTATCAAATAACAATATGAAAGAAATAACAATATAAAATAGAGGTTTAAGTCGCTTGCTCTGTTCTTCTACCCGTTTCGTAGATAAGTAGAATAAATAACAATAGTACCTACAATAACACAGTACATGCACTGCTGTGTTCTGCTCTGAATGGTACAGAGAAACCAGCAGTGTCGGTAAAATAACAGGACGTGAGTTATTGCATCTCAGTCCTCAGTGGTGAGTAGCCACTTATGATCGTGTGGTTTGTAAGATCTTTTGTCACTTTGCTATAAAGAAAAATATAATATAACTACTACTAACCGAACTCTGATAAGGAACTGTTGTGAAGCGAGTACTTGGCCTGATCCGGGTACAGGGTGTCAAGGACTCTGTACGTGGCTCCGTCCACGCCTTGATGATGATACACGTGGTGCCTGATACAAGTATATAATTTTTTTCAGTTCAGAAATATCATTAATAAATCATTGCTGTAGTATAAATATTAATACGCGTAACCGCATGCCAAAGTCCAAACAGTGGATAATAAGATTGTAAACGCGAAGAAAAACATTTCTGTCTAGAAACTTTTGATATAAAAAGGAGATAATATAAGTAAATGCAGAAGAAGTATCACCGAATGAGGAGTTGACAGCGTGTGCAAACTACACCCATAACTACTTTAAATTAGTTATTATGCTAATACAAAATTAAAAAAAAAACGAGTAAAAAATATTGTATACTAGCATTCCAGCTTTGCAGGGGTGATTTCTTGATCTTGACAACAGCGCTCGCTACTGGGTCTTATTGATTTTAAACCATTTAGGGATCCACTCAAATATACACAAAAAATGTCTTACCCTTCAGGCCTTCCCTGTAACTTCCCGCTAGTTTCAATATCAAAGCGCTCCAAATTAAACTTATTATGACGTTTTTAATCAAATAAAATCTTAAATTTGTCAAACCACCTTTTTATTTTTTCAAAATGGAATATTTCACGAACAAATCAACCGATTTTATTGTGATTTACGGCGATTAACGCAATTTTTTTCAACTTAACAAAAAGCCTATTATAAAAAAATATTACACGAAAAACTTTCGAGTCTTCTTTTTTACTTTTTCATTCATGAATTCTGAATTTGATGTAGCGGTGCTGATACTAGTATGACTGTCAAGTCCATTTATGGGCAATGGTGCCCGAATGCAACATTTACGCAAACTAGGCTGTATATATAGCTATAAAAGTGCCAATAGTGGTATGGCTGTCGAGTCCACCTGTGGGCCATAGTGCCCCGCTCGACGTCCTCGCCGGTGAGGCGCACATGTATGCGGTCGCGCAGCAGCGACCCGTATGCCAATGCCTCGCCCATTGCCCAGTCCGCAACGCCTTGTTTTACCTGACACAAAATATATCGTTTAAATACAAAAGGAAATGTAACAACGTCAAGATCTCGGCAGTTCCATTTTAAACTCTGTACGGATTATAACGCAGTTGTATAGGTACAGTTCGTACGGATAAAGAATGGGATTTGAAATGGCGAATCATCAAGTCCGTACCGTCAACACGCACAGTAAAAATAGCGAAAACCCACTAATAATGGTATATCGTTATAACGTTTAATGGGAAAATATTTGAAAAGAATTGTATACGCAAGAAGGTACATTCATTTTAAAATAACATTTATAACTAGCGACCAGCTCTGGCTTTGCCGGAGTCTATTAACGTGGCATTATGTATAATTAAGATAATCATTAAAGACCATTTATTTTATCTTATCAATATTTCTATTTTAATTTCTAAACATCGGAGACGAACAACATTTTGGGATAACATTTAGCATATATCACTCTTGGTATTACTCTATTTGTTCGTAGAATTTTATTAGAACTTGTTCAGTCATTCCGAATATTAGTTTGGACTGACAGATAACGAACCTTTTTAAAAATTGTTACTCGTGTCTCAATAGCGTGCAAATATTTTATAAAAAAATATTAACTAACGAAATCCACAATAATTGTAAATAATGCACTCAAAAGGTAAAATAATAATAAAGAATAATATATTTAAATAATAATGGCACATAAATTAGCGAAACTGGACTGAAATACTTTTGGTAGTATATGGCATTTTGTTATCATTGATTATGTAAAAACTAATAAGAATAGCATCTATGCCAAAACAAACGCCCTTGTATACAATATTAAAAAGATAAAAGCAGAAAGTCAAAAAGTAAAAAAAAATGTTTTTAACAATGAAAGTCATTAGCGCAAGTCGCAACACGAAAGAATGCGAGATAAGCTTGTTGACTCGAAGCTTGTTAAAGTTACTATCAGTTTCACTGCGAAAATGCTTTAGCTTAATCTCTAGTTAGTTTTAACAATTTTTTAGCACCTACCAACTTTTATTTATCTTTTTCTCACAAGGTTGACTGTATTGATGTATTGATGTGTATTCATTCCGCCCCTTGTAACCTTAGAATAAGGTGTATTATAATGAAGCTTAAATAAATTTTCATATAAAAAGTTTCCGAAGAGAATGATTATGTAAAAAAATTTAAATAAAACAATATTATGTCACTGACTGCGTTTTGTTAAGGTACGACCGAACTAAGTCCGAGTCTTAGAGTCGTGCGTCAATTGCAGTTAGCGTACAACTAATTAGGAATAAAAAGCGTGTAGTTGTCGCGTCGCCCGTTTAACGCCCGTCGTCTGAACGTTTCCTAAGATGATAACCTTGAAATTGAAGCGACAGTAGCCTAACGGCAGGGCGCGGATCGCCCCCCCCGAACGGGTTCCCGCCTTGTCGTGGCGGGGGGGGGCTTAGTAGCCGTGGCTTGGTCTCCCACAGTGAACAAAGAGGAACCCACGTGGCTGGCCCGAGGTGAAGGGCCGGCCTGAGGTGGCCACTCCGAGTGGGCTTGGGGAGCCCACTTCGGATCTGTGCTGGTGGACTGCAGCGAGTGGGGACTCCGCACCCTCTACCGCTGCAGCCGAGGTGGAGTCGCGGAGGAAGAGGAGTGTTGGTATGGCGATGCGCCACTCGCCCTATCCTCCGCGACTCAAACGGGGCCGCACCGTTGATGCGGTGGTGATGGGGCTGCGGGGGGAGAGGATTGTCGGTATTGCGAGGCGCCGCTCTCCCTATCCTCCGCAGCCGAATCTTGGTTGGCGGCGGAGCCATAGACCAGATCCGCCGCTGGGGTCGGGGAAGGCTAGTACTTCTAAGTGCTCGTTTTTCCTGGCCCCATGGCCTTCGCGCATGGACGCGGGGGCGTCTGTTGCGCAGATGTAATTGGAGGTCGTGGAGAAAGGCGTGCCATGTGTTCTGGTGCGCCTTACTTGGGAAGGAGAACGGGGAGGAATATTCCTCTCCCGAGGAGGTGCTGCCATGGGGCGGCAGTCGCTGGTACGGCCACGGAAGTGTGCGAAAGCGTTCCCGTAGCCCTGCCAATATGCGACGAAGGTGGAACACCATGGGGTTTTAGTCGGTGCGAGTCCGACATAACCCGTCCTTGCCCCCCGCGAGGCGGGTATGCGTAGGCATTTCCCATGTTAAAAAAAAAAAAGGGCGCGGATCGCGAACTCAAATAGTCGTGGGTTCGAATCCGCCATTCGACTACTGTCGTGAACCACTCCTAACACAAGCGTTTCAAGCTTACCAGGAGTGGTTAAAAGGAACATTAGTAATGTTAATTAATAAGATTACTAATATTTATTATACAAAAAAATTAAAAAGTTTAGTAATCGCGACACTTCTACTTAAAATAAAAGTAATTTGAGTTTTATTTGGAATTGCTAAATAATTTACCTACAGTGAGATAAAATTAGTCTGGCTCACTAGGAAGGGTAAATGAAGTAGGTAAACTCACGGTTAGCGGCAGTGGCGATCAGCTTCAACTTGGCTTCAACAATATATTCGGATGGGGAAGGCTTTGGTCTTCTTTGACCACACTCCAATGTGATTTTATAGTATATCTATACACACAGCTGGGTCAACCCGACACACTAACTTACGATTGATTTTAAGAATAACACGCTCACCGACACACTAACTTACGATTGATTTTATAGTATATCTATACACACAGCTGGGTCAACCCGACACACTAACTTACGATTGATTTTATAGTATATCTATACACACAGCTGGGTCAACCCGACACACTAACTTACGATTGATTTTATAGTATATCTATACACACAGCTGGGTCAACCCGACACACACTTACAATATCTTACACACAGCGGGTCAACCCGAACATCTACATTGATATATATATCATACACACCCCCACTCTTACGATTGATTTTATAGTATATCTATACACACAGCTGGGTCAACCCGACACACTAACTTACGATTGATTTTCTCTTGGAAGGTTTAGACAAGAACAGCCATTACAGATGCAGTTAGGCTTGATTTTTATTTACATGTGGGTATCGATCACGTCGACTTCTTATACGATTTATACGTGGTAGAGCCATGCTGCAGTTATATTAGGAGTATAGTTGTAGCACGAATGGTTCGGCTCGACCGGGGAAGGACCACGCTCTCACAGAATACCAGCGTGAAATAGTAGCGTAATGCTGCTGTATTTCGTATAGTGAGTGTAGAGAACCGGATACCCTTTTTACTGGAAACGAGGCATTCCATCTTAGTCATCACGGGTGACAACGCATCTGCATTTTGATTTGTAATCGAGGATAGATGTAGATGTCTATGGGCCGCAGCAACCACTTACCATCAGGTGGACTGTGTGCTCGTTTGTCACCGTATCCTATAAAAAAAGACGCTTTTGTTGTATACCGACAGATGGCGCCATAAGTTTAATTTTGCATATTATTAGAAGAAAGTATATTATAGAAAAGTAAGGAAGGCAAGCCAGTGCAGATAAGGAATCGTTAAAATTTTTGTGATAGTTTGCAAGACAATCCAATTTCTTAACTGAAACATCTAGACCAATGATGTTGACCACAACCTTTAATACCTTATAGTTGATGAAAAATTAAAAAGAATTCGTGGTAGTTGGCGTGACAATTTATGATTATACGTACCAGCTTCTCTCGATTCGACAATATTTTATTGATGCCCTTGTGAACTTCGAACGCCCAGGGCTCGGGCGGCTTGCAAAAGTGGTTTGCAATTGTCATTATGGATTCTTCGCATATTCCTGTATCAGCGATCTACAATCAAATAATAGAAACTATAAACTCATAAATATACTATAATGTAAATTTACTATAAAACTATAAACAAATAAATGTAAATAAACTATAAAAAATCACGTTTCCTTGTAAGTTGTCACCGCCGGGGCTGCATGAGTATTATTACTATTATTAATTAACAAATGCAAAATATAAAATAAAAGAAGAATGATATGCCGTAAAAAGGTTTCACTTCATACGTGTGTGCACCATTACTTACAGGCATAATTTTTAACTTCCCTCTACGAAAATCCATGATTTCAAAAAAACCGGGAAGTTATTGGTTTCACCCAATTTTCGAAAATCGAAGTTCCTACGAGAAACTTTGTGTTTTATGATGTGCCTTCGTGCATGCTTGCGTGCGTGCCTGCTTGTTTGCGTGCCTGCGGAAGTGTTGCGCGTGTGTACGTGTATGAATGAGTGCGTGAGGGCATGCGAAAGTGTGAACGAACTCGGTGGCGTTCAAAATGGTTTCTGTTTCAACTGTTTCAACCGATTTGGACCGGTAGATTTTGATAAATCTTAAAAATAAATGTTTGCATGATTTTATGGAATAGCTTTTAAACAGATCTAACGATAAATTCCAAAACTGATCAGCTCTTTAACATGGAAAATGACGTTGATTGCTGCGAACCGCTTCAAAATCGGTTAATGCGTTGAAGAGAAATCGATGAATCGATGAATCCATCCATTTTTAATCTATCCATCCACGTAGGAATGGATGAATTAAAAAAAATTCGAAAAAAAGTATTTTTTACACATAAAATTTGAATTTTTAGCTTAATCGTTCTTTTATATAATATACTTTATCATTGTTCTTAAAATTCCTTGTCAATTACAATCAATAATATCAGAATTGGTTGATCCGTTCGAAAGTTATCGAAAAAGTGTTTTTTTTAATAAATTTGAAATTTCGGATTGGATTGTTTTTGATGTAATAAGTTAACTATTAGTTCTTAAAAATATTTGTCAAGAGTTTTGCAACCGAACGTTGGGAGAAGTTCCAGGGATAACCTGCAGGGTCAACTGTTTTTTAGATGTTTTCCAGGCCTCGAAAACACTTTTGGATTTTTATACTTTGTGATTCTAATCGTGTTTCAGCTAAACTAAGAGATCCGACATTATTACTGACTATAAGGCGCACATCTTATTCTTTAGGTGTGCAAATGTACAAGAAGCATTCCTTTTTGAAGTTCGCTGGACGAGTCCTGAGATTGTAGTGATTATTTTCCATTAGATAGACTGTGAGCTCAATTACAATTCTTAACTTTTCTTAAAATGTTTGTTAAAGAATTGTGTAATGAATATAGTCACCCGTTTAGGATCCGTCGATTCAAAGAACCCAGTCCACGGTGTATCGATCCAGTCCATGATGCTCAATTTTGTCACCTTCTTGGCCAGCTCGAAGTGCTTGTTCAGTGTGTCCATGTATTCTTTCTCCCAACCCTTGATTTCAGCGTCTGTTACCATTCCCTCAGCTTTCAATTTATCGGCGTATATCTGGTCAACTGTTGGTGACAGGAAAAGTTCTGATGAAATGCAATATTTTGCAATGTCTGAGGGGAGGCAACCGACCATACGGCTCACTTGATGGTAAGTGATCACCGTCGTTCATGCACATCTGTAACACCAGGGCAATTGCAGGCGCGGTGCCAGCCTTTTTTTTTAAAGAATAAAGGTGACAAACGAGCACACAGTCCACCTGATGGTAAGTGGATGCTATGGCCCATAGACATCTTCATCTATCCTTGATTAAGAATCAAAATGTAGTTGCGTTGTTAATCGAGAGATCTAAGAAATAATGCCTTTTTTTTAGTAAAAAGGTTCTCCGGTTCTCCACATCCACCATAAGAAACACAACAGTATTGAGTTGCTATTTCACGCTGGTATTCTGTGAGAGCGTGGTCCTGCACCAGTCGAGCCAACCTATTCATGCTACAACCGTAATATTAGTTTAGTTTTTTTTTCAGTTGTTATCAGCAATATGCTGCTGTCCATCAGTTCTTTTAACTCCATTGCCTATTACGACACCCACGGGATTATATGAATTCTTATACGCTGCCACTACATCAGTAACCTTTTTGGGTTGGATCCCGTTTGAATAAACACATTCACTTATTCTTCTTCTTTCTCACCAGCCCGTATGAGTCTACTGTAGGAAATGGGGTCTCTTCGATTGTTTATTCGTGATTGCCTCAATCGTCACGCTGAGCAGGCATATTGACGATTGCAGAGCCAGACGTTCCACATCATGGCACTGCTATCCGTCACCTGGATGTGCATTTTACGCCTTGCAGAAAAGAGATGGTTACATCGTCATTCTTTCGGTGGCCATAATCTTGAAACCGTAAATTTCTTTAGAATAGTTGTGATTTGAAACTCGATAAAACGAAAAAGACACACTAAAAAGAGATTATATATCTATAGGATTTAGACTGTGGGAGATTGAGGTACAGTCAGCGTCAATAGGAAGATGGCAGTCAAGGTGATCAAATAATTAGAGACATCCAAAGTGATCAATAATATTTAACCATCTAAAGTAGGCAAATTCTTGTGATCACCAATTTTGCTCAAATATATCGGAATATATACAACGTCAGATATATGGTTTCAGTCAAACCGTCTATAATACAGTAACAATCAAAACGTCAATGGTAACGAAGCAGTTAAAATACTCAAAAATGCGGGACTCAACAGGAAAAATAACTTTATCTTAATGGAATTGGGTGTAATTTATTTTGCACTAAGTTTTATTAAAAAATATACATTATAAATTATACTTCATATTAAATTATCAATGTTCCATTTAATACAACTCAGTATTATTACTTCGCTTGCTCTTATTTTATGCTTGACGTCATTGACATGTTTTGTTCAGATTATTTTTATAAAATCACTAGCTTGCCAGGCAGACGTTGTTTTGCCCTTTTCGACGATCCCTTGTCATGTCTCATTAAGAATCCTAAAATTCGCAAAAAAATTGTGGGTCACTCATAAGCAAAAAAACTATCCTATCTCTCAAGTTGGACCAAACTGCACACGGTGTGCAAAATTGGTTAAAAATTGGTTAAGTAGTTTAGGAGTCCATCGCGGACAAACAACGTGACACGTAATTTATATATATTAAGATTTGTGATGTTAATGTGTTATAAATTATAATTGTTAGATTTCCCGTAAAGCTCTAAACATTTTGTTACGATAATTTTTTTTGGAACAACTAAACAAGGAAATACAAGGCAAAAAGGTTTATTTGTGGGGATTTTCTATGAGTACCTATCAAAGGAATTAATTATATTCAATCCTTTAAGCAGAGCCAAATTTGGCCATCTTAGTCCTTATGTGGCTCTCCAAGTAGAAATTAGTAAGGAATAAATAATGTTTTAATTTGAAATACATAGTTATAATTTGAAAAAAATAAATATTATAAATCAAATAAGTACAGATATAGAGGGAGCAGTGGTAGCTCAGATGGTTAGCGCTCGCTGTAAATTTCACAATACACGAACAAACCGGGTTCGATCCCCGCCAGCACCAATGAAATTGTTAATTTCAATTTTAAGTGCTGATTTACTACGTGTTCGGTGGTGAAGGAAAACATCGTGAGGAAACCTGCATGTCTGAGAAATAAGAAAAAAATATATTTCGAAGATATGTGAAGTTTGCCATCATGCATTGGGGCAGCGCGTCGGACTATTCCTTGCCCTAAAACCCTCTCAGAAATGAGACGAAGCCTGTGCACAGCAGTGGGACGTATATAGGCTATAACTTTAAGTACAGATATTCAGTAATAGAAATTTATCATCAACAATATCATCATCAGGTGTTTCAGTATTTAACATATTATCTTTCTATTGACTGGAATACGTCATTAACCTATTGAGAATTGCTGTTCAGACAATATGCACTCGAGACTGCACCCTGGCCTAGTTCTTCGGTAGGTCAGGAGATTATTTCGTTGTCTGTCAGAAAGAGAAGGCGTTTTACGTAGGTATGTTATGGATCCTTTTAACCTAAAATAATTTTGTAAACATAAATACACGTTCTGTACATTACTAATATTTTTATAAAACACTCCGTCTGTTTGTGTAATTTCGATTAAAATTCTAATTCCGCTGGCACGGATAAAATTGCTCAATTCAAGTCTTTTAAAGGCATATAATTCGCATTTAATTACATCATGCATTATTTCCGTTATATCACTAAAATACCCTAAAGTGAAAATCATTATTAGTTTTGCGTAAAAAAGATGAAAAATTAAGTCACATTGAGATTGGGAGGCAAAATGATTTGGAAGAACTGAGTTATTAAATAAACAATAATATTAAAGAATTATTGAGGTTGTGCTTCTCTGTGGGGCACGTGTTTTATCATAATAGTGTTATTACTAAAAAAATAAAGCTATTTTAACGTCCATGACTGCAGTAATGCTTCAACCTATGTAACGAGTACTTCCCACGGCTAGGCGTAGGCCTCCTCTCATTGCTGAGAAGATTATTGTCCACTTCATTCGCTGTTTCAGTGCGTGTCGGTAAACTTTAGATTTGTATTTAAATTAATTAAAACGTTACCTCCACAGTAGAATTTTCTCCTGTATCGTGGGGGCAGTTTATATAGTTCGATATATTATGTTTTTTTTTTTTTTTCGGCAAGGGCAAACGTTATATTTTTAAAATTGATGAAGTTCATCTATATACAGTATTCAAAAAATTTAAATAATAAGGTTTTGACAGGACTTAATACCCGACTAAGTACATAAATTTCATAACAAACGAATTGTTCCGTGCAGGATTCGAACCCGCGGCCCTCGACGCTTAACGCAAAAATTGCCTCCACGATACAGGAGACAATCTATTGTGGGATAATGTTTTTTAAACCAAAAAAACATGTAAAAATATCTGCATATTTGTAAATATAATATATTATATTATATTAGTACACAGATTACGAATTACCTATATAAGATTTTGAATTCGAAATCGTAAATAATATGCGATCTTTATATATATATATATATATATATATATATATATATAGTAGGTACCTCGATGACCCAGCTTTGCTCAGTTTTTTTTAAATTACATTTAAGATACAAATTACATACTGATGTAATATGAATAATATTTTTTGATCTTATTGACATAATACAAAATACTGAATTGGTTATTTGAATAAAACATCATGAGTGCAATTAGTGTAATTAAAATGTTCGTATTTTTAAAAAATACTAAAAAAGGGCTCAAATTAATATATTTTCTCACAAAAGAAGGGAGCTTGAAAAAAAAGGAAAAAGTCGGACCGAAGACAGGACGCGAACCAAGGCATTACAATTTCGCGTCCCCGCTCGATATCCACTAGAGCAAATACGATCATTAACACACTGCCAAAATTTACCTTCTTATATTGTAGCAGTTTTTCATTGCCTAAAATTGATTTATTATAGGCATATTTTTATTATATATATTATAGGCAATATTAAAATAAATGGCTTCCATTAAGCTTAGGAAATTATGTGCATACGATTGAAAAAAAAAAACAACCATTTTTAAAATTTTTGTGTGTCTGTCTGTTTACCTGTCCATCTGTCTATCTTTCTGTCAGGGCTAATCTTTGGTATTTCTGTTCGTCAAGTTTTATCACAATCAGTTATGTGATAAAGCTTTATGAACAGATAGAGAGTAATACCAAGAGAGACCTGGGCCACATTTTATCCGACAAACTTTAAGAAATAATTCATAAGTAGTTAATAGATCATATCCAAGCGAAACAGTGACATGTAGCTAGATGTAAATATTTATTTAAATTGAATATTTAAAACCGAATTCATTTTATCACTAGTACCTAATAATAATATTTTAATTTTTATCTCAAATGCATTCTATCATATTTGAAGTAAGTCAAAGTCATTATATCTAAATTTTCCGCTAGGAGTAATAGTGTTCTGTGATTTAAATGTTCTTTGGTTAATCGTAGTTATAATATTCACATTTTTCTAATTCTCGTGATTTTATTGCTCATAGTTAAAACAATATAAATTTATTTCGTATTAACCATGAAATGAAATATAGAATTGTTCACCTGAAAGAAGAAGGCGTCTCTGTAACAGATATTTCTAATGAACTAGGCATATCCGTAGGTTGACCTTTGTTCACTGTGATTTTGAGTTTTGAGTTACATAGGTTTAATTCTACAGATAATTTTGTTTTTAGAGAAATACCGTGTATCGTTGGATTGAGCAAAGGCATATCCAAAATCACGTAACGACAGGACACCCACGTCGAACCGGCGTCGAAGAAGACAGAGGAATACTACAAGGAGCTATAAACAATCGCTTTGTTAATTCACGTCGTTTATCAATTGAATTCGGTTTATCGCAGAGTAACAATATGGGGACGGTTACATGAGCGAGTGTTCATACACCTGCAAAAAAGCTTACATCAAGGCACAAAGCACAACGCTTACAATTTGCACAAAATTATATAAATTACAACTTCGAAAATGTCATTTTTATAGATAAAAAAGTATTTTGCTCATCTGCTTGTGGTCGTTTATTCTTATAGGAGAATTAATAACACCAGATACGATGAGAGAAATGCAATAACTAATAACAGAAGTGGCCGAATCATATGGGGTTTTTGGGTGTGGATGTGCCAAAATGGTCCGGGAGAACTGATCGAGGTTGGTGTAAGATTAAACGGCCAACAAAATAAGATCTTTGAGGAAGTGCTATTGCCAACAGCCAGAGTATTTTATCCAAATGAGTTTGAAAAATTGTATTCATTCAAGATCAGCTCTGTCCACAACTGCAGGATAGTACAGAATTATTTAAGCGAAAATCGAAACTTCGAGCGAATCACTATTCCTGCCCACAGTTAGGACTTAAATCCAATAGAAAACTTGTGGGGGAAAATGATACAGAACTTATTTCTGTCTATCGAAAATTTAAAGTGACGTGTTATAAAAACATGAGAATCCACGAGAGGAAGTAATTTTTGTTACAATACGGTGTGATCAATGCGTCAACGTCTTAGTGACATAATTGATGCCGAAGGATATTCTCGTTTTTGATTTTACTTTTTTAATGTGTTATTGTTTATTTTCAATATATCTAAAATAAAATAAAATAAAATAAAGTTAAATTGTTTTAATTATCAGTTTTCAATGCGAAAAATAATTCGTTGGATTTTATCAAATTATATCATTTTTTACTCGTAGGGGAGGCCTATGCTCAGCAGTGAACTTTTGATTGGCGGTAATAATACCAATAAAAATCTATGTAACTTGCTATGCTATGCTGTGCCGGTAGTTAATGGTGTGCCCATTAGCTACACTACGCTTTAAGTTATTTTTATTATTCTTTCAACTCAGGTCATTCGACTGATCTTTGTAGGGCAGTGTTCGAGACATGCGACACATTCTCGTTTTTTATCTTTTCGATTTTTTTCTGTGATAGATTGTAGTTATATTATGATTGTAGCAGAAATAGATCGGTTCGGCCGGGGTAGGATCACGTTTTCACAGAATACCAGCGTAAAATGACTCCTTAATACTGTTGTGTTTCGTATGTTGAGTGTAGAGAACCGGAGACCCTTTTTACTGGAAACGAAGTATTTCATCTCAGTCCTCAGGGATGACAACGAATCTGCATTGTGATTCTTAATTATGAAGAATCGTAGATGTCTATGGGCCACAGCATCCACTTACCAACAGGCGGACTGTGTGTTTATTTGTCACCCTTTTTCTATAAAAAACAAACGTGTGTTGTCACAGTATCTATTTCGATTCCAACTGAGGATCCGCAACTTGGTAGTTAGGTATTTTAAGCACTTGGCCTTGTGGCACACACTATATCCGAACACTTATGTTCCCACAATCCTATCGGTTAACTTTTCCATACCCATGCCCGATACCCGTTAGGTTAGGAACAGTACAGTGTACTTTTTATATGAAGTGTAGATAGATAAATTTTGATACTAAAATCTTTTGCTCATTTCGTATTTTTTGAAAATATTTGGAAGTCTCTTGAAGCGTGATCAAATTAAATTGGAAGGATATTATTTTAGCTTAAAGATGATAAATTTTGATGAACACATACTCCTATGAAAAAAAAATTATAGCGTAGATTACTATTTAAATCACAGATTTAAATATTTAACAGTTCATAGAAAGGTCATTTTTCTAACATTTAGCTTCGAATTTTAATAACTACGATAATTATAAATGACACCAACGCAAAGACGTATCGTCCTACTTGTCCTCATAGACGGTGTAGCTTACGCTCTTACTTCGGTTTCATCAGCATCAAAGTCAAAATTTTATATAAAACAATTTTATTGAAATAAAATAAATATATCATTTTTTATCTGATTTAATTTTATTTATCAATCTAATATTATGTTAATTAAAGAAAATTTTCTGTATTTTCTTTTGCTGTTGTGTTAAACGCATGAATTGAATTTTAAAATTATTCAAAGTACAATCTTTACATCAAGACAAAATTTCTTTTCCTAAAGTATTCCAAATTTTTGAATACTTTGACTGCTTGGATACCATTGGCGTTCTGTTTGTTACTATAATATTGAACGGTTTAAATGATCGCATATATTTGACGTTGTACGTGTTCCGATATATTTGAGCAATATTAATGTTCTCAATAATTTGACCACTATGGATGGTTGAATGTTTATGATCACTTTGGATGTTTCAAAATATTTGACCACCTTGACTGCTTCCTTATATCTGACGCTGACTGTAGTATACAGCGTATAGTGTCTTTCCTATTATCTCATCTCCTTTTGTCGGTTTACTTCCTTATATCTGACGCTGACTGTAGTATACAGCGTATAGTGTCTTTCCTATTATCTCAGTCTCCTGTTTGTGCGGTGCTTTAAAGATGGTTAACATAACTTTTAACTGCTTAAATATTAACATATTTATTTTATTATACAAATAAAATTAACCATATTGAATAAAGCTATCATGTCCAATCCATCCAAAATAATCCACGACTTCATAACTTCATGTTTTATATTAAATTTGTCGTGTTTATGCCAATTGTTCAGATTAATCCCAGCCGCCAAATTTCATGAACGCACTATGCGGCAAACCTCCTGATACCATCCACACCATCTAGATGCTTGACGGTCCACCACTGTACGTTTCACTAGAAGTTTTCTTCCGCGTATGACCTCTCTGTGAAATAGTTTACCACCGGCGATTTTTCCGGACCGATACGACCTAGGGACCTTAAAGAAAAGAATTTACTCCTTTCTAAAAGGCCGGCAACGCACATGCAATTCCCCTGGTGTTGCAGTTGTTCATGGACGGCACCACTTACATCACGACATCACTTAACATCAGGTGAACCGTATGCTCATTTGCCCCCTCTCGTATAAAAAAATCTAGCGTCAATTTTACGTACGGCGTTAAGAGTCAATCAATTTTTGTTTGATAAATGTATTTATATATAGAATGAAGTAGATGACGCCACTAGAAATACATTTTACTCGCTACTGCGCACATGTATTTTTTGTTTCCATTGTTGCCTCTTACGACAACGACGGGACGAAATGGAGTTATATATTCTCTTATACCGCCACCACATTTAAAAAGCATTCCCCACCTGTTTTCATAGTCTTGATCTTCTTGTACATGAAGGGCTGCGTGAACATGGGCTCGTCCTCCTCGCTGTGGCCGAAGCGGCGGTAGCACACGAGGTCGAGTACGACGTCCCGCTTGAAGCGACAGCGGTAGGCGATGGCCACGCGTGCCACGTGCGCTACTGCCTCCGCGTCGTCGCCATTCACGTGCAGCACCGGCGCGTCCACGCACTTTGCCACGTCTGCCACCACAATTTTGAAGTGAATATTAGAATTATTACGTATTAGACGGTTTTTTAAAACACGCATTTATTAGCTTAACCTGTATCTATCTATGTAACGGAATCTTTAAATGTAATTTTCACAAACGTGTAGGCGGCCGATTGACTTGAAAATCTGCACTGGTATCAAGAACCGATGACTATAAAATAATTTATTAACTTTATCCTTACATGCTAATCGGGATCACCAGGATAAAAAAATGAAATGCAGCTAGGCGTATATGTATGACTGTAATAGAATTTTCTAATTCAGTTTTCACGACCTCCATCCCCGCTAACATCATCACAGATCACTATCTAAGATATCTAAGATATCTATCATATGCGTTGCCGCTCCTTAGGACTAAGATGGAATGTCTCATTTCGAGTGCAAAGAGTCACACGGTAGCGTAATGCAACTATGTTTCTGCTAACTATTTCACCCTTCCTTCCAATTCATGTCATGTCAGGTTGAGTCGAACATTATTGTTGCTGTCATGATAATGCAGCCCTACCTATATGACTATGCGTGTCATACGTTTACTGCAGATACATTTTTGACTTAAATAACAAACTGGCGTCCATGCGTGAAATCAGCCATAAAAATATGTTTTATGGCCTATTTACTCATGGATTTTGATATTATATGCAGTAGGTAGTACTAGTCATATAAGCAGATAATATGAACATATTAAATAAAATACAAACACATTTTTCGAAGAAGTTCTCACTTTTTTATTTTGGCAGTGAGCGCTCAGCAGTCAAGGCTCATTTTAACCATTTTTTTTAAATTTATATAAGAGTAAATAGAATAGAAATTTAAATAAGAGTAAATAAGTGTGTCACGCAGCCCTTTTTTTGCAACCTCTGGCTGGCGCCCACATAATTAGTGTAATAACATTTAAAATTAAAAAAATAGTAGGAGCTAAGTTTACGCAAACTCCACAATACACGCACAACCAGAATTTGGCCCTACAGTGTCAATTGTTAATTGCAATTGTGTTTAATTACTATTAAAAAAGGATTTAAAAAAAAAAAAAAATTTTTTTCCAAAAAAAAAAAAATAAAAAAAAAAAAAAAAATTTGTGCCTCCTATATTATTTTTTTATTTCCAATTATGAAAAAAATTTTTTATTTTTCAAAAAAAAAAAAAAAAAAAAAAAAAAAACAGATACCCCCCACCACACCCAAACAAAATAATATAAATGTGTCGGGATTGTTTATATAAAAAATTCGCCTCACGGCTGTAAAAATATCGTGGAGAAAAGAAAAAAACTGCATATAAATTGGAGGAATAAAATATTTCTACGATAGTTTGGACAGAGAAAGCATATCCCGGTTATGAGAGGCAGCCTGTGCTCACCACGTATGTGTGAGTATTGTTACTTTATTTTTAAACTTAATTTTTACTTTTTTTAATTTAACACATATTAAAACAAATTATTTATGTTATGTTAATTCAAAAATATACGTAACCGGTGCAGTAGGGCGAGCTCCTGGCGAACCTAGGGTCGGTGGTGTACCCGATCTGGTTGTTGCAGATGATGTGTATGGCGCCGTGCGTAGTGAAGTTGGGCAGCTGCCCGATGTGCACCGTCTCGTACACAATGCCCTGCCCCGAAAACGCCGCGTCACCGTGGATTATAATCGCCATTACCTGGATCGATGGCAGTAAAAGAATGGTAAAGTTACAACGTTTTTTGATAAAATAAGGGTGACAAATGAGCACACAGTACACCTGATGGAAAGTGGGTTCTGTGGTCCATAGACATTTTTACTGGAAACGGGGTATTCAATCTTAGTTCTCACGGGTGACAACGCATTTGCACTTTGATTCTTGATCGGGGATAGATGTAGTTGTCTGTGGGCCACAGCATCCACTTACTATCAGATGGTCTGTGTTCTCGTGCGTTAACCTTATTCTATATATAAAATGATGTAGGTATATGAGCAAGCAACCATATAGCGGCAGTGTAAGAATATCCATTAGCCCATACCATGCCGTGGGTGTCGGAAGAGGTGACAAAAAGAAACAAACTAAGAGTTGGCCAGCAGTGTCTCCCTAATAACAACTATAAAATATACTGTGGTTGCCACTACGTCTGCCAAAAATAGATTAGTTTAGATTACAAGTAATTCTAATTGAAAGTAATTTCAGTCAGTCAAGCGTGGTAACTATGGGAAACATAGAGACAATCTATGGAGAGAAAGTTGTTCTGCATTGGATTTTGAAAGGATGAATAAGTGAAAAATCGACAGAGGTGACTGAATACCTTATCACCGTTCTTGTCGCCGGTCCAGTACTGCTCGGCCCGGGTTTTTCCAGCCGCGACGGGTGTGACCACCTCCAAATGCGAGGGGTTGCAGCTCATCGACACCTTGATGTATCTGTTGGTGCGCCTGATGAAGCGATGGATGTACGTACCCAGGTGGTACTTGACGTCACCCGACCCCTATGACAAACATTATAAGGCAAATTAACATAATTGCCAGCATTTAGCTTATTTCATTCGGTAACTATGCTTGATACCAAGTAATTAAAACTGAATAATAATATAAAAACATTGAACTAATCCGTAATAATTACTTTTACTATGTAGTGGCTGTGTAAGAATATCCACCACCAGACATCATCCCGCGAGTGTCGTAAGAGGCGACAGAGGAAAACAAATTAGGAGATGGGCAGGAGCGTTGTACTAATAAAGACTAAAAATAAAAAAATTAACTACGGTTGCCAAGTTGCTTGCCAGATATAGCAACGTTGGCAAATATCATCTTTTGTAGCGATCTATGGGGAAAGCTATGTTCAGCAATGGACTTTAATACGCTGTAACTTTTTGAACTAATCTGTTTTCTTTAACCCATAGCTCAAGTCGCATGTTAACTAGGGGGGGGTAGAACTTGTTTTCTACCTAGGAGTCCGTGTGTGTACCACCCTCTCACCTATTTCTATCGCTAAGCATCAAAGCTTAAACCGCTGTGTTCCAGTCTGGAGGATATATAGTGCCAGTATCAGTGGCAAAGCTAGGGCTCCAAACTAGGGCATGCCCAAGATATGGTTTTGTTGTTTTAGCAGTATTATAAAAACACATCACACATCTTGATCTGTCTTCACTATTCAGTTTCTTCTTCAGTATTGTCGAGAACGTGTTTAACAAAGCACACAGAAGGCATACTACTGCTAGATAGATTGTATGACATATCAGCAATTGCATACCTTCGGTGGCTTTAAAAAAACCGTTTGGGTTTGCTTGAGTGAAAGAAAATGATATTTACATACAATACAATACATGAACAAAAGAAAAGTATGAACAAAGTACAAACGAACTATGTACAAAATTAAAAAAAAGTCGAATCGTCTCTCTTTCTTAAGGAAAGATTTGATTACGTCCGCGTGAAATGTGAACATTTTAATTGTAACAATAATTGTTTTTCAATTGCAATGATTGAGAAGTCTGAAAACGCTCTTGACCTTGTGTATTTTCTCAACAAAGTTTAAAGATTTTACCTTTTACTCGCTGATTAGCACTTTAACACACTTCAATTTATCACAAGGAACACTATTATCCTCCATTTTCACTACAATCTTTAAAAAACCGGCCAAGAGCGTGTCGGGCCACGCTCAGTGTAGGGTTCCGTAGTTTCCCGTCCGTCACAATAAATGTTCCCACTTATGAGTTTAAAGGTGGGTATCCATTATGTTCGCGCTCCAGCAGCGCTCCGCGCTCCTGCAACTGCTCCCGGTAGTGGGTACTGTTGTTTCCATCCAAGTTCAAAATGATTTTCCTAGAAAGTCCTTATAAAGTTCTACTTTTCAGATTTTTTTCATATTTTCTAAACTTATGGTTCAAAAGTTAAAGGGGGGGGGACACATTGTTTTTTGGAGCGATTATTTCCGAAATTAATGACATTATCAAAAAATGATTTTAGTAAACCCCTATTCATTTTTAAATACCTTTCCAACAATATATCACACGTTAGGGTTGAAATTAAAAAAAAAATCACTTCCCACTTTACATATAGGGGGGCTACCCTAATAAAACATTTTTTTCCAATTTTTATTTTACCACTTTGTCGGCGTGATTAATACACATATTGGTACCAAATTTCAGCTTTCTAGTGCTAACGGTCACAGAGATTAAGCGAGGACGGACAGACGGACAGACAGACATGGCGAAACTATAAGGGTTCCTAGTTCACTACGGAACCCTAAAAAGCGTACATTTTCAATTCGCAATATTCATTCACTCAAGTAAAGAAACAGAGTAAACATTGAAAGGTGAAGTGAACTTGCAAACGTATCGCCCGCGCGCCCCCGCACTCGACATCTTCATACCAAAGCCCGGCTTTTTGCTCATACTAATTGCTATATAGTAATTTTGTAGTTATATTTCACTATAGAACATTTTGCCTTAGTTTAGAATGAGAGCGATCGTCTTCTTGAAAACCCGGTAAAAAGCCCGCAAGTGAGATGACTAATCGCTCAACTCAACTCATCCTTTTTTATGACAGCAGTATCGCTAAGGCTACGAGGTCATGATTTGTGTAGAAAAGAATTTTTTTTAATAGTTTGAAACAGTTTACGAGTTATTTATTAGTTGACATTATTGATTGAGCAGTTTGATAGGGCTAGCCCGACTTTTCGGCTTCTATGGAGGCTTCGCCACTGGCCAGTGTAATAACAGGCTGTGAGGAATTCCATCTTGGTTCTCAGAAGTTGACAACATATCTGCAGCTTTCTTTGTTTGAAGTTGACTACAGGTGACCGTAGACTGCGGATGCTATCAGTAAGTTCGTTTGCCACCTTATATTTATTAATAAAAAATATTAACTTTTAGATAATTTAACAAGATGATTAAATGGGAGCGTCAATTTGATGCATGGGAGTTTAAGGATGCAGTTGACTCAGACTAGTAGGTCAACTATCCATTTGCGATAGGCTGTGATGTACGATGAATAATTATACTGACTCAAAGAAAAAAACAAAAACAGACGTCCCAAGAAAACCTGTCTACATCGTATTGGTCAAGAAACTCAAATAGTCCTCCAGATATCAGTCAAATAATTACTAGTGATAATTTGCAAGTATTAAAATTGGAATTGATGAGATTACGAACAGAACTCCACATAGCTAACAATGAAATTAAAAACTTAAACGCAATAAATACAGAACTAAATAAGAAAAATCAGGAGCAAGAGAAAATTGTAGAATTATACAAAACTATAAATGTAGACGAATTAAATCCTAGTAAAGTTCTAACTAACTCATGTATGTCAACCCCGCTCGGTAATCAGTCTGAAAAAGTTAAGAGGTATCCCTCTTGCAAAAAAGAATTTCCATTGGCAGAAGATTGTAATAAATTGCATTCTAGATGTTTAAAAATATGTATTTTTAGTCCTAACTACTTTGTCTTCAACATGTCCGTTATAAATTGAAAATACTATTTAAATAATGTAAATCCGTTTTTGGCTATAATTTAAGATCATAAGATGTACGTACGATGTAACAAAGAGCTGTGGATTTTGTTTAAAAAAAACACATTGCTACAATACCCATACATGAGAATAAAAAGGACTTCACCTCAAGAAACAACATAATCGATACTTCGAAGCCTATAAATTATACAGAGAAGCACACATTTAACACTAAGCCCAACATATGTATAATCAGCGGTATAAGTAACCACAAGCAATCCTCAATAATAAGAGACAATATGATGGAGCAGAGCGCCGCATACTGTCACTATCGCACACCAGGTGGCGACATAGACCAACTGTCACGTGGGTTGCAGGAGAAGCTAGCTAACTTCACTCTTAACGATTTTTGCGTATTTATGATAGGAGATATTGATTTTAAAGTTTCCAAAAATTATAAAAATATTGTATATATCTTAAAGCAACTAATCCTGGCTGTACAACACACAAACATTATTATTTGTTTACCGACATATAAATATTGCTATAATTCTAATCTCTTCAATAAGAGAATTGAACAATTCATTAATTTATTATACTCAGATAATAAAGTACACAAATACTGCTGTATACTGGACTCTAACAAATATTTAGAATATTCATATACGTTTTCAAAGTACTCAGGCAAAATAAATATAAATGATTTTCGTATTATCTTGAACGACTTAAATAAATTAATGTCAAATATTGCAACAGAACAGTCAAACACATATACTGTTTTCAAAAGTACCTCTTGTCCTGTTAGTCCCGTGAAGGAAAGATTGACATATTGTCGCTCCTTTCGTTCCTTCACAGGATATTAACAATAAACTAAATAATATGCAAGCAGAAACAGTTCTAACTGGTCTTAATATACTTCACCAGAATATTCAGGGCATGAGATCTAAACTCAGCCAGATAGAGGTTCTATTAACTATGGAAAAAATTGATGTCTTGTGTATTACTGAGACTTTTTTAAAGAACCAAGATGTAAAATTTTTACAAATTCCAGGCTATAAAGTTGCTGACTCATATTGTAGAAACGAGTCTAGAGGAGGGGTCTGTATTTATATTAAAAATAGTATAGATTTTATTTCACTTCCCTGTATAAATCAATTAAGCTTAGATAAACACCTTGAATGTTGTGGTATACTGTTGCCAGAATTAAATTATATTATTGTTTGCTGTTACAGAACTCCAGACTCAAGTTTTGAAATATTTATAAAAACATTGCACATGTTATTACATAGAATTACTGTACGTTCAAGATATATGACTAAAAAAGTAATAATAGCTGGTGACTTTAATATCAATTTACTTGAAAATAATCTTAAATGTTCACTTTTTAAAAATACTTTATTAAAATATAACTTAAAACTAACAATAAATCACCCAACTAGGATAACAACAAAATCGAAAACTTGCATAGACAAAACAAACATAAAAGATTACAGCTCAAAAGTTTTACACTTAGGCTTATCCGATCACTCTGCACAATACATAAACGTATGGTAAGTTATCAAGGTTATATTGAAAAATATTGGTATGTACATAGAAGAAATGAAAATAAGTATTTAAATATCTTTTTAAAATATCTCTCTCAATTAAGTTTTTCTGAAGTTTTCTCGTATCGTGATGTCAATCAGGCGTATAATAGTTTCATTAGCTTATTCAAATTAATATACGATCTTTGTATACCCGTAGCAAAGGTTAGAATCTCATTCAAGAAAAAATCAAATTGGCAGACAGTTAGCATTAAAAGAGCATGCAAAACTAAAAGAAAGTTACATCAGAAAATATTTAAATATAAGAAACAGGAATTTATACCGTATTATAAGAAATACTGCAAAATTTTAAAATCCGTTATACGTTTAGCAAAACAAAAATCAAACATAAAATTCATTAAAAATAGTAACAACAAAAATAAAGCTACATGGCACTTAATAAAAAGGCAGACCACTTCACAAAACATATTCAAAACAACCATTAAAATGTGACTATTGATAATAATAATATCACGGATGCAAGTTCTATAGCTGAAGTATTTAACACTCATTTTGCTACCATCAACACTCAAACACAAGCTACAGATACCTACTATCTACCTCCTACACATATAAATAGCTTATATTTATCACCCGTTGATGGAAATGAATTGGAAAAAACAATAATGAACCTTAAAAATAAAATAAGTTGCGGCCACTACGACATATCGATCAAAATTATTAAAAAATCTATAGAGTATATTAATGAGCCTCTTGTTTATTTATTGAACTTAATGATAGAAACTGGTACCTTTCCAGATGAATTAAAAACTGCAAAAATAAAACCCTTGTTCAAAAAAGGTTCAAAATGTAATGTCAAAGACTATAGGCCCATAGCTCTTTTATCTAACTTCTCGAAAATATTTGAAAGAGTCATCTACAATAGACTTATAGAGTTTTTCAATAAATATAGTATAATAAATAAAAATCAATTTGGCTTTCAGAAAAATAAATGCACTACACTTGCGATCTATCAAATACTCAAGGAAGTTTGGGAATCATTAAATAATAAAACTTCTTGTGTAGGTTTGTTTTTAGATATGTCAAGGGCATTTGACTGTGTCATATATGATATACTATTAAATAAACTTGACAAAAAAGCTATTTAAAAGATAGAGTGCAAATAACAGCAATTGAAAAATTTGACAAAGTCAGTAAAGCTTTTGAAGAAGTACGGTCCGAGCCAGTTAAAATGACTCTAGGCTTGCCACAAGGAAGTATTTTGGGCCCTTTGTTATTCTTAATTTATGTGAATGACTTGCCAAATATCACTGACAATAGATGTGTTATGTTCGCTGATGATGCAACAATCTTTATACCTGATACTCAAATGAATTTTGAAAATAATATAAATAAAACTATAAAAATAACAGTTGAATGGCTTAAACAAATTAATTTAAACGTTAATCTAACAAAAACTAAAATAATTCAATTCAGAAATTACAAAACAAATTCCTTAAATTTAAATATAGCAGATAAAGACACTCAAATAGAAATAGTTAATAACATTAAATTTCTTGGAGTCACCATAGACTGTCATTTAAATTGGAAATCTCATATTGAAAAAATAAACAAAAAAATCTCTAGCTACAGTTACGCATTATACATATTAGCAGAAATAACCTCCGTTGAAATATCAAGGGCTGCATATTAGTTTACGGTATTATTTTCTGGGGTAATTCTACAAACGTGCAGTCAACATTTATTCTGCAAAAGCGATGTCTGCGGATCATTTATAATATGTACTCAGATGAAACTCTAAGAAATGTATTCGAAGAAAAAGGCATTTTCACTCTCACTAATATTTATATTTTAGAAATATCACTCTTTACCATGTCAACTATTTTCGGATTAAATCTAACGGGAATTCACGTCCAATACGCACTAAATATAAGTATAATTTATATACACCTAGAGTAAATAATTATATGTATTATAAGAGCACCTTTTACACAGGTATTAAAATATTTAATCATCTGCCACCTCATATAAAAGCCATGGACTTGCCAACATTTAAAAAACAACTAAAAAAATGGTTAACACATAATTTTATATAATTTAGATGATATTTTAATACCAAATAATTTAAATTAAGATAATTATTGCATACTAATGTTTTTTATAATTTAGATGAATATTTTAATACCAAATAATTTAAATTAAGTTTTGTTTTCTAATTATTGCATACCCGATATGGGTAAACCGTGTAACATTTAATGGCAATGTCACCCGCAAATTGTGCGTACACAGTTTATTGGCAATAAAAATATTCTGATTCTGATTCTGATTCTGGGCACATTTTCATGTTAAAGTTTTTGATCGTTATTTTAAATACTTTAATATTTTATTTTCTTGCTTTTATAATTTTATTGTTAATTATTTTATTTCAGTTATTTACAGTTATAAGTAATAAATATCTTTTCGTTCATTAAATTTTTTTCGATACGAAAACTGTTAAAGCAACGGAATTTCGTAGTGCTTAAAATAGAAAAAAATTAAAACTGTAGACAGTTTGCATGATATGATTTTGTTGGGATTATCAAAATTCCTCATTCTCTCAGAAATGAGAGACCCGTGCACAGATGTGGGACGCATATACCCATTGAATACTATACTATACTATACGTACATAATAGAAAGGAGAAGTGGGCGGAGCCTGTGTACCCACTAACATGTCAATTCACGCCTATAAATGTCAACACAATCAATCGTTTACAATTTTCGTGTCAAGCGTCGCTGCATGCAAATTATTAAAAAATGGCAAATTGTGCAATAATTACGTGTCGACTGCCTCGTTGGTCTAGTGGTTGTATTAGTGCGACTACTGATCATGAGGTCCTGGGTTCGAATCCCGGGTCGGGCCAAAAAATCAATTATTGAGTTTTTCTGTCAAAAAATTCTCAGTAGCTGCCCGGAGTCAGGTAGTTGGCGGTGTCTCACCCCCGTGCCTCAGAAAGCACGTAAAGCCGTTGGTCCTGTGCCTGATCTCTCTCCGGTCGTGTCGGTTTACCGTCCCATCGGATTATAAGATTAAGGGAATAGAGAGTGTACCTGTCCTTGCGCATACAATTGGGCACTATAATCCTGTCCTGCGCCGATGGCTAGTCTCCGTTGAGGCTGGCCGCTGTGACCGAAATTCGGTCTGGAGGACATTATTATTATTAATTACAAAAATTCGAAAGAACAGCGGGAAATGGAATTTAAATAAAGGAGATATATCCTACAACCAGCAAGACGAAACTATTTATATTTTGTGAGTATTAGAAAAAAAAAATAAAGAAATATTAATGTGTCAAAAACATTAATCAAAACTCTAAAATGTGTAAATTCGCTCAGTCTGTCAACACAGCGAATCGGTTTTGTAGTAGTGATAATACGACGTAATTGCTTATATGTGTGCTCCCCGCGACACCGATTCTCGTACAGAATAAGGTTCTATTGTGTAATCATGTGTGTATTAATTTTATTGTGTGTTATAGTAGTATTATGTATATACCTACCGGCTCTTTGGGCTCCATGGGTTTGAATTGAGCAAAAATATCAGTGAGCTGCTTGCGGCACACGTTGACCAACACGTTCAGACGACCTTAACAAAACAAAATGTATGTTTGAAAAAGAGGTTCACAGGGACTTAACGGCAATTGGTTTTTACATATTTTCAATTAATCATTCAGTCAATATACTCTTTAATGTACACTAATATTTATTTAAACAAGAACAAAAATATATAAAGAATGTATAGTAGGCGATGACTGGTTCTGGATCTGGTTCAAATAATAAAAAATCCGATGAATTATAGCTGTAACATGAATAGGTCACCTAAATCGGAGAAGGACCGTGCGCTTAAAGAATACCATCGTAAAATAACAGCACATAGCTGCCATGTTGCTTATAGTGAATGTAGATAATCGGAGGCCCTTTTAACTGGTAACGCGGTTTTCTATCTTAGTCTTCACAGGTGATAACGCGTCTGCTTTTTGATTCTTCATCATCATTTTCATCATTACGATGCTTCACATGTCTACTACTGAACATAGGTCTCCCCCAAAGAAAGCCACAAAGCACGGTCTCATGCCACCTGTATTCATCTAGGTCGTCATTCCATCTAGTAGAGGGCCGCCAAACACTTCGCCTATCGGTGCGAGTCTGCCACTCAAAAACCTTGCTACCCCGTCGGTTGTCGGTTCTTCAAGCTATATGGCCGACCCATTACCACCTCAGGTCCGTTGAGTTTTGTTGGTTACTCTGGTTTTACTGCGGATATCCCCATTTCTAGGTTTATTACGCAGAGACACCCTAGCATAGCCATCTCCATAGCTCGCTGAGCAACTTTGAGCTTCCTTATACGGCCAGCAGTGAAGGACCACGTTTTAGATCCAGGGCCGGAGCAACCATTTCGGGCCCCTTTTCAGCCGTTTAAAGATCATCTCTTTTAAGTTTATGAAGGGATGTTAGTAATAGCATCAGCAGCATTACCGGACTGATGCTGAATTTATTTTTAGCTGTATTTCGGTTCATTGAAATGGTCTTAATGAATAAGCGATGACCCAGGTCTTATTAGGTATACTGTATGAGATAAGACCATCTCACGGTCTCGTGATGGATCAGAAAAGAAAAATAAGACGCAGAAGTTGTAATTTTAATGTTATTCTTGTTAAATGCAATAAAATATAATAAACGAAAGAAAAAAGGTTTTGACGAGAGTGTTTTAATTTTTATTTCATTCTTGTTAAATGTAGTAAAAACAATAAACGAAAGAAAATAGTTTAATCAAGTACATTAAGTTTAAATATTAACGCACTTAAAAATTGTTCATATCATCTTGGAAGTTGACCTTTTGTATATACCATTTTCAATCGAAAAAAAAAATCATTTTCAATCGCCATTATCGACAATGAATTTAAACGGTTCTGAGACATTGACGAACAAAGACAGTTTATTATTAGACGTTCACCCATTGCGTATGATATCATCAGACTTCTGTATATTTGCAATGCTATCATTACATTCGGAAAAGTTGATTGTAATATATTATCAAAAATTAATTTAAGCGATTCCTCGGCAGGTACAATTTTACTTTTCCCCGCAATCCCCGAATCTTCTTATTGTAAGATGAAGTACTTGAACTGTACCATCTCGTTTACAAACTCGAGCTCAATGTCTTCGAAATAATGTTCACTAAACTTTGTCAAGATCTTTTATTTTCATCGTTGGTCTTTTTCATGAAATCTGTTAGAAATCCAAACAGATTTAATTTCCCGGTAAGCTTCCAGTCGCCGCGACAATTCTGCATACAGAATGTTTAGTACAGGCAAATATGTTTCAATATTTGACTTATCTTTTTCTCTGATCACAACTTAATCTACAGATCCGTCACCGTGATGCCTTCTTCTTGCAGCCGCTGATATTCATCACCATATTCGGTATCAGCTGTCTCATTTGCCTTGTAGTCGTCAAATAATTCTTGATATGATAGCAAAAATCTAAAAGCGATTTTAAGAGATCGACTACAGTTCGAAGTTCAACAGTTACAGTGCTAATGGCCGCGGGTTTGAATATCGCATGGAACAAGTATTTGTATGGCCTACAAGTAATTGTTCCGGATCTGGATTTTTGTCCTTTTGACATTTATGTTTGTAAACTATCCCCAAGATACAGGAGAAAATCCTAGTGTGGAAGTAACGTTTAAAAAATTGATTCGATCCAGTATGCCCAAATAATAGCCAAAAATATTGCCATTACTGCATGTGCTTTTTTCCCGAATTCTTTAAAGGACATCGAGCTTCGTGAATATCTTGCGATGTCGGAGGTTAATTTTCAGCAATAGACTGCAAAACTTTCTGCAAACTTTTGTAACTTTCCGACAAAGCCTTAGTCGCATCGGCTCGTGTACACCACCTTGTGTTGGACACTTTTTTCAGCACTAGACCTGTTTTGAGAAGTTACTGCATAATTTCCTAATTGCCAATATGTTGAGAATAAACCATTTCATCATCAAGGGATAATTCACGGGATGATAAAAATTTAATCAATAATACCAATAAAACTTTTATCTAATATTCCTTTTCTTTGTTAAATGTCACTGCCAAAGAGGTGTCAATTCGGCCGTGAGTACGTCGTCTACTAATCGCCGTCTGTACACATTTTTGGTGAGTTACATTATTCTAATGGGATTGAATTCTTTGCGACACATTTTTTCAATCAGAAAATCCAGTATGAAATTGTAATTGGATTTGATCTTCGGCAAAAAGAACATATAGAAAGCAGTATATTTTTCCAGTAGATGGAGAATACATGAACCACTTTCGTTTAATTTTACCACCACAAATCTTTTACGAGCGTCATATTGTCGGATTGAAGCAGAAAAGTCAGACTCAAAATGTTGACATTCGTTAGGATCTCTAGTACACCAAAAATATTGTATTTCGTTGTTAATATTTTGCCATAAGCTAATATCATTCTGGTATTCTACTCCAAAGTTTTGGAGTAGTAATTGGACCTCGGCCTCACTTTTCTCTGTACCCGATAGCCGTAGCTGTTTCTTGATCCTGGTCAGTCTGTTCAGAACACTCGCAAGGAATCTCTACACGATCCGCCGTCATAGTTTAGCTAGCAGACATACTGGGTTGGCTTTCCGTTAGTTGGCGACTAAATCCGAGTTGGAAATGGTTTTGCGTCTTTTTTAATAGTTCATCATATATTTTTTGTTGTTCCAGCCGTTTTTTACGTTTTCTTCTTAACCACTTAGGTGTTCATTATATTTAACAAGTATATTATGTTCCTAAGAGAAAAGTTAAACAATCGTGTGAATGAAAAACGACGCTAGAAAAATTGTAATAATATCCATAATACCTATCTAAACAAGAAAAGCTTTGGCACTTCACATTCGTCAAATTTATAATATCAGATGAAAAAATACTCGTAAATATGTAAAATAAAATCTCGCAATCAGTTATCAATCATCTAGTTAGGGAGCCGTTGTAGTTCAGATGGTTATAGCGCTCGCTGTAAATCTTACAATACGCAAGCAACCCGGGTTCGATGCCTGCCGGCACCAATGAAATTGTTAATTGCAATTTTAAGTGCAGATTTTTTATTGATTACCACGTGCTTGGCGATTAAAGAAAACATCGTAAGGAAATCTGAATGTCTGAAAAATAAAAAAATATTTCAAATACATGCGAAGTTCGCCAACACGCATTGGTGTAGCGCGGCGCACACTTCTCTCAAAGCCTCTCAAAAATGAAAGGAGGCCTGTGCCGACCAGTGAGACGTATATAGGTTGTAACTTTACCTTTTTAACTTATCAATTACCAAACTTACTTGGTAATAGTGGTTACTTCAGTTTTAGTGTCCATCACTCGGCTCGTCGTCTCGCCGATTTTATGAAGAATTTTAAGAAAATCTAGGCACTTTTATCCCAATTTGTAAGTTTTGGAACACCGAGCACAGTAAAATTTTTAAACTAAATTCACTGTCACTCACAAATCGCTACATAATGCATCCAACGAATCAGGGATTCCCCCAATGTGAATGAAAGAGGTTTTATTCACATTCACAATTGGACTCAATCGGGTGCATTCCCAATTAATGTTTTTTTTTAGTTTAAGTACAAAAATATCACTCTTTTATCCAAATTCATAAGTTCTGAAACACAGAGGAGAGTAAAACTTTTTAAATTAAATTCATTCACGGTCGCAAAATTCACAAAAAGTAAGCGCGCTCTGGCTAATGGTTAATCCGGTCCTGATCAGATCCATAAGTCATTACTGGCAACACGCACTCACAAAAAAGAGTGAATTTATGATGAAAAGTGCGTGGAGTTGATGCACTGTGCTTTGTGGCAGTCTTAGTGTGTGCTTATGTTCAGTAGTGGTCTTGTGATGATTTGCAATAATTGGTGGATATTAATAATATTTCATAAAAATTAACAGCAATATACAACCTCTGTGTGGCATGGCCATGACAATGGACTCGACGCCGAGCTCGGTGCTAGTGTCCACGATCTCCTCCAGCATCACGATCATGCTCTCGCCACCCTCCAGACCGAACCGCTTCTCCGCGGGCCACTTGGTCGCAAAATATTTCTCAAGGCTGTGAAATTATGTAGGCTTATTTTTGGGTCCGCGTTATCAGCCCACAAACAGTCCACCTCTGGGCAATTTTAAGTCAGGGCATAAAAATAAAACAAAATGGAAGCAACAACACACAAGAAAAGATACGGTTTTTAACCGCTAAAATAGGACCACGAGAACTATGTCTAACTTATCATTTCGTGCATCATTTCGGTGCAGGCAGTGCAGTGCTATTGTATAAAATACTTAAAAACCATTACATGACATCTTCATTCAGGCAGAAATCAAATAGTCACATAGGCTTACTTTTTATGTAAAAGAACTTTAGTTTAAAAATACCAAAAATTTCCAAAAAAAGTCTTTTAGTAAAAGGTAACAGTCAACTTCAGAGCTAAAAAGAATTTTTTTTTCACTTATTAGCGATGGAAGTCGGCGCTAAGGAACAGTGTATAGAGTAATAAAGGCCCTACTACATAAGACTAATAAAGACTTACTTTTTTTGAAAATTTTGGCTTCTTAATACATAAAAAAAAAATATATATATATATCATCTCCTAATTTTCCCACCTTTTTGGGTTGGAATTTTTTCTCCAAAATTATTTGAAAACCATTCAACAATTTTTTCTCCAAAATTATTCGAAAACCATTCAACCACGTAAAAAAAATTACATCTAGCGTATACTAGATATCACTATCTGTCAGACGCCATAAGATATTTCTCAAATTATAATTGATAGAATCAGGCGTTACTTTGCGGAAATCCATTATAATAAAGATATTTTTTTTGAATAATATATTCCACAACTATCGGCGCACTAACGCCATCTAGTCACCAAGCTAAGCAGAGCTTGTGTTATGGGTACTAGAGACAACTGATAAACATACTTATATATTTCTAAATACATAAATACTATAGATAAATTACACCCAGACACAGAACAAATGATCGTGCTCATCACACAAACATTTGTCTTGGTGGGAATCGAACCCACGACCTCCGGCATAGCAGTCAGGGTCACTAACCACTAGACCAACAGGCCAGTCAAATTAATTGTTAATTTGCAAATATTAATTGTTAATTTGCAACCATCCGCTTAATTAAATACAATGATGTGTCTTACCTAGATTTAATATCACCTCCCGCTCCCCCTCAATTGCGTGCACTAAGTCCGTCACCACTAATCCCAGCACCACTACTCCCAACACCACTACTCCCAGCACCACTACTCTAACACCACTATTCCGGGAAAGACACACCATCGTCGATAATACGACACGTGTTTCACCTCTACACGAGGCATCTTCAGGTGATGTAGACTCTACGGCGGCTGACCGCTAAGACTTAGCTAAGACTATGTGTGTAATGTATTTCATTAAGCGGATGGTTGCAAATTAACTATTAATATTTTATTATCCCTCACATTTCCCACAGCTGCCTTTGATAACACCCATAGCACCGAATGAGGTGGCGCATTCACTTATGTAGCCACCACACGGCACTAAAGTTGTGAAGAAAAAACTTACTTTTCGGGTAAAATAATACTAGGAAGAAATGTTAGAGGAGATTTAAGATATTAAAGCGAAAATAAAATTGATATATTTTTCTACTTACTAGACGGCTTTCGTCAGCCTACGCATGATGAGTTTTTTCTCTTCCTGTGTCTTATCCATGGCGCCCGGCGTCTCCATTCGCTCTCGGATAAATTGGAGGCAGTCTAGATCGTGCAAGTGCATGTACTCTAACCCAATGGAGCCACAGTACACTTTCTCTAATCGGCTTATGATTTCCCTGTGTAAAATAAAAACAAAAATTTATTATATTAATTTTGAGAGGGTTTTAGGGCAAAGAAATGTCCGCTGCGCTGCCCCAATGCGTGTTGGCGAACTTCACATGTCTTCGAAATATTTTTTCTTATTTCTCAAACATTTAGGTTCCCTCACGATGTTTTCCTTCACCGCCGAGGACGTGGTAAATCAGCACTTAAAATTGCAATTGATAATTTCATTGGTACCGACAACCATCGAACCCGGGTTGCTCGCATACTGTGAAATTTACAGCGAGCGCTAACCATCTGAGCTACCATGGCTCTTAGCTACCACGGCCTTTTAAACTTACTTATCAGCAACCGAATACAAATCTCAAATAATAGTGCATCAAGTACGCGCAAATCCAGAGACACTCACTCCCTCATCCTAGCCTACCAGTGGATGAAGTAAGCTATTGTGTGTTAAAATTAAATAGAATAGGTAACAGTCGCCACGCTTTGTAGTGGTAGTTGTGCTACGCCTACTAGCTAGGTCGAAGGTGAACGAAGAGGAATGCACATGGCTGACCTGAGCTACAGTGCTGGCTGGAGGTAACTGCTCCGGGACAGCTTGGCGAGCTGTGAAGCAAGGCCTGTTTTGTGATACGGCGCGCCTTGCCTGAGTTGGAGAATAGAGGGAGGAATTGTATTTTTGCGAGAAGGGACTGACAATACGGCACTGGTGGGTCCGCGGATGTGTGCGAAAACTTTTCAGTAACCCTGCTAATAAGTGACGAAAGTGTTTAAAACCAAGGCAAGTATGCGTAGGCATTTTTCCATGGAAAGACTATTTTTTATAGAATAGGATGACAAACGAACACTCAGTCCACCTGATGCTAAGTGGATACCGCGTTCCATTTATTATCGATTAAGAATCAAAATGTAGATGCATTGTTATCCCTGAGGACTCAAATGGAATGCCTCGTTTTATGTAAAATGGCTCTCCGGTTTTCTACACTCACCATACGAAACCACAGAATAAATAATAGTACTACGTACAGAAGTTGCACTCCTTTGATGTCGACTGCTTGCCGACGTTAAATAACCTACATAATTATTATTAATCAGATAAATCGCGCACGCAAGCTAAATAAAACTTTATCGCTGCGCGTTAGTGTCCATATTACTTTGCATCTTTTTTCGCTTCCTAGGTCACGGCGGACTTTTCGTGGTTATTAAGGGATGTCAATAGAAAGTAAAAAAATACATTGAGAAATGTTAATTATGTTACTTAGGTGAAGTACCTATTCCGACTTTGATCGACTGACCATACTTTCGCCCCTATGTGAGTTGTGCGATGCCTAACGCATGCAAATTGCAAGGTCATTCGTCGGGAATCGCAACGCTTGGTTCTGAAGAAATAGGTAGATAGTTTAAACAACAAATAAACCTGAAATGCGATTCCTAACAGAAATGTGATCTATTATTCTACTTAGTTAAAAATCTTGTTAGTAAACAAAGTTTTAATTTCAGTATTTCGTGTTATTATAACTTAAAATATTTTAATTACAAAAGACAAGAATATGTATGTAAGTAAATACTTGGATAGTGAAGTAAATTTTAACTAACTTGTGTAATAAAGTATTTAGGTATTTCTTTTGTAGACCAAATTATTACTTAATTCTTTTTTGCTGCAAGTACCTACCTAACAAAAAAAATTAAATAAATTCACCTTTCATAACTTCCTTCTAAAGTTCTTCGGTAACTTAAAGAATGATATGAAATCTTTAGTTGGTCATTTCATTTAGTATCCATCCACACAACAGTTATATAGTATAAGTAAGAACGACGTTTTGCTATTATAATTTATCAAATAAGTAGGTAATATACATATCATTTTTAAAATACATTAAAACTTTTAAACTATTTTATCCTATAATTAAATATACTAAACACAGATATATACGTAAACAGCGTTAAAAAAAACTTTTAACATTCAATCGCCTCGAAAGCGCTAGCCCTGACTGCGTTATTTCGCCCGGGCGTGTCGCGATTTTAGGTAATTATTTCACGCAGGTAGCAAGAGTGACAGAGGCCTGACGAAACACAGCAGCATTAAGCTGCTATTTTATGTTGGTATTCTGTGAGAGCGTGGCCCTACCCCGGTCGAGCCAATCCATTTATGCTACAACCATAATATAGCTGCGGCGTGGCTTTACTTAACAACATACAAAAAGAAGAAAGTTGTTATTACACAGTTAGAACTGCCTCGTGTGGATGTGTCTCGTCACCCCCACCACCACTAGTTTACACATACGAATCGACAATTTGATATGCTATTGTGATAATTAATCGTAAATATTACCCTTTGATAAGACATGTTGTATATAATCAAAAATATTACCATATATTTTGTTTTCTTAAAAATTATATAATATTTGAGGTTTCATATTATATAGGCATTACCCGATTTTCAGACCAATAAAAGCTCGCTCGTACACACGCAAAACGAAGCTCTCCGTACACTTCAAGAGACGCCAAAACCAAACCAAAACCATACTTAACTTATTCCTATAATATTTACTAACGCATGCATCTTAAACAATTTGAAACCAATGACATGGTTTTAGGCGCATGTGTGTGTGTCTAGTTATGACATAGAAAAATATGAATAATCAATAAGTCGAACATGGTTTTGGCGTCACTTAAAATGTATACGTAGCGTTTTGTCTAAATATCTATGATGTTCTGAGTACCCACGCTGGTTCCATCCTCCTGAGTAACTGTATATCTTACGTAACATACATGAGTAGTGTAACCGATTTCATCCATTAATCCATTACATCCTATAAATGTCCACTGCTGAACCTAAGTCTCATAGATTGCCTCATGGTGGATTTTGCCATAGTTGGCACGCTTGGCAACTGCAGTTTTTTATTATTTTGAGTGTAACAACTCAAATGTTATTCTGCCCATCTCCTGTTTCATTTCTCCTCTGTCACCTCTTATGACACCTTCCGGACGATACGGGGTAGTATATGTTAAGTGGATATTCTTACACCATACTATATAGCCCATACATTACGGTACATTAATTAAATTATTTGACTGCCTCGTTGGTCTACTCTAGCAGTGCACTGCTGTTCATGAGGTCCCGGGTTCGAATCAATTTTCCGTCAAGAAATTCTCAGTAGCTGCCCGGAGTCAGGAAGTTGGCGGAGTCTCACCCCCCGTGCCGTGGGAAGCACGTGAAGTCGTTGGTCCTGCGCCTGATTTCTATTTGGTTGTGTCGGTTTACCGTCCCATAAGACTATGAGAGTGAGGTAATAAAGAGTTTGCACATACACGTGGTCACTGTAATTCTGTCCTACGCTGATGGCTAATTTCCATTGAGACAGACCACCGTAATGAAAATATGGTCTGGAGGACATTATATTATATTACAATGCTTTTACAGATCCACATCCTACGTTGTAAAAAATGTTTTTTTCCCCATCGGGATCGATTTTCTTTTTGTCTCATCATCAAAGGTATCTTTCATACTATCGTCTGTCTTCGTTTTCGGGAGCGTTTTAAAAATTATCGGTATACTAAAGTAGAACACTCTCAAAATTAAAAAAAAAAACTTATTATATATATATGTCTTCACCAGCATTTAAATGCGAATTGCCGATCGGAGTATCATATATATATATATATATATATATATATATATATATATATATATATATATATATATATAATATAGACACTGCTGCTTGCCGCACGTCAGATATATTACTTCTAGGGTAAAGTCGTATAACTATCGTAAGTTTTCTAGCATTACCTACATGATTTGCTCTAAAAAAATCCTAGATGTGCTTAAATGAACGATCAAAAGATTTTTAATAGGAAGCCAATATGATTGATATAGTTACATATTATAATAATTTACCATCAAACGAAATGTAGTGAAGCACTGGTTATTAGTACCAAAAAGCTTACCTAAGGGTTAACTTTGTTTCAGTTCCACCGATAAAAGCTCGATCAGGCAGCTCAAATTCCATGTCCATATGTTTATCACCTAAAAAGTTTATAAAATTACAATCATATAAATTACCATAAGCATATAAATTACTATAAACACTTTGTGGTAACATAATTTGCCGAAGGCTATATTGTATTTTGTTATAATAAGTACGGAGCACTTACTAAGAGAGTGAATCGTGAGCAAACGAGGCTGGCGAATAAAGAAAACTGTTCAATCTTATTACAACACCCACCTATTATACTAAAATGTTCTTGTCATAATGATTTCTTAAATTTACGCGAACACTACACATTGATTAAAACTATTATTTACGGATTTTATCGCGTTTAATTACTACTTTAATTTATTTTTATTAACCCGAACCTTCGGGTGCTTTACAGCACCCATGGTCACGGGAGGGGGGGGGAATGAAATCAATATAAAAAAGTACTCTGTGACTGAGATATTTGACGTCCGAATGTCATAGTTAGTCCGGCTACCTTCCGTTTTTGAATACTAATTTTTGGTCCGATTTACGCAAAACGAGCTTATAGTAGTATCATGAAGTCTTGTGTCTGTGTCTAGTGGTATGCTTGGCTTTGGGTTTAATTTTGTTAATTATAGGATCCCAAGTAGATGGCAGCACCCATCCATCTTATCTATAGAAATTTTGATGTTTTTTTTTAATTTCAATAGCCTCGCGTATTATCCTTCGTAGTGTGACGGCCCAATATTATTATTAATAATTAAATTCAATATAAAGGGCGTCAAAAATAGTCTTAAAATATATATTAAGCAATAAAATTCTATACCTTTAAATGAGCAATTCTTGTATATATATATAATCGGAATCACGGAAACGGATCCAACGATTTTCATAAAATTTTGTGTGCAGGGAGTTTCGGGGGGCAATAAATCGATCTAGCTAGGATTTATTTTTTAGAAAATGTCTTTTTGTCTGTGTTTTAGACAATGAAAAACTGCTACAATATCGTTAGAATAAGAAGGTAAATTTTGACAGTTTATTAATGATTACAAATAGCTTAATTGGTATATTGGGCGGTCACAAAATCGTAATACCATGGTTCGCGCCCAGACCGACCGACCGACTTTTGTTAATTTTTTTTTTCAAGTTCCTTTCTTTTTTGAGAAAATCTATTTTTTCGAGCCCTTTTTTTAGTATTTTTTAAAAACACGAAAATTTAAATTAAACTAATTGCACTCATGATTTTTTATTCAAATAACCAGTTCAGTTTTTTCTATTATGTCGCTAATATCAAAAAATATTATTCGTATTTCATCAGTATGTAATTTGTATCTAAATATAATTTCCAAACCACACGAATTAAAAAAAACCGAGCGAAAAATACCGAGCAAAGCTCGGTCAACCGGGTACTTACATTAATAAGCATAAAGTTAATATAAATACATTTCAGACATTAGACCAATAACATAGTAAATTTTTTCTTTCATAATAAATAAATTTATTATGAAAACTTGTAAAATTTATTTAAAACATGATAAACAATAGAAATACAAGTCGAAAATATTATAAAAATAAAGATAAATAACGTTTATAAGACAATTAGAAAATTTGTTAAAAATTGTCTAAGTTATGGAAGGTGTTCATGTATAGATGTCTTGTATGGAGGAGCTGTCGGAGATACATACCTGCAGTTGTACATATATATGGGATGTTCGGGAGCCCGACTGCTTAAAGTACTGTAGCACAATGACTAGTCCTGTATTAGGGGCTTATGATAATAAACTCAATGATATAAAAGTAATACTAATAATATAGAAGGTCTCCATGGTGAATTTGCATTACAATAGTGGGGTCCTGGGTTGAAGTCCTATATATTAATGACTTATGAAAGTAAGGTCTATGATACAAAAGCAATACTATAGAATGTCTCTATGATGAATTTGCATTACAATAGTAGGGTCGTGGGTTCGAGTCCTATATATGAATGACTTATGAAAGTAAGGTCTATGATACAAAAGCATTACTATAGAAGGTCTCTATGATTAATTTGCATTACAATAGTAGAATCGTGGGTTGAAATCCTATATATTAATGACTTATGAAAGTAAGGTCTATGATACAAAAGCAATATTATAGAAGGTCTCCTTGATGCATAAGCATTAAATGGGGTGGTCGGGTGACCGACTGCTCTTAGTACTGTAGCAAAATGACTAGTCCTTATTAGGGACTCGAAAAGGAATATTATGGTGGCGTGTATGCTGCTTCACGAGCAATTGCTTTTTGCACTCGCTAATCGATGTGTCCTAGACATATCATCTTAGTGCCGGTGGTAAGCGGGTTTGTTGTAGCAATACGGCTTTCCCGTGGACATTTCACACCCAAACCGTTTGTGGGCGACGTCGTAGCGCATAGCGATGCGTCGTCTATCATACGGGTGGCACCCCCCTCACAACACACCCACATGATCCCTCATGTGGGTGTGTTGTGAGGGGGTGCCACCCGTATGATAGTTGCATTGATGCTTACTGCTACTTGCAGTATTGCGTCTTGTGATGGATCTGCGGGTGTGCTGTGCCTGATTCAACGCATTCTTGTGGTTCTGGTCGATGGAGGTATACAATTAACATCTTAGTGCCGGTGGTAAGCGGGTTTGTTGTAGCAATACGGCTTTCCCGTGGACATCGCACATCCACACCGTTTGTGGGCGGCGTCGTAGCGCATAGCGATGCGTCGTCTATCTTTCGGATTGGGATGAGTGTGCTTGGTAGCACTTTTAAGTGTAACAGGCATACTCAACTTCATGTCTTAGTGCATTAGCGCTATGATACGTAGAATTTTGTTCACTGGCGTCTTAGTAGCGTGCTTCTATGATACGTTGGTAAAGTCGATAGGGATCATAGAGAATATAACCACTAGAGAGCGTATAGGCAGATTTCTTCTAAGCATACGACTCACTACTGTGGGCCGGGGGACGAGGAAGAACGCGTGCCCGCAAATGGTCAAGTTGCGTTATTATGGCTATCTTTAGGGTTGCTCTTCTTAATAAAGGAAAATATTCGTTATCGATAAAATGGATTTTATCATTATGAGAAATACTCAATTAAAATCATAGAAATAATATTTAATCAAAATCAATCAGTTACTACGAAAATATTTATTTATTATATTATTATTGATTTTTAAAATGAATTAATTTGTTAAGTTTACTTCGAATTAAAGTTTAAGGGTCCTGATTGTTCTTTGTAAAAAAATATAAACAAGCGTCTACATATTTGTAAATTATGCATCTTGCTAATTCAATTAAATGATTTGTTGATTCTATTTCAAATTGATGAAAATAAATGTACGGGAATTAATAATCAGAGATTTTAAAACTCATAAAATAATTGGTATTATATTTCGAAGACAGCACTTTTGTACTTCTCATTAAAACTCTTATTAAAATTTTTACAACGACGAAAAAATATCTATTACTGTAGTGGATCCGTACAATAACTTGTATTTAGTGTCCTTTTGAAATTGTAAACCGTTCTGATACACACCAATACAGGTACACCAATCTAACTAATTTAACTAGGTAACTATAAACTTTAACTAAGAAAAAATTCCGACAAACTGAGAACCTTCTCATTTTTCTGAATACGGTTAAAAATATTAAAGGTACAGTAAGTACTAATGTTTATGATAAACATATTTACAAAGGGAAAGAATGGGATAGAAGCATTAGAATTGTCTCATAATAGAACGAGACTTTTCCAAAAGACATCAACGCGCGACTCAACCATGTCGTTATTTACCCGGTTACCGTTTTAGATAGACCCCTGCGGTCGCTCATAATCTGAATTAATCAACAATAATTTTCGTATTTTTTACTTAGCAATGAAAAGTTACTCCATTCTTTTGGGACATCTGTCCTGGAATGTTTCCACACCACTTCACCGCGCATTTTGATGCATTATAATTGCATAAAAGTTATAAAAATTTGCATTAATTTAGCGTGCACACAGGTCTAACACTTGGACAATACTAAAATGGTTAATAGTACCATAGCCGATGCATAGGCGACAAAATACTAATAGTTTTCGAGCGTCGGGGCACTGTATGCGCAGTCAAGTGGTTATATAGTCTTTGATAGGGATCATGTGGGTGTGTTGTGAGGGGGCGCCATCCGTATGATAGTTGCATTGATGCTTACTGCTACTTGCGGTATTGCATCTTGTGATGGATCTGCGGGTGTGCTGCGCCTGATTCGACGCTCTCTTGTGGTTCTGGTACGCAAATGTAATATTTCTCTACAAGATGCAGGTGTGTACAAGCTAGATTGTGAATGTGGTCTCTCTTACATAGGTCAAACAAAGAGATTTATAAAATCCCGCGTGAAGGAACATATAGCTGACGTGAAGCACCGACGTTTCGAGAAGTCTGCAGTCTGCGAACATGTTCAAGATCGTCCCCACAAATCGCAAATTCACAAATCCTCGCAACAGAACACCGATTCCTACCAAGGATGATACGCGAGGCTATTGAAATTAAAAAACATCCAAATTACAATAGAGAAGATGGATGGGTGCTGCTATCTGCTTGGGATCCTATAATTAAGAAAATTAAACCCGAACCCAAGCACACCACTGCAAGATTTCATGATAATTTAAGCTCGTTTTGCGTAAATCGGACCAAAAATTAATATTCAAAAACTGAAGGTAGCCGGACTAACTATGACATTGGGACGTCAAACATCTCAGTCACAGTACTTTTTTATATTGATCTCAGTCCCCTCCCCCCCCGCCGTGATCATGGGTGCTGTAAAGCACCCGAAGTGTTCGTGTTAATAAAAATAAATTAAAGTAGTAATTAAACGCGATAAAATCCGTAAATAATAGTTTTATTCAATGTTCTTGTCACTTGGAACTTTTTTTATAAAACTGAAAATGAACTAACAGACCACCTGATGGTTAGTGGCAACTACAGTCCACGGACACCTCTCTACAGCAAAATTTAAACAAGAAAGGCTACAGAAGCATGACTGTCACCTCTAAGGAATAAGATGGAGCGCCAAATTAATTTCAGGCCGTGAGGTATTCCCGGCTCTCTGTACTCTTCAGACCGGAACACAGTAGTCCAAGTACTGCTATTTGGTGGTAAAAGTAGGTAAGTTAGTGGAACATAGCACCCGAAACGTCAAGAATTAAATATAAGTTTAAAGAAAATCCGTAGAAGTGTGCAGTGTTCACGTAAATATAAGAAATCATTAGGTAAGAAGGTCGTAATTATTCAGATGAATTTCTAGACTGAAAATAAATTCTAACACGTAGAGAATTCGTACCACCTAGAGTTTACTTATCTGTACCTTGTTATGTTTGTTTTGTTATGTTAGCTTCAACAACCAAAGAATATTTAAAATCTTCAAAGATGTCTCCGGCATGCAAAATGGTCGTAATCATATGAATGGTACAAGAAGGCATAAAACACAAACGAACAAAGAAAATAATATTTATGTTACATTAATTTTGTCAGAAACCTTCGTGGTTGCACACTCATCTTTGATGAATATTATAGTAACACATACTAGACAAACAAAGAAACATTAAATGTAATTAAATAAAATTTTATTTTATTTTATTTAAAAGATAAAACTCACAGAGAATGGTTCCCAGCTCCCTAGTGACGAATTTACATTCCATGCCTCTCGTGTCCAGAGGTAGGTTCTGTGCTTTCATCATCCAATGTACAGCAATGGTCATGTTCAGAGGATCAGTCTTCGCCAGCAAGTGCCCACGAGCCTTAATAATAATAATAATAAATATTTTAACTACTTTTCATTACTTCTATTAAGATCTGAAAAAAGTTTTATGTGGTAATTTAGCTGCAGCACGCTCATAAAATACCAGCGTAAAATAGCAGTTTAATGCTACTATGTTTCGTATGGTGAGTGTAGAGCACCGGAGACCCTTTTACTGGAAAAGAGGCACTCCATCATAGTATGAAGGTGTGACAACGTATTTGCATTTTGATTCTTAATCAAAGATAGACGTAGATGTCTATGGGCTATATCAACCACTCAGATTCTCTTATACATATATCGGTCACTTATATCGATAAACTTTGTGCTTCGAAAAAAAAAACACTGAATAAAACAAATTTAATGATAGTTCGTTAACATTATTCTATATAAAAAAACCGCTGATTTTCTTGATGGTTCTTACCAGAGGTGTTCACCGAAACAGTGGTAAATGAAACATAAGAACGACTTTAAATAAGTATTATTTTTTATCTCTTTCTCCTATTTCTTTTTAAAACTCCATGTTTGAGTAATAAAAATATTTCGTGAAAATGATAAGTCCCGTTCTCATTGTCTCTGCTTTATGATGATGGAAGTGCTATTAGCCGCTTTGGCTTTTACAGCTTTAATAGTCTCAGGGCTTTATTCCCAAGGTTACTTACATAACGATGTTACTCTACGACAGTGTACAGTGCACGTAGATGAGTTATCTAACGGCAGTCCGAACAGGTGGCAGCGGGCCCCCGCTCTAACGGCTAACTCGTATCGTTCGATGTTCTGGCAGGTGAAAACTGCCCAGACACGCGGGTGTACGGTGTGGACGCGGTGTGGAGGGGTGTGCAGTGTATCCGTTATCCTAACGGATTCCCATTGTGAAGTATTATCTTCACAATAAGTCACTAAAACAGCGGGGCTGACTAATTGCCAATAACACTCTTAGAAAAGATAGGTAGCCTATGCTCAACAGTGGAACGGAAGGCTGCTGTAACTATGTTAGATAGATTTTTGAATAAACTACATAACAGATTATATGAAAAAATTCTATCGAATGAACTTTTTCATTCGTAAAGATTTTTTATGTTGCGTGCAAAGTGATACCAAATATCATGAATATTTAACATCACCTGATAACTTCTTATCAGATTCTGAACAGCCAAATGTAACTTGATCTGCTCGCTGCTGCACTCATTTTTATTATCCTTCGGCTCTGAAACAGGCGTTTTATTTTAACATTACTGAGACAAACAAGTTCAACATAAGCACCTACAGTAGCCAACTTCAAACAAAGCCTAAAACTGAGCTATTTTTTTTAATAAAAAAATGTACAAAGGTATTTATAAAAGTACCTATTATAAAAAACTTTACCTTCTGCTACCAAATATTACCAAATTTTACTATACTTGTACCAAATATTACTTAAAGAAAGGTTACCATCATAAAAAAGACTATCTTATTATATATAAATTACGTGTCACGTTGTTTGTCCGCGATGGACTCCTAAACTACTAAACCGATTTTAATCAAATTTGCACACCGTGTGCCGTTCGGCCCAACTTGAGAGATAGAATAGTTTTTTGCCCATGAGTGATCCACAATTTTTTTTGCGAAAATAAGGATTTTTAATGAGCCACGACAAAGTGTCGTTGAAAAGGTTAGAACAACGTCTGCCTGGCAAGCTAGTTGAACAGTATAAAAGAGTTTTATCGAAATCAATATTAAAATTATTATTTACTTTCAATTTGTTACATTATTTTCTATACATAAAAATCAATTGCTATCCATTAGTGTCGCTAAAACACAAAAACCGGCCAAGAGCGTGTCGGGCCACGCTCAGTGTAGGGTTCCGTAGTTTCCCGTCCGCCACAATAACTATTCCCACTTATGAGTTTAAAGGTGGGTATCCATTATGTTCGCGCTCCAGCAGCGCTTCGCGCTCCTGCAACTGCTCCCGGTAGTGGGTACGTGCGCGAACATGGAGCGTGCAACATTGCACACTCCGCGGCAGGCGCTCCGACTTTCCATCCAAGTTCAAAATGATTTTCCTAGAAAGTCCTCATAAAGTTCTACTTTTGAGATTATATTTTCTAAACTTATGGTTCAAAAGTTAGAGGGGGGGGGGGACACATTGTTTTTTTAATTTTAGAGCGATTATTTCCGAAATTATTGGCATTATCAAAAAATGATCTTAGTAAACCCCTATTCATTTTTAAATACCTTTCCAACAATATATCACACGTTAGGGTTGAAATTAAAAAAAAAAATCACTTCCCACTTTACATATAGGGGGGCTACCCTAATAAGACATTTTTTTCCAATTTTTATTTTACCACTTTGTCGGCGTGATTGATACACATATTGGTACCAAATTTCAGCTTTCTAGTGCTAACGGTCCCTGTGGATTAAGCGAGGACGGACAGACGGACAGACAGACATGGCGAAACTATAAGAGTTCCTGGTTGACTACGGAACACTAAAAACGGTTCGACCGATTGTGATGTTTTTTTTTGTGTGTGGTCCCTAGATGGTTTAGATTTACATTTATATCCTATAGGTGGCGTTGTTGCCGATATCCAGAAATCACCCGAGTGAAGCTTGTTCGGATGGCTAGTTAAGAATAAATTACAAGTATTGAAGTTAAGAGTTATGGGCCATATCATCCTAAAGTATTCAGACGAAATGCCTCATAGGCATTGGTCAGTTTAGTTTTCATACCTTTCGAACCAGACTACTGGAGTGGACACATAAGTAAAAATGGAAAGTTTTTGTTATAGAAATATCTATATATGTAATGATCAGATTAATTGACCACTGAGTCACAAGGGACTACTACGTGGCAGAGTCCCAATAGATTTATTTCGCTGTGGATGCAGCTGTATTTATAGCTGCAGCACGACTTCATATTTTAACCAGGGATCACACTATCACAGAATGACAGCGTAAAATAGCAGCATAATGCTGTTGTGATCTATGCGCGTTATTGTCCCTGAGAACTAAGATCGAATGCCAGTTAAAAGGATGTCGGGGTTTTTGTAACTCACTATTCATAATATGGCAGCATTATATTGCTATCACGTCGGTATAGCGAAAAACACATATAACACTATAATAACTAATGCGCACATGATTGTTTGCACAGTGTACGAAGTTCCCTCCTTGCTCGTAAGCGACCAGGATAAAAAGGTAGGCATGGGTAACAAAAAATCTCTTACTCTGTGTTTTCGGAGAAAATTCGTCTTCAAGTTCCTCAATTTTCAGAGTAGGGCCATTAAGGCTTTCATAGAAACAATCCCAAGACTGAAATTAAAGAGACAATTATATTATGTATAGTATACATGTATTAGTTGTAATTATATGTATATAATTATATATTGCCAATTATATGTAGGTATAGTAAACACTTATAAATCGTAATAGTTAGTTATGTCCTCGTGGCGATGTAAGAGAATTCACTACCCCATATCAACCCGTGAGTTACGTTAGAAGGGACAGAGTGAAACTTAAACAAGTTAAATATAACTTGAATTTGAAATTTGAAAAACCCCCGAAACAAAAACAGCTGATGTTGATGTACTAAAGGTTAGCTGGCAGAGAATGCCTTTTCGGCATTAAGTTCGCCTTTGTACCAAATTGTTCTGTTTGAGTGCAATAAAGAATTTTATATCTATCTGAACCAATTTTGATAATACATGTCTAAGAACCACCGCTAGAAAATTTGCTTTTCAATAAAATAAACCGCACGCAAAGCGCACATAGCAATCAAAATTATAACAACCTTCTTTTACGCCGGGGATTAAAAATATGGAATATAACTAATTTTATGGATTTTATCGCATTTTAGTTTTAACTTTTTAATTCCCGACGTTTCGAGTACTTTACAGCAGCTTACATTATTAGTTATGGAATTCCGAGCAGATGGTAGCAATTAAATGGAAAATATCAAGAAGACCTCTCAACCTCCGATAGATAACGGAATGACATTTTGCATATGCCAGTTGTGAAAAACCTAACCTAGAGTAAAAGGCGCAAGCAGATTGTCTGCAGCAAATCCACCGCAATCAACAATTCGCCAAGCGCAGCGTTTGTATCAGCCCACCCATTGTGGAAAAGATTTACCATAAAATCTTTTCTACAATGTGTGGAACCCAGCACTGAACTGTTACGTCCTGATTAAGAATAAAAAAAGCTTTTAGATATTGTGCTATTATGTACTACGAACCATTAATTTACCTTTGTCAAGCAAAAGCATTATTCTCCAGACCTAATTTCGATCACATCCAGTCTCAACGGAGATAGCTATGTATCTCCACAGGACAGGATTATATTGCCCGGGTGTATGCGCAAGCATTGTGCACTCTCTATTCCCTCACTCTCATACTGAGATGGGACAGAAATTTGACACGACCGGAGAGAGATCAGGTGCAGGACCAACGACTTTGCTCGACGTGCTTTCCGATATGCTATGATATGGGCTACTACCAGGAATTTCTTGATAGAACACCCAATAACTGATTTTTGCTCAACCGAGATTTCGAACCCACATATAAATAAAACGGACAGGTAAAGTACGAGTACATAATTTATCGTATAACTTAATTTTATTTGAAAGTGGGACAAGAAAAAGTGTACTCGTAAACATAAGTACGTTTTTCGACACACACACAAACACACACACACACACACGCCACACACATACACACACACGCACGAACGCACACGGAGAGACAAGCTAATATATATATATATATATATATATATATTCATCATTATAGCTTTCACATGTCCACTGCTAAACATAGGCTACCACCAAAGATTGCCACAAATCACGGTCCTGGGTCCCCTGCATTCATCGAACTCCTGCATGTTTTACCAGGTCGTTACTCCAACTAGTGGGGGCCGCCCCACTCTTCGTCTACAGGTACCAGGCTGCCACTCGACAACCTTGCTTCCCCACCGGTTATCAGTTCTTCGAGTTATATGACCGGCCCATTTCCGTTACTCTGGTTCTTCTGCTATATTGCTTAGAACTTACAGAATCCAAGGGTTGCTTCTTCGCCCAGTCTACATATTGGGCTTCCAAAAAATTGGCATTGGAACCAGAGAGAAAAGACTCCGCCTTCGAAGAACTCACTCTGCTTATAAGATGACAAATAATCTGCAATTAATGTCCAAATTACAAAGAAAGAAAATAAGTTTATTCATTACATTTTAGCAATTTGCTGAGAAAAAATAAAAACAACATACCTAATATCATTTTGATGATTTGAGATTACTATAAAATGTACCCAACTCAGCATAGTCTTAGTACTACAAAGTACTTCGACGCTGATCTTCCGTGGGCGCCAATAAAAATTTAACAAACACTAAACTTAACAATATTCATTATTACATTGGTATTAAGTATGTAAATAATATGTACACAAATATTATACGATACAAACATTATAACATACATATTTATAATAAAAAATATAGGTAGTAAAAGTAGCAACTTTATAAATAAAATTTTTTTTTTCTTTAATAAAAAAGTACCCCTACACTAAGATTTCTCTTGTATCATAGGGGCAGTACAACAAAATTGCACAAGGACAAACCCAACCCAACTTAAATGAAAAAGAAACGAATAAACAGAATAGAAAAAGTATGTGAGACACAATAAATTATTTTCAATATGTTGACTTTCGTCAGTAAGTATTTTTTGTAATAATATTTAAACAAACCGACTAAAGTTAGTTTAAATTAATATATAATATGATAATGATAAATAGTTTATTTCTTTTAGATTAAAAAGATAGACAAAATATTTTGGAAAATCCGAAAGTGCAAGTCATGAGCGTTATAAATTGATTGATTCTGACTTTTAAAATATATTATTTACGTGTTTTAAACTTATCGCTCTATTATTTTAAAAAGTAGTGTCATCTACAGGGAAAAATAAGATTAACAAAACAATCGATTATACAAACTATAAAATCGATATAAGCTGTATGGTACATTTGCCCTTTGTCTATCAAGGGCCAAAACATGTGGTTTTTGATAGATAGTGATATAATCATCTCGCTCATGCCACTTGTGAAATATGTAGATAGTTGCGAGACGTCTGGTACATGTCTTCAATCTGCCTGCCACGCGTGTTTACTAAAGCAACTCTTCTTACATCAGGAGAGCTCTATGCCCAGCTGTGGTCTTTTATGGATTTATAAGGAGAAGAAGTACTGAAGTCTTGACACCGCTTGCGTTTACACGTGCTGCATCCCAAATGCGGCAGGTCTGACTATTTCCATATAGTTTTATTTAAATCTAATGCCGTAAAGCTCATTTGAAGCACACGCATTTGGAGTGCTAAGGTTTTCATAATTAGAAAAATGTCATGTCATGTCATGTGATAGTTGCACAGCTAAGTCAGTTTCAGAAAATCGTGTACTCCTTACCGGTGTTTTATAGGTACGTAGCAAATTAGATGCTTTCACAATATGCCAAGCATTAATCATCTTGATTTTCCTAAAATAAAATTTTATTTATTTAGCTGCGGAATTTAAAGCAATAACTTATAAATTTTTATAAAACATTTTTGTTAACTTCTGGAATATATCTTAAAATATTATAGTTTAAAATATTAGTGTAGTAGCGATGTAAAAAAATCCACTACCGCCCTAAAACGGCTCTCCTACGCGGGTGTCTTAAGCAGCGACAGAGGGAAACTAAAGCATGAGATAGATAGCAACATCTTTCTTATAAGTGCTCAAAATAATAAGAACTGCGGTCGCCAATTGTGGCAACTATGGCAAATATATGAGGACTTACGACAGGTAGTAATGAAGTTGATGATGATGATATAATTATTGATATGCTAAGATTTCATCCATTGATTTTCCAAATTTTTACTTTGGTTGTCACAGCCGTGGTACATAAACCTAAGCCTTAAATTTCATTGTTCGCGAAAAACTTGAAATCGATCCTGATGCTAGTAAATGTAATTAGATTCCTAAATCTTTAAAAAGATTAAGGGATCTTGACATCATCACCATCATCATCAGTCGGTTAAAGTCCACTGTCGCACATACACTGATTTAGTTTTAAAGAGGTATTGCCACGCTTGGTATTTTAAGGCGGACTGATTAGCGCAGTATCTGACATTTTGCACCATCGATACTGCTGCCATCCATCGGAAGCCATCAGATCCTTTTGGTATATCCTAAAATACACCCTTACGATACCCACGGCCCACGAGACGGAACAGGGTTAAGGATACTCATACACCGCCATCTCACGGCGCTAACTACTTGATGATTAATTTATATGTATGACATTGAAGTCATATGTACTACGTAATAAAAGAGATGCCTAGACTTGGTTGCCTTCAGCACGCGTAAGAGTCTCAAACTTACTTTATCATCATAATTACAGCCCTTCACAAGTCTACTGCTGAAGATAGCCCTCCCCCTAGGAATGCCACAAAGCCCGGTCCTGAGCCACCTACGTCCATCGGCTTCCTGCATGTCTTACCAGGTCATCACTCTATCTAGTGGGGGATCACCCTACACTTCGCCTATTGGTACGAGGCTGCTACTCGAGAACCTTTTTTCTCCATCTGTTGCGGCACATTGTAACTTCGGCCTACTAATCCGTGGGGCTATTTGTAAATTTGCCTTGTGAAGGTACTCTGTACCTTTTGCAGTTTGCTCCGCACAGATTTTGTTCGCTGCGTCTGTTATAGTACGTAGGACATAGTAATTCAATTATGTGTGGCCATAGTAATGAAATAAAGAACACAAATGTTTACCAGTGTCCTTGCGGCAGTAGAGATGGAGCTAGGTGAATTTAATAACTTTTGCCCCATTTTCTTTTGAAATAATGGGGGGTCAAACGAACAAACGGTATTTATCTAAAGTTAAGAATCAAAATACAGTACAGATGCATTGTTACTCCTGAGGACATAGTTGGAATGCCTTCCACTCACTATATGAAACTCAGTTGTAATGCTAATTTACATTGGTATACCGTGAAAGAGTGCAGGGTCTACCCTAATCAAAGCCAGAGCTCATATAAACTAAATCTCAAATGTGATTGTTATTAATTAAAACTGACACTATAATTATTTGTGGCATTTACAAAACGACTGATGTGAGAGTTCAAAGAATAGGGAATAGATATACGATATAGTTTATCTCTCAGAATTAAAATCTCGACATTGATTGCCAAACAAAAAACATTAAAGAATTTTCCTTACCTTTTATATTTACAATAATTTATTTTTCACTTCTTCAAGTGATTGTTACACAAATACAAATGACAAATTTGTAATATATTTATTTAAAAAATAATAATAAGATATTATAAAACTTAAGAATAAAGAAATTTAGATTTAATGCATTAAAATAAAATATTTAGGTTAGAAAAAAATAATTTGACAGATTTTTAAATTTGAAGTTTTCTAAGCATTGCGAATAGACTTATTTGAAATGATACTCTTTACGTACACATGTATATGTATATCCTTTAAGTATACGTACGTTAAGTATAATATAATGTATTATATTATATAGCATAGCGCAGATCCATCGATCAGGTTTTGTACAAAGCACTTCTTTATAAGCTTTCATCATACGAGCTTATTGAGAAATTTATGCAATTGGATCATCAGTTTTCTTTCAGATCGGAGCATTAAGGTCGTAACTAGTTCTCCGCTCCGATTCCAACCTGTGAACGATAGTACTCCACATGGGTGCGTGCTGTCGCCTACCCTGTGCCTTCTGCATATCAACGATATGTTACAAAACAGTAAGATTCATTGTTATGCAGATGACTTTTACACCATCCGTGCTAATATTTTAGACAACACTTTGTAAAATGCTTGATGTGATATGTAAAATTGTAATTTAGTTGAAAATTAAATCTAATAAAAAATATTTTGAATAAATTCATGATTCTTATTTTTTGGATGTGCCAATAATGTTAACGATTATTTAATTTTTCTGTATTGAGAGCCATGTGATATGGTGAAATAGTACAGCAGGTACGTTAGTTGTATTATTTGTATATACAACATGTCTGTATAAATTATATTTTACACATAACAACTGCTTAGAGACTTAATCAATAAATAAAAAAGATAAATATATTAAATTGTGCATCGTTATGATTTATGAAAACAAGATCTTTTAGCACGAAATATTTAAATGTAGTTTGAGATAAGTTATCACAGTAAACAATTTAAAATCACAATGTTAAGTGTATCTTTATTTCCTCTGAACCATTGTCCAGTGATATAATTTTCAACGAGTTGTATGATTTTGTTCCACTTAAATTTACATCCTGCACTCTGCTAATAATGCGGACAAGGTGATTATATTAAAATGTATTCTACTTAAAACAATCAAGGACCTGTTTGTTCGGTAAAAATATTAAATAAAAAGAAACGCACGTCGTAAATCAGCACTTAAAATTGCAATTAACATTTCCATTGGTGCCGGTGGGAATCGAACCCGGTTCGCTCGCGTACTATGAAATTTACAGCGAATGCTAGCCATCTGAGCTACCACTCAGTCTTCTAAGAATCTGGATACTCAGTCTTGCCGTAGTAGTCAGATATCGAGTGCAGGACAATGGCTCAACCGAGGATGGAGTGACCTCCCGACACTTTCATCATGTTGTCTCAGAAGTCTGCACGTTGCCTAAATTACCAGCGTGACGGTTCTTGTCATTGTGATGACCATGTTACTTCTACAAATAAATTTTAACGATACTCCTTAAAATTTTGGTGGTACTTTAAGGGTAATAGTCTTTTTACAGAATAAGTGTGACAAATGAGCACACAGTCTACCTGATTATAAGTGGATGCTGTGGTCCATAGAGTTGTCAATGCTGAGGGCTAAGATGGAATGCCTCGTAAAGGTAAAAAGGTTTTTCGGTCGTCTACACTCATCACACGAAACACAACAGCATTACTCGGGACCGGCTATTTCACCCTGATATTTTGTGAGAGCTACTTCTGAAGCATGATAATTAGACACTCCACCTTGTACCGAGAGAGGCTTATAAATAGACTTTTTATAGAATAAGGGTGACAGATGGGCACACATTCTACTTACCTGTTAAGTTGATGCTGAGGTCCATAGACATTTTTATCACACATTTATCCTCGATTAAGACTCAAAATGCAAATGCGTTGTCACCACTGAAAAGATGGAGTACCTCGTTTCCGGTAAAAAGGATCTCCGGTTCTCTACGCTCACCATATGAAACACAGCAGCATTAAGGTGCTATTTTACGCTGGTATTCTGTGAGAGCGTGGTCGAGCTAACCCATTCGTGCTAAAACCATAATACAGCTGGAGTATGACTCTACCACGTTAAAACGCCTGAATGAAAAAGAAGAAGAAGAAGAAGAGATTAGGTTTAAGTAGAAATTGAATGACGAGCGTGCATCGGGGTGGAGCGTCCGGTGTCCATGCCATACATACGCTATTTTACAGTACCACAGTGGCGGTCGCTTAAAATCTAAGAATCATACTAGACGCGCCCCATAAAGACGCACGTCGCGCCCCATAAAGACGCACGTCGCGCCCTAATTTCCTAAGTCATTTCTTCTAGTGGGTGCTTATGGTATAGATACGCTATGCGGTCTATTGTGCAGACAAAAGTCTATGCTAGTCACATCGTCTACTCAGTGCAGACAAGTCAATCGCTCTTTAGATCTCGCCGTAGATGCCGCCGTGAATGTTCCAGTTGTAGTTGATTTCTACGATGCTGAAATAGTCTTCGAACAGGAGCATATTAGAAGAGGCGATTACGAAAACGCGTAGACGCCTCCCGAAAATTTACCACGAGTTCTCCGCATACCCCTAAGCAAGCGGAATCGTGCTTTCGTGAGGGCTCCAAGCCTAATGCTTGTAACCTATTTGGAAGCCAGCTGGAAACTTTGCTAGACGGGCCCAATTCTTTATGGTGCTGCACTGTTATCTGCTGTTTCATTGGCACCAACCAAAAAAAAAGACACCCTTACTGCTACAAAACTAATTTAATTTAATTTACACTTCGGAATATTATGAACTATATACAAAGTTGTGTACCGAAGAGAGGTTAGAGTTTGACTGCTTAAATTATATGAAAAATTATCACACGTCATCGCTGCAGTGTCGAATTCACTGACACGTTTTGGAAAACCAAGATGTTCGTGAGAATCTACATTTTGTGAGTAATTTTTATATAATATAAAATTAAAGTTTCTAAAGTTATTAATTAAAGTGAAACAAGTGAAAGTGATTTAATCCGAAAAAGTAATCAATTATAAGAGATTTATTTTAACATTAAGTCATTGTATTTTAATACTTATTTGTTTAACATATTTTGTTGTGTTCTGATGATCTGTACTGTATTTTAAAAATATTACCTATTAATTAATGTTCTCTAAAAAGGTAAAAGCTGAAGAAGTTAAAATTTCGAACTCGGCCTCCTCAGACAGTTCACTGTCGGTATCAAATCCAACACAGAAAAATATTAAATTAAAAATGTCCGGAAAAAATCACACTTTCAGTCCTTATCAAATTCGTTAAACCCTACAATGGGGATCGCGAGTCTTTGCCTGCATTTCTTACAAATTGCGAAAATGCAATTTTATTGGCAAGTACAGACCAACAGAATGTTTTGTTTAAATATATTGTGTCCCAACTTGAAGGAAAAGCACAATTAGCTTGTTGCTTAAAGAAATTTCGTAGTTATTGGGTATGAATCAATCAAGTACACGAGTACCGTGCACTAGTAATGTGTCGAACAAAAATCGCTCTAATGTACACGGTGTTTGCGCCTCTGAAAATAACAATGATAATTTAAACTAAACAGGGTTTCGGTGCCGTGTCTGCCGTAACGTATTATTAATTTAAATGACACGAAACCTATTAATCTCTCTGAATCCCGTGTTCCTAAATTATTTTATAAAACACGGATGCCAAAAAATTGATGAACATTTTTTAAATTCTACGTTCAACGAGTCTTCAATGGAGTCTCAAGGTCGCACCTGTGGTCAATTCTCGGTTGCACAGGATCCTAATTTTGATGCACCTTCGTCTGAATTGATATGCTCCACTTCAAATAAAAGACTCGATTCCTGTATTCCTAAGTTATTTTTAACACAGGGTAATAAAAAATCAGACACTCAAATGAATAAAAATAATGTTTTAATTTCTAATAACTTTTGTAATAAAAATTTAAAGGTTGTCAACGTGACGTCATAAATTGTGAAAAATCTACGTCACTCTCTAGGGTTGGCAGACACAAGAAAACGTATACAATAAATAATATTAATAATAATATTTCTCTGCCTCACGTTATGTTAAAGAGTAATTTTAATGAAAAGCCACTATGTTTTCTTATTGATACTGGTTCTTCGATTTCTATTGTGAAATATTCTAGTTTATTAAATCAACCAGTTCTAGGGACTGATATAATTACAATGAAAGGTCTCAGTGATAATGACTCCACTTGCTCATCTCTTGGGTCTGTTAAGATTGATTTTGAATACCAGATTTCTTCTAAGAGTACGATAGTATTTAGTTTTTTGTTTCATGCAATTGACGACACAATTAGTTTACATTACGATGGTATTATAGGTAGCGATTTTATGCAACATTTTAACGTAGATATATAGTACTCCATTAGTTCTCTTAATTTACAAGGTCATATGCAATACCTTTTTGTTTTAGTAAACCGTTATACGTTATACCTCCACGGTCGGAGATGGTAATTGAGTGCCAAGTAGCCAATTTATTAGAAGTAGGTGATTGTAAAGAAGCCTTAGTATTGGATCAGAAAGTTTGCGAAGGCGTATTTTTGGCTAATTGTATTGTAAAGTTAAAGTCGAATAATAGAGTTAACGTTACCATATTAAACACTACGGAAAACGAAATCGAAATTAAAAACTTTCAGGTTCATTTGACTCCATACCAACCTATGTCGTCAAAATTAGATAACACTCATAAATAAATTATTCATAACTTAAATTCTTTAAATGTAAAAAAAGTACTTGAACAAATACGATGTTCTCATTTAAATTCCCAAGAAAGAAAAGCATTAATGACGTGTATCTCAAAATACACAGATATATTTCATCTTGATGGCGAATTCTTAACCCATACAAACAGTATTCGACATTCTATTAATACCGGGAATGCACCTCCTATACATGTAAAGTCATACCGTTTTCCCGAGATACATAAAGATGAAGTCGAGAAACAAATTAAGAAAATGCTTGACCAAAATATTATCAGACCCTCCACTTCGCCTTGGAATGCCCCAGTTTGGGTTGTCCCAAAAAAATATGATGCTTCCGGTTCAAAAGTGGCGAATTGTTATTGACTATCGCCGATTAAATGATGTCACTGTTACTGAAGTTTATCCTCTTCCCCTCATTACGGATATTCTCGATCAATTAGGTCATTCCAAATATTTTAGTACACTAGACTTAGGCTTCGGATTTCATCAAATTTGCTTAGATCCTAAAGATACTGAAAAACGGGCTTCAATGTTACCACTAATGATGTTTCTGGGTATTTTGAATTCACACGTATGCCTTTGGCCTCAAAAACGCCCCATCAACTTTCCAAAGACTGATGAATTCTGTTCTTTCTGGACTACAAGGTCTTCATTGCTATATATATTTAGATGACTGTATTGTATGATCTCTCATGATCTTGACTCGCACGTGAAAAAACTTGAACTAATCTTTTGTAAATTCAGAGAGGCTAATTTAAAATTACAAACTGACAAATGTGAGTTCTTGCGGCGAGAAGTCGCTTATCTTGGGCATGTAATTACAGATCAAGGTGTTTCGCCTAACCCTGATAAGGTAAAGGCTATTTTTCAGTTTCCCACACCTAAAACTCCTAAAGATGTAAAGTCATTTCTTGGATTAACAGGTTATTATCGTCATTTCATAGAAAACTTTTCTCATATCACAAAACCTCTTACTTCCTTACTTAAAAAAGACACAACCTTTCACTGGTCTTATGAGCAAGAACATGCTTTCAATCAACTTAAACAAATGTTGATTACAGCTCTTTTACTGCAATATCCTGACTTCTCTCAACCTTTTATCGTAACTACCGACGCTTCTAATTACGCTATTGGCACAGTTTTGTCTCAGGACGAGATTGGTAAAGATAAACCCATCGCCTATGCATCTCGTACCTTAAATAAACAAGAAGGAAACTATTCGACATTCGACACAGAAAAGGAATTATTAGCAATACTCTTTGGTATTAATACTTTTCGACCGTATCTTTATGGGTATAAATTTAAGATTGTCACAGATCATCGCCCTCTTACATGGCTATTCAATGCCAAAGATCCAGGTGGACGTTTGCTCAAATGGCTATTAAAATTAGAGAAATACGATTATGAAATTGTTTACAAGCCAGATAGAATTAATTCAAATGCGGATGCTTTATCTCGTAATCCAGTAAACGCTATCACGCATCCTAAATTAAATAAGACTACATATGAACAATTTTTTAAGAAACAATTTACAAAAAACAATTTCTAATGATACACAAATTGAAGGGCACAATCAAAGTTTATATACTGCAAAACAAAAAATAATTGTTTGTCCAGTCTCTCTGGACTTTGATTGCTCTATGCCGAACTGTGAACAGCTATTGTTAATGATAAATAATACTGCCGAGTTGTTATCAGCGGAACGCGAACCTGAAACCGTACACTTGGTCGACTCTAACAATAAAACATTTTATTTTCTTTAAACTAAGGTTCATCATTATGACGAGACAAGTTATAAGACAATTTACAATTTATTACGTAAGTTTAGGGACTTAATTATTTCAAAAGATAATTATGATACTGAGATAGCATTATCTGACTTTTCGGAACCATTTACAAAGTTAGTATACTTAAAAATTTACAATATAATATCTTATATTTTCCATGGAACAAATATTAAGGTTCATATATACAAGAATCGAATACAATACCCTTCTCCAGCCGAGATTCCAACCATTTTAAAAGAAAACCACGGGACTACCGTAGCTGGTCACCCAGGTATAAAACGCATGTATAGTAGAATTAAATCTTTGTTTTACTGGAAGAATATGCGTGCAGACATAGAACGCTTCGTTAAAGATTGTACTCTATGTCAAATTAATAAGCTGCGCACTTGTAATAAGGCACCCATGGTCATAACGTCCTCAAGCACCAAGCCGTTTGAAAGATTAGCGCTAGATATTATCGGTGTCCTACCTGAAGCGGGTCTTCAAAAATTTAAATACATACTAACGCTCCAGGATGACTTAACCAAATTTTCTTGCGCCTATCCAATGATTACTTCGACAACTGATAAAGTCGCGCGTAATCTCATTCACTTTATTTCATTATTTGGGTTTCCTAAAATGATTCTAACTGATCAAGGTTCATGCCTTTACTTCAGAGTTATTTAAGCAATTGACTAGCATTCTTAAAATAAAAAATATATTCTTGAGTCCATACCATCCCCAAACAAATGGCGTATTGGAACGTAGTCACGCTACCCTTAAAGAATATTTAAAATCATTTGTAAATGAGAACCATGACGATTGGCACTGTTATCTTGCTGCTGCAATTATATCTTACAATACCACTCCTCATTGTACTACCGAATTTACTCCTTTTGAATTATTATACGGACATAAGCCGTTTATCCCTAGTAGCATATACAACTCTGATGAAAATTCAACCTATCACGAGTACATTCGCGCTCTACAATACAGATTGAAATACTCCCGCGAAAAAGCTTTAGAAAATATAAATAAAAGCAAGGAATCAAAAAGGTACTATGATGCCTCTTCGCGAGTAATATCTTATAAAGGTGATTTAGTCTATATTAAACAGCACCATAGGTTGCGCAAGGCCCTGTCTCCTATTTGGAAGGGACCTTTTAAAATTATTAAGGTTAACAGCAAAAATAATGTTACTGTATGCATAAATAGGAAATACGTAAAATACCACATTAATGAAATAAAACCAGCGTAAATTATGCAATAATTGTTTCAGATTTCTCCTCCGATAGAGTTATTCAGAACCGATTGAACAAATTGTACATAGTCCAGGGTTATAATTCGATCCGACTTTTATGGCATACTTCTATACTTCTACAACGATTATTGGAATGTAGTAACATATGTAGAAATAATACCTATAAAGCCTTATTTAAAGAAAATTGATCAATCTATTTCAAGCATGTCTAGTTTCTGCGAGAAGGCTGAAAATACCGCGATTATTACTATAGATTTTAAACCCGTTAGAAATTTTAATTAACGCTAATTATCTTAAATATGACTCGTTATCACATATTATTTCAGAAACCCTATTAATCGTTTTAAAATATCTCTTGAATTTGGCGGTCAAATTCTTAAGTTTTTCTTCGGTACATTAGATGCCGATGACGCCAGAAAATACGATGAAGCTATTTCTACTTGTCAGCATAATGAAAACGAGATACATTCGCCAATGAAAGACAACATACACATTGTTCAATCAACCATCAATAATTTTAATGTTTCTATTCGCCAATTAAATAATAATGAAATTAGATTAAATAAAAAAATAGAAAAATTAAATTACATATTTTCTGAAAATTCTAAAATTACTACAGACTTAATTAGTTTAGCTAAAATAATTTATATTTTTAATGTGATTGAAGGTTCACTGCTGTCGGTTTCAAACATACTAGATACAATTTTAAATTCTATTTTATTTGCAAAATCAAACATCCTCCATCCCTATGTCTTAACTCCCGCTAAGTTGTTTAAAGAGCTCTCTAATAGCAAAATGAGCAAAATTAATGTGGAATTTCCCACTTCCTTATCACTAGAGAATATACATACAATTATTGATTTAGCCGAATTAACTTCGTATTACTATAATAATAAGATAGTATTTGTTATAAGAATTCCTTTAATTAACCCTATTAAATTTAATGTTTATAAGATTTTACCATTACCTACATAGCATGACAAGTATAATTTACAAACTTATATTCTCATTCATCCTTCTAAGCTGTATATAGCCCTTACGGACGATAGATTAAATTACGCATTATTTGATAGCTTAAGTGAGTGTAAAAACGTTAACAATAAGTTTATAATATGTTTGTCACCTTCTGTTTTGTCCACAATTCTGCCCTTCTTATGAAGAGTGCAATAACTTGGTTTTGGCTACTTTTTAGATAATCGCAGTTAAAGATTTAATTCTTGTTTTGTCTGTATCTTCGTAACTATGATAGCTATTTACTTGAAACTTTTACTATACGAAGGATAAAATGATGCAGAATCCTTTGTAGTATATTACATTTGTTCACACATTTATATAGACTTTAAAACACAATAGTGTATTTATTTGTAGGACTTTTATTGATTGCTTTGATAAAAAGTTACTAATCATAACCGCAATATGTAGACATAAATGTCTTAGTTATTGCGGCTTTAATTAGTAAAGTATTTTAATCAGACACAATGCAGCGGTGGTTGATTGCAAGAATATTATAAGTTTATATGAAAAAATGATTAAAACATAATTACTATGTATGAAAACGTTTATTAATTAAATTAATTGTTGTGAAAAATGTTACAAAAATATCACTTTACCACCTAAAATAAAAATTAAATCCCTTTAAGTCACTTTAAGTGTTTTCTTTCACGAAAATTATGTAATCACGACTTAAGAAACTTTGTAATTGCACATATTAAAAGCAAGATAAGTAAGTTTAAAAAATCAACTAATCGTTAAGACAATTTTTATTTTTTCCTAGGATGTAAAAAAATGTTATATTTAATCTACTAAGGCAGATTATGAGATCAATCTTTAAGTCAATCTTAATTCGTTTACAGTAACTTAAATTTCAACGTAAAGAAAATATTGGAATCTGAGTAAAATGTATGTTTGGCATGTCAGAGTTTAATGTATGTAGTATTTAGTCACTGGGTAAGTAAAACTTATTAGAGGCATGTTCGCGGCGATAATGCATTATTTTTGGATTGAAACTTTAAATATGTTCTTTAATTATGTGTTTGTCTAATGAATTAATACGTTCGTAGCTTCCTCATTTGTCTCTTTGGTTATAAACTTCCTTACTGAGTGCCAAATTAATGTATCTATTATTTATTTAAATATATTCTTTAATTATGTTTTTGTCTAACAATATTATACGTTCGTAGCTTCCTCGTTTGTCTCTTTGGTCATCAACTTCCTTACTGAGTGCCAAATTAATGTATCTATTATTTATTTAAATATATTCTTTAATTATGTTTTTGTCTAACGATATTATACGTTCGTAACTTCCTCGTTTGTCTCTTTGGTCCTCAACTTCCTTACTGAGTGCCAAATTAATGTCTCTATTATTTATTTAAATATATTCTTTAATTATGTTTTTGTCTAACAATATTATACGTTCGTAGCTTCCTCGTTTGTCTCTTTGGTCATCAACTTCCTTACTGAGTGCCAAATTAATGTATCTATTATTTATTTAAATATATTCTTTAATTATGTTTTTGTCTAACAATATTATACGTTCGTAGCTTCCTCGTTTGTCTCTTTGGTCATCAACTTCCTTACTGAGTGCCAAATTAATGTATCTATTATTTGTTGGCTTATATCCAAGTGTTGTCAGAAGAACAACCTGACATACTTCACATTTTGATAAAATACATTTCTTTGGCAGTTAGACTCTGCATTTTTCCGGGTTTTTACTGTATATGGTTCAACCATCCCTTTTATAAACAACCCTCTTGATTCACAATTTTAATTTGTGTACTGATCGTGGATATCTGTTCAATTGTTTCCTGCAAACTTTGTCATACACATTTTTTCCACATTAGTCATCACATAGTGGTAATAATGCTAACTCTGCATCAGCGCTTTCTTTCTTCTGTTTGTTGCGTTGTCTCAATGGAATATTAAATGCACGCCTTTTCCTCGGTAGACCTCATTTGGTAAATTGTTTTTGATTTGTAGGTAATATCGATGGTGACTCTACTTGAGATGCGTAAACCGAATAGAAAGCAAGGGCTTTCTGTTCGGTATACGCATCTTCAATTTCATTTTTTAGTCCATCAGTGACACATTCTCTTCTATTCCATTTTTTGTTTATTTAATTTCTGGTGTAGCAATTGATCATCTTTGAAGTCACAAGTGCTGGCGTCAGGCACTATATGTCCAGAGATAACATCAAGCCTTTGGTCCTACATTTTTGAAAATCAGATAAAGCATCTGATCCATTATTTTGGTCTCCGTGATTGTCTTTAGACGCTGTTTCACAATTAATTGTGAATTTCTGCATTAAGTTTTATATTTGTTGTACTATTTTCATTGCATGTGTAAAAATCATAGTTGGAATTCATGGAAAAATCAAGTAAATATTCTTTGTTTTTGACGCTATCGGCGGAGTCCTCAAAGATGATGACTTTACTATTGTCACAATTATACTGGTAAAGCCATACTGCAGCTATATTAGTAGTATAGTTGTGGCAAGAATGGGTTGGCTTGACCGAGCAAGGACCACGATCTCACAGATTACCGGCGTAAAATAGCAGCTTAACGCTGCTGTGTTTTAGTCCTCGCGGGTGACAACGCATTTGCATTTTGATTTGTAATCGAGGATAGATGTAAATGTCTATGGTCCACAGCAACCACTTATCATCAGGTGGACTGTGAGCTCGTTTATCACCTTTCTCCTATAAAAAAATCATCTTCTTCGATTAATGGAAAGATTTTAAGTCATTTTAAAGAATTACGTGTAACAAACTGTTCTCTATGTTGAGTTTTAGAAACCAGAATATTAAGATCAATATCTGGAACCACATTAAAAGAATTACTAATCCCATTTCGGAAATTTAAAAACGCCCCTTGGGACCGCTTTACAACTCATAGCCGCAATAACTCGAAGTATTTATAGCCATTCAAATCTTGTCTGTTTTTCCTTCAAATAATTGCAATAACTTTACTTGTTGTTATTAGAATTTGTAAGCTTAAAATTTTAAATAAAAATGTTCCTTAACTTATCTGCAATAACTTTTACTTGTTGCGCTTATGACTAGTAAATGTGTCCTAAATTGAAAAAAATGCGCTAGTCATAAGTGCAACAATTGGACTTATTGCGGTAATCTATAGAAATATCACAAAATATTATAGCTTACCTTACCATAACTCAAGTTCATGATATGCAAATTACAAATGGTATTATTAGATATTGCAGTTATGCTTAACAAAAGAACCGAATCTACCGTTAATACAAAAAAGACGTCTAAGAAGAAAATATAGAGCTAATTTTCCTGATTACGGATATGTACTTAAGTCAGAAAGCCCAAAAACTCGAGTTATTGCACTTATCGTAATGACGGCAGAATTAATAATCCAACCTGTGAAACTCAACTCTTGACTGAAGTAATTATGTCACTTCCAGAAACATGCGATTCGAAAATAATATATGGTCATATTAATTTATGGCAAAAATTTAGTGATGGACGATTTATTTATGTTCAGTCTAAACCAAATAAATTGACTGTTAAATGTACAAATGATAATAAGATTTCGGATTATACCGTACAAGGCACTGGAATATTATCTTTAAAAAATGTTTGTCTTGCATATTACCAAATATTGCAATTTCACCCATCGCATAATTATAAGGCTGTGCTGCCTAGCCAAATATCAATCGATTTTAACATAGTTGAAGATAATTGTTGCAAATACAATTTATTAAACCACAGTTCTAATATCCTAAACCCAATTACGCTAACAGACATTGATTTGGAATCATTGAAATTAGCGTCATATAAATTAGATAGTTTAAAGAATCAAATTCATCAAGCCGAAAATCAGACTCATATTGTTAAATACGGGCATTATTATTCAACGCTTACTTATATTGTAATTGCCAGTATTTTTAGTTATATACTGTATAAGATATATAATAAATGCTTTTCAAATTGTTGTAAAAATACATCTTGTTGCATCCAAATATATAATCAGTGTTATAATAAAAAATGTAATAAAAACGATACTAATGTTAACACTTCTATTGAACTAATGGATTTTTCAGATGAATCAATTGAATGCGACAAGAAATCGATTAGCAGTCTCCCAGAAATAGAGATAAGTAAAAACAAGGACAAGGATCAATTTAGGAAATTTAACAGAGCTTCTTATAACCGAAATTAACGCAATTATTAAAAAATTAAAATTTATTAATTACTTTTCTTAACATGTTACTTGTTATAAATTAAATAATATTGCAACTAATCAGAATAAAATGTATAAATTTCTTCTTAAAGTCATTTTAATATTTCTAATCATGTTCTAAGTTTCAATTGATAATTATTATTAATATAGTCAAATAACAATTAAAATTGTAAAATTCTTTTCAAACTATTTTTTATTTTTTTTAAACAAGTTTCTTAGTTATTAATCGATTAATATTTATATTACTTTGCTTTAAAATGTAGCGATTAAAATTCACTCATTTCTTTTTCAAGTTTTATATTCCTTATTATGTTTCTTAGTTGTTAATTGAATAAGATTGTCAATTAAAATAAAGCATTAGCTATTGCAATTGTATCAGTTAAAATTTTTATAATTGTTGAATGATTTTACTGTACTTCAATATTTTATTGTATTAACTTAGGATCTTGACTTTATTGTATTCTACGTTTATCTTAAAGGATAAGCCTCCGTGTTAAGAGGGGAGATGTTATGAACCGATGTACAAGGTAGTAATTTTTGTTGTAAGCATTATGTAAAGTACATAAAATGATTTTTCATATAATTTAAGCAGTCGAACTCTAACCTCTGTTCGGTACACAACTTTGTTATAGTTTATAATATTCCGAAGTGTAAATTAAATTAAATTAGTTTTGCAGCAGTAAAGGTGTCTTTTTTAAAAAGGACACCAGGCGAGCCATCCTAACAGCACACACACACACACAGACACACACACACACACGCACACACACACACACACATACACACACACACACACACACACACACGCACACACACACACACACACACACACACACACACACACACACACACACGAAAAATTGTCAGCGTGGCTTACTGTTACCTCAAAACGTCAAGATGTGATGAAAACTCAATTTTCGAAAAAGGGGGTAAAAACAAAACTTTCAGATTTTTGAAATTGATTTTTAAAAATCTTCTTAGCGGGAAATTCGATCAAGATAAATTGAAATCATATCAAAATCGATCAAGTCATTTTTTGTGCCGAATGAAAAATTGTATAAAATATTAAAACACATGATATTTTTTAAATTAAAATTTCTTTAGCATCGTTGTGATAGGACTGGATAAATTTCACTTGTTCGATGTTACTTGTAAGCGATCCGAAAATGAAATCGAAATAATTGTTGTTGTTAACTAAAACTAGCACCAACATATAATAGTAGCACGCTACTAAGACGTCAGTAGCCAAAAATCTACGTATCATAGCGCTATTGAGTATGATTGTTATATTTAAAACTGCTACCAAAACCCTATTCGAAAAGGTATCCCTAATCATAAACATAGCTACCGTATCATAACTTTGTGCGCTAAGACACCATCCACAGTCGGTAGGGGTGTGCAACGTCCAGGGGCAAGTCCGATTGCTGCAACAAACCCGCTTACTACCGACACTTAGATAATATGCTGGTAATATATGAAATGTGTCAATGAAAAGGAGACGTGTTCCTTGTTCTAGATCTTTAATTATACTGCTCTTAATAACTATAGTTTACATTAATATAAATGTCATGTGGACTGCTCTAAATCACATCTTCTTCCCTATTAAAAAAAAATATTTTAGATTTTAAATATTAAACATGTGACTCTATATAACACTATTCTAAATAAACATCAAAGAAACTGATAATATAGACAAATTTAAGAAATTGCTTTCGAGTTTTTTAATATACAAAGCATACTACTCTATCAACGAATACTTTGAAGATAAAATGAATGGTTTTTAGTATCTGCAATAATTAATGGACGATTTATTTATTATATGTTTATATTTATGTAATTGATAATTAAGATAATAATTAATGTTATTTCTAAACATACTAATTATAATTGAAATTGTTATTTTATTAAAAATTAATTTTCATATTGTCAGGTGATAGGGATAAACAAATATTTGTATGCCTTTGTAGGCGAAACATAATGTTACGTATCATACCTTTTCCACCAAGTTTGTAACTTTTTACCTATGTTTTACAAATAAATTATTTTATTTGATTTGATTTGATTTGAATTTTGTAACATAAAATATTTGTGTACTTTGCCTGGCACGCTCGGTGACCACTTACTACCTAACACTCATTATGTATTTCGTTTTTAATGTATTTCTCATTTAAGTGAATTTTTGTAAATTCTTATGAGAATAAATGTCTTTGATCCCAAAAAAAAATACTTTCTCAAACTTGTACTTGTATAATCGTCGAATGATTCATGTAATGATAACTTAAATAAAAAAAATATTATAAGTTCTCTAGTCTATCTTAACGCTAATATATACTGTCGTGGGCTACACTACACCTCCCACCGATAAAAAAATATCAAAAAGAAATGAATGCATTTTTTTAACTTATAGTAATAAATACAAAAGTTATGTTTATTATGAATATAAATCACAAAAATGCAATCTTATTCTATACCTATTATTTTCTAAATATAAATTACAAAAGTAATTCATATTTCTGTTAAAATTTTGTTATCTCTGCCTATGTTTAAAAAAATACAACATTGATCAGCTCCAGTTGTAGTGTAGTAATTATGGATTTACCTTCAACAATATTTGACTATGAATATATTATTAAGTACCTGATGATAGACGACAAAATAATATTCCTTCCCACAAAGTAAAAAACACAGCATTCTAAGCATTATAGAAGTATCTGATTCTCTCGCAGGGTATGGTCCAAAAACATCATATCTAAAAATTACAGCACACATGTAAAAATGACTTAACTAAATTACTATACTTATGCAAACTGTATATTATCTACTGGAACAAGTAATCACTACATTTTTATACATAAATATATGTGCCATCTATAAAGCCTATCTATATATAACTCGACATTTAAATAGTAGCCGCTACGTCTTCTATAGCGTGTAACGTTTACAAAAACGTTGTCATAATACTTTGTATTTTTGTATGCAAATTTATCTCTTTCGAAGTATAGTATAGTCCCTAGTCCTTACATATAATATGATAACACAACATTCCGTAGCCTAAGTGTTTTATGCACGAGGCGATCATTTTTTTTTTTACATCTCAAAGGATAATATTTGCATTTCAATTACAGTTACTCCAATTATTTTGCACCTGTGGAATCATCACAGGGGAACTGAAGTTTTCAACGTCTTGATGTCATAGTTATCGTGGGCTACATTCATTTTACCTCAGTTTTATTCGATGTGTTGGTGTTCATGAAATGAAATGGATTTTCGTGAGACTACTCTATCAAGCCGATCAAAGTGAACTTTTTCGCTGGCAGTTTAAACCGCTCTTGGACAAACACCTTTTCAAGAAAGCTCCCACTGGAGTTTTAGTGATTATGAAATAAGGAAATAGAGTTTCAAAACTTGGGTCTTCTCAGTAGCTCTTTGCAAAGGTTTTGCTTTTTAAGCCGGTGCGATAGTAGGTAGTCTTTTTAAGCCTAACTTGAATATAATATTTTTTTAATTTTTATAGGATAACAAACAAGCACACAGTCCATCCGATGGTAAGTGGTTGCTGTGGCCCATAGATATCTACATCTATCCGCGATTACGAATCAAAATGCAGATGATGCGTTGTCACCCGTGGAGATTAAGATGGAATGCCTCGTTTCCAGTAAAATGGGTCTCTTGATCTCGACACTCATCATATGAAACACAGCTGCGTTAAGCTGCTATTTTACGCAGGTATTCTATGAGAGCGTGGTTCTACCGCGTATAAAAAAGCTTTATCATCAATCTCCCATGATTCACACTGCTGTTCAACGAGAAAAGGCTCTGACGATTGACTGCTGGCTGAATAAGCATTAGAAATTAAAAGAACTCAACAGGTAGGTAATATGGAGCAGCATTAACAGTCTGAGACTGCGATCACCTGCCCACCTGCACAGCACGGACTGCAGAGGGATATAGTGCTTACGAGATATAACACTTTCCCGATGACACATTTTTAAACCTTTCTTAAAAAAGCTTAAATTCAAATCTCAACTAAAAAAGTGCAGGTGGCTTGGCACCGTTTATGTAATATTGAATTGTTATCAGGAATGTGCAGCTACCTATCTCCCGTTTCCATTTACCTCTGTCTGCTTTTACGACACTCACGTGGCTTTATGAGGTAGAATTCTTACACCGCCACTACACGATTAGAAAAGGCCATGAAAGCGATAAATTAAAAAAACATATTTTAACTACAATGGCATGCAAAATTAAAATACTTTACTTACAAAAAAGAAGACTTAACGTAAAAACACAACCTATTTTAATCCATAACATTATTATAAAAAGGTCAAATGACATAAACATCCGGTGGGATATTAACTTAACAAATCTTACTAAATAACCATAGGTTTTAATATATTTAAATGATGTCAATAGAGTTATTAGGTACATTAAATTGACCATAATTACTGATAAAAAATTGGTACGTTGCTTAATCTATTATTAATACCCATACCACAGAATATATATTAGTACTACGTACAGAAATTGCACTACTTTGATATTTATTGCTTTTCTACGTTGAATAGGCTACATAATTATTATTAATTAGATGAATCGCACAGGCATGCTAAATAATACTTTATGACAACGCTAGTATTCACTTTTACTTTGCATCTTTTCCCCTTCCTACATCACGACAGACTTTCCGTAGTTACTAAGGGCTGTCAATAAAGAGTTCAAAAATACATTGCAAAATATTAACTAAGTTACTTAGGAGAAGAACCTATTCTGACTATGATCGACTGACCATATTTTCGCACCTATGTGAGTTCTGCACGCCCGATGCATGCACCTTGCAAGATAATCGTCGAGAATCGCGATGCTTGCTTTGTAATACATAGGTAGACAGTGTAAATAACAAATAAACCTAAAATAATTGATTCCTAACAGAAATGTGATCGTATTCTAATTAGTAAAAAATATTATTAATAAGCAAAGTTGTAATTTCAGTATTTTGTGCTATTGTATGTAAGTAAATACTTGGATAGTGAAGTAAGTTTCAATTAAGTTTAATATTAAAGTACTTAGGTATAACTTCTAAAGATAAATTATTGGTTAATTTTGCTATAAGTAACTATCTAACAAAAATGAAATAAGTTCACCTTTTATTGGTCAATTAGCATTAGCATTCATCCACGCCACAATTATAGTAGGAACGAAGTTTTGCCATTATAATTTATCAAATAGTTAATATAGATAATACATATAATTTTTAAATTACATAAAAAATTGTTAATTATTTTATCCTATAATTAAATATACTAAACACTTAACAAAAACTATTTCAACAAGTATTACACAACACACACACACACACACACACACACACACACACACACACACACACACACACACACACACACACACACACACACACACACACACACACACACACTTACAAAAGACTATTTAAAGCAATAGTTAAATATACTTATAAATACTACTTCATAAATACTGCTCTAGTTCGTAATATTTAATTATATTTATAATTAAATATTACGAAACGCAAAACTAGGCACAAGAGAAGGCGGTGAGCTGAAGTTAGGGAAATTTGGAGTAGGGCAACGGAACCGTAGGGGCCAGCAGCTGGCTGACTTTATGGAGAAAGAGATTTATGAAGAAAGAGAAGAGTTCGACAAAAAATGAGATGGACTTCATTATGACGACCAGACGCAAACTGTTCAGTGATGTCTCAGTGATCGCAAGGGTGAAAACCGGCAGCGATCACCGAATGGTTAGAAGCACACTGAACCTAAACGTTAAGTTGGAGGAGTCACGTGTAATGAAGTCAACTCGTGCTCTAATCCAGAATCCCGAGACTTTTCAGCTCGAGTTACGTAACCGCTTTCAGTGCCTAGAAGATTGCAATGCAGTGGACGATTTGAATGACAAGCTCGTGGAAACTGTCTATGCGGTCGGAGCTAAGTTCTGCAAGACCCGCCGCAGATGAACACAAAAACTATCCGATCACACTCTTAATCTCATGGCTGTTAGACGGGAGAGAAGGCTGCAATCGTCAACAGATTTGACAGCATACATGCAACTGAACAGACAGATCTCCAAATGCGTGCGGCGAGACTTACGCAACTTTAATACTGCTCGTATTAAGATTGAGAGGTTCTATGGGCAGCTGTACACAATGTAACGATCCAAGAGCAAGTCTTACCCGACACTATTACGATGATATCCCGGACGTCAGTCTGAGCGAGATTAGAATGGCTCTCCAGCACCTTAAAAACGGCAGGGCCTCAGGCGATGATGGAATTACAGCGGAGCTTCTGAAAGCGGGTGGAACACCGGTACTTGAAGTCCTTCAGAAGCTCTTCAATTCCGTCCTCCATGGTGGCACTACTCCGGAGGCGTAGAGCAGAAGTGCGGTGGTCTTGTTCTTTAAGAAAGGCGACAACGCTTTCTTGAAGAACTACAGACCGATTTCCCTTCTGAGCCGCGTCTACGTGCTGATTTCGAGAGTCATTACGAAGTCGTCTCGCACGCAGACTCGACGACTTCCAGCCTCCAGTACAAGCCGGTTTCCGAAGAGGCTTCAGTACTATAGACCACATACATACCCTGCGGCAGATTGTACAGAAGACCGAAGAATACAATCTGCCACTTTGCTTGGCGTATGTGGACTATTAGAAAGCCTTTGATTCCGTCGAAATTTGGGCGGTGCTACAGTCCCATCAACGGTGCCAAGTTGATGTCGGTATATCGAAGTGCTGAAGTGTTTGTACAGTAGGGCTACGATGGCTATCCGAGCACAGAACCAGAGTTCGAATTCTATCCATCTGCAGACAGGTGTAAGACAGGGTGACGTTATATCCTCGAAACTCTTCACCGCTGCGTTGGAAGACGTTTTCAAGCTACTGGACTGGAAAGGATACGGTATTAACATCAATGGCGAGTACATCACTCACCTTCGATTTGCCGTTAATATAGTCCTTATGGCAGAATCGCTGGAGGACCTTAGCACTATGCTCAATGACCTCAATGGTGTCTCCCAACGGATAGGTCTTAAGATGAACATGGACAAAACAAAGATCATGTTTAATGTCCATGTCACACCTATGCCGGTAGTTGTTGGGAGCACTATGCTCGAAGTTGTTGACGAGTAAACGTACCTGGGACAAATAGTCCCACTAGGTAAGTCCAACTTCGACCGAGAGGTCAATCGACGGATTCAACTCGGCTGGGCAGCGTTCGGGAAATTACGACACATCTTCTCGTCAGGTATACCTCAATCTCTGAAAACTAAAGTGTACAACCAGTGCGTGTTGCCAGTGATGACTTACGGATCAGAGACATGGTCCTTCACTGTTGGCCGTATGAGAACGCTCAGCGAGCTATGGAGAGGGCTATGCTCGGAGTTTCTCTGCGTGATAGACTCAGAAATGAGGATATCCGCATTAAAACCAGAGTGACCGACATAGCCCAACGGATTAGTAAGCTGAAGTGCCGATAACCGATGGGGAAGAAAGGTTCTCGAGTGGCAGCCTCGTACCGGTAGGCGTAGTGTAGGGCGACCCCCAACTAGATGGTGTAACGACCTGGTAAGACATGCAGGAAGTCGATGGATGCAGGTGGCTCAGGACCGTGCTTTGTGGCATTACTTGGGGGAGGCCTATGTTCAGCAGTGGACTTGTAAAGGGCTGTAATGATGATGATGACAAAAAAATACTAAGAAAATTTAAGTTCAGGTCACTGTGCACAGTAAGTCTCTTATATAACATACACAAAAAATGAGAAAGTTGTGTTTGTTACAATAAATGAACATTGTTTAGAAAGGTTTAGAAGCAATATAGTAATAGGACTTCCATCACTTTCTTTTAAAAATAGTGTTGATTATTTGTACGGTGCATTATTTATAATTATAACTTGTAAATTTAATCACATATTTACTTCTAAAACTTTCTCTTTAAACAGTCGCAAATCATTTAATGAATGGGCGACAGTAGGCATTTATAAAAGTAGGTGAAAGTTATACGTTCTTTATAATGAAAGTTCATATAATGATAGTGTTATATTTAGAGAGTATGTTAAACCTTATTCTAAAATATTTAAAAAAATGCTTTACATTTAAGCAACAAAATTAAAACTGCATCCAACAAAATTAAAATGACGTAGAGTATATTGACGATGAAACGGGCAAGTTTAAACTACGCAACTCTGATCTTCAACTGAATATTAACAATAATTTGACTCAATCTCATCTCATCTCATCAAGCAGCTGCTATGGATTTTGAGAAACATTTTACTGATGTTCCTTTTTTGACAACAAAATCATTAAATTCTTGTTCTACTATCGTCGAATCATTGCTCAAACAAAATGCAGAGGCTTATTTAAATATTTTTAAATTCCATGGAGTATTGCCAAAAGATACCATTAAATATTTTAAAACTACTGATGTTAAGAAAACGGCAGACCTATGGGGGATTTCCATTAAAGTTATTGCATCCGCAATTAATACAATAGTACCTTATCTAGCCACTATTATTAATACCAGCGTCGAATCTGGTATGTTTTCTGATTTAATGGAACATAGTAAACTTATACCTTTATTAAAATCTGGTAGTACATCAGACCCCACCAATTTTAGACCAATTTCTGTACTAACAAGTTTAAGTAAAATTTTTGAATAAATTATTTTACAACAGATGATAAGTTTTTTAATAAAAATAAATTGCTCCATACAAGTCAATTTGGTTTTACAAGGGGTCGCTCGACAACCGATGCCGGAGTTGAGCTTATAATACATATTTTTTGTGCACGGGAGAATTTATAGGATGTGTTGGGTATATTTTGTGACCTTTCCAAGGACTGTGTTCACCATGAGATTTTAATCAGGATGCTTAAACTAGTTATTTTATATTTATGCAATAGAGTGCAGAAAGTTGTTATTAATGGTAAAAGTTCTTCAGTATGGTCCCTACAGATAGTTGGACCTCTGGGCTCATCTCTTGGCCCATTCCAATTTTTTGTGTATATTAATGACTAACCTTCCCTTGTAGGGAATAATCACGATATAGAATTATTTGCTGATAATACTTCCTTGATTTTTAAACTTAAACGTCAATCATTTAAATGTGACGAAGTGAATAATGCTATATCAAAATTAGTGCACTGATTTAACGTTATTAATCTACATTTAAACGGCAATAAAACTAAATGTATTAACCTCTCAATATGCACGCGGTCGGATCCGACCACGGTGATATTCCGTTAAATTCCAAGTGGCCGAATCCGACCACACCCACAGCACTTTAAACCATAAAAACTTATATTTAGAGACTACTTGTCTAAGAAGTAGTTTAACATTATAGGCTCAATGTGAAATTTCCTACCCTCTAATGCAATAAAACATAGTTAGTCTATGGTTTTATATTTATAATCTACTATTATATGCTATTACAACAAAGTCCCAGAAAATATACAAAGTATCTTTATTACCACGTTTAAATATTTAATTAACCATAAACTGTATATAAAGAGTTATTATGATATAAATAATAACATGGTTTATAATAACCCCTGAGAATGAGGTGGTCGCTTCCAAGCTGTTTCTAAAATAAATTTTGTAAATATTTTGTGACTATTGACATTGTAAAATTTACTTTAAAAAATTCCCGCTGGGTTTCTTGCTGGTTCTTTCCAGGATAAGCGCGCCTAAGTTCACGTCTGGCACTAGCGCCATCTAGTGTCGGGTAACAAAGCGAGGAGAGCTTTCCAGAAAATGACATGACTAATCTTTAGACCAACAGCGCCATCTAGTATCGAACAGAAGAATTAAGCTTTCTAGAAGCCTCACACTCGAACTTTCTGCGTCTGGTCGGTCAGCGCCCGTATCTACGGGGATATTCTGGATATTTTGGCGTAAAAGTGTATTTAAACCCGCTGAATTTGGCGAGACAAGCGAAGCTTCGGAGCAAAATAAAGTGAATCAGTGTGATTATTTATTAGTGTCAGTGTTAACACGTAAACGGTAAAAGTGTTAACTTTGGTAATTCAATCGGCAGTTTTTATTGTCACGAACCCTAAGCTCGTAACAATATGCTCAACAGTTTTGCCAAGCCACAAACAGAAGCACTCAGCAGCACCATTTCATTTGCGTAACTGATGTTGTTGATGCATACTCCGTCAATATGACAACCGATATGAGTGGTGCTAAGCAACTTTATCAGTGCATTCACATAAAGGTTGAAGAGCTTAGAGGAAGTTAAGCCCCCCTGTCGTAATCCGCACTCCAACCTATATGGCTGCGAATAGGTTTCGGACCATCGCACGACATTAACCTGGTTTAAATACCAAAACTTGAAGATCCTAGTAACTTCTTCAGGCAGTCTAGTATCTTTCAATTTCTGCCATAAGATATCGTAATTTACCAGGTCGAATGCCTTGCTAAGGTCCAGAAAACAGGCATAAATAGGCGTTCGCCTAACCGAATAGTACTTCACAGTTTGCGTCAAACATAATATGGCCGACTCTGTTGACAAACCTGGCCTGAAGCCAAAGCGATTGTCGTGTAAGCATATATGTTTATCAAGCTGGGCATTAAGCAATGTGTCAAACACCTTTGCGACAACCGTTGCAGTCTATAGTTGGACTTATCAGATATGTCCCCAGTCTTGTTTTTTTATAATTGGCACCATCACAGTTCTCATCAGAGCCGCGGGCAAGTACGAACGCGATATACATAAGTTATAAATATAGAAAGTAATCTAGGTAAGTGAGGCCCCGCATGCTTTAGGTGTTCAATACTAAGTCAAAAACCGTTAAAAATTATCTTAAAGGTAATACTTTAAAGAATTAAAATACATTTATAAGCATAAAGTTAAAATAAATACATTTCATACATTTAGTATTATAGTAAATTAAAGTCTTATTGTTGCCTTTCAAAATCAATAAATTTATTAAATCCTTTGTTAAAATATTCGATATGTATGAAATAAAAGTATGTAAGAAATATAAGTCGAAAATATAATGATAATAAAGATTAATAACATTTATAAAATAATTGGAAAATTGGTCAAAAATTGCCTAAGTGATTGAGCGTGTTCGTGTAGATAGTGGATATAAAATAATTGGAAAATTGGTCAAAAATTGCCTAAGTGATTGAGCGTGTTCATGTAGATAGTAGAGTGGCAGCGTGTTCTTGTATACATGGAGGGCGTTCGTGCTTATATAAGAGAGCTGTCGGAGACGCATACCCAAGGATGTATTTAAGGGGTAGTCGGATTACCAACTACTATAGTCTTGCACAATATAATATAGTTCTATATTAGGGACTTATGATAAGTAAGGTCATATAATAGATGATACAAAAGCATTATTATAGAAGTTCTCTGTGATAGTAGAGTTGTGGATTGAAGTTCTATATATAAAGGACATACAAGGAAGGTCTCAAATATGTAAAAGCATATAATAATGTATATATTAATATATAATAATATATTAAAAACATATTAATAGAAATGGGACTTTAAAAGGATTATAATATTGGCGTGTAGACTGCATCATAGCGTACGAGACCGAGGAAAACTTAGACTCGCTAACCGATGTGTCTTAGATATATCTTCTTAGTGCCGGTGGTAAATGGGTTTGTTGTAGCAATACAGTTTGCGCGTGAACATCGCATACCCATACCGTTTGTGGGCGGCGTCTTAGCGTATAGCGTTATGATACGTCAGCTATCTTTCGGATTAGGATGAGTGTGTTTAGTAGCACTTTTAAGTGTAATAAGCGTACTCAACTATGTCTTTGTGCATTAGCGCTATGATGCGTGGATTTTTGACTACTGGCGTCTTAGTAGCGTGCTACTATGATACGTAGGTGTTATTTTGAGTTAGCAACAATACCAAGTTTGTTATCATAGTCGATAGTGCATATACTCAACTTCAGTGACAAAAAACCTTTTTGATGGCAAATTATACGATTGTCTTATAACTGCCTTTAAGCTATGTCTGCCGTTGTTTTGGTTGGTGGAGCATATGTATCGTCCTCATGTGGGTGGAAGCTGGAAGGAGGATCTGAGGAGACTTTGAAGGCTGCGGCCAAAAGCCGCACAACGCTCTTCGGCTAGTAACCGTGCTGATCATAAAATCGGTGGTACGTCTGCAGGAACGGAGGTCTGGCAGATGGTGGTGCTTATGGAGGGCTTTTTATGACCAGTGTATCTATTTGCCTAAACAGTGTGGCGTACATTCACTGTGGTTCAATTTGATCGTATTCTGATTGGCGTTTACAAGCATTGACATGCTCGACTATGATCGATGTTTGTGCTTACGCACTACCAAAGAGCCAAGCCCTCTTTTACTGGTTCGCCAGTCAATTTGCTGTGGATTACCATCCAGTTCCAAACTTAACGTCTCTTTCGAGGGGAGCGCGTTGGTTAGTTGTCGCTCACCGCACATGGCGCCTTCTCCACATTATTTTAAATGTGAGAGAGCGAAAATCTTGTGTCGGGAATATATATATATATTATAAGGCACTGCCAACGGCTTTCAAAATATTCATTCTTTGATTAACTACTTTTACAGATTTTATCACGTTTAATTTTAATTATTTTTAATTCCCGATGTTTCTTTTGGGTGCTTTCCAGCACCCATGATCACGGGGGACTGAGAGGATTGACGTCTCAATGTCATTATTAAACCCGGAGTACCTTCAGCTTTTTTAATCATTGTTTATGGTCCGATCTATGTAAATATAAGAAATCATTAAATATTCATTCTTCCAAAAGACACCTAAGAACTAAGTTACTTAATGATTTCTTATATTTACGCGAACACTATACATTGATTAAAACTACTTTTACGGATTTTATCGCGTATTATTTATATTAATTTTAATACCCGACGTTTCAATTAGAACCCGCGTAAAAGAACACATAGCTGACGTGAAGCATCAATGTTCCGGGAAGTCTGCAGTTTGCGATCATATTCTAGATGGCCCCAACAATTACCAACAATTATCAGATTTGATAGACCACAAATCCTCGCGAAAGAACATCGATTCCTACCAAGGATGATACGTGAGGCTATTGAAATTAAAAAACATCCTAATTTCAATAGAGAAGGAGGCTGGGTACTACCACCTGCTTGGGATCCTATAATTAATAAAATTAAAACTAAACCCAAGCATACCACTGCAAGACTTCAAAATACAGTTAGTTCATTCTGCGTAGATCGGACCAAAGACAATAATTAAAAAGCTGAAGGTACTCCGGGTTAACTTTGACACCGGGACGTCAGTCACCTCAGTCCCCCGTGACCATGGGTGCTGGAAAGCACCCGAAACGTCGGGTATTAAAATTAATATAAATAAAACGCGATAAAATCCGTAAAAGTAGTTTTAATCAACTAAGTTAATTAACAAACACAACGTAAATAAGGGTTCTAACTGAGACGATCCCGACATAAATATTAATAAGGCCTATTACTGAACCTTTAGAAAGATCATTTGGAAAGACCAAAATACATTTGGTTATTCTGGTCATATGCGAGGGTGCGTTTTTAAGTTCGCGGAAAGGGTAGGTTGGTAATAAGTGGTCCCTCCCATTCAACCAAACAAGTCGATCAGGAAGAAATTGTGAAATATGGAGAAAATCGAGTTCAGTGGCGTTATTAAGTTCCTTATCAAGCGCGGAAAATCAATTCAGACTAAGACTATTGTTGTGTGTGTACAAGTGGCATAACCTTTTTAAATAAGGCAGAGAGTAATTTGAAGACGACCCACGGCCAAGAAGGCCGATCGAGGTGACCACTTCGGAAATTATTCAAAAAGTCGAAAAATTTATATTAAAAGATTAGCCCGCCTAAAGAAAAAACAGCTCGCAGAAATGGTTGGAGTATCAGATACAACCATTTTCAAATATCTTCATGACCATCTTGGCATAACTAAAGTCAGCGCAAGATGGGTGTCTAGAATGTTCACGCCGCCTCAAAAGCAACAGCGCCTGGAGTGTTCTCGTGCATTTTTAGACCTCTGTATGGAAGACAAAGATGGAGTGTTGGCTCGAATTGTTACTGGCGACGAAACTTGGGTTCATCATTACGAACTGAGTCCAAACAGGACTCTATGCATTGGCATAAAAAAGGCACACCCCCACCCAAGAAATTTAAGGTGGCAAAATGGTCTCGGAAAATCATGGCGACAGTCTTTTGGGACTCCGAAGAAATCCTATTGATTAATTATAAAAATAAAGATGTCTTACAACCGGCAATTACTACACTTCAATTCTAGAATATTTGAAGGAAGCAATAAATTAAAAAAGGAGGGAAAATTGATCAAATGAATCCTTCTTCTGCGCGACAACTCGCCTGTTTACAAGTGCCATATTGCGATGGCTGTCCTAAATAAGGTGGGCCTTGAAATTTTGCGACACCCACCTTATAATCCTGACCATGCCCTCAGTGATGTTATCTATTTCAAAACTTTAAAAAAGAACTTCGTGGGAGAAAGTGTTTAAGTGATGAAGAAGTGAAAGAAGCAATTTCGGCGAATTTTTCAGACAAAGACAAATAATTTTTTTGAGGCTTTTATTGTTAATAATTCGGAATCCTGATAACACCTTGAGCTACAAGTTGTAAAAAAAGACCCATACCGATATATATTTAAACTGTGATTCTCACCACTATCTTTCACAGTTAGCTACCGTGGGTAAATCTTTGTTTCAGAGAGCACGAGGGATCTGTGTCGGTAAAGACTTGGCGGCCGAGCTCCAACACGTCAAGCAAATTTTGCATGACAGCCAGCGTCGGGTCTTGCGCTTAAGTCACAGTTAACTGCAGGTAATTAATAAAGCCGGCCACAGTCGAGGTGTACCTAATTTGCTGCCATATGTCAGAGGAGTTACTGACAAGATTTACTACATGTTGAAGCACGCTTCAATTAAAACGTACTTCAAGCCACTGAAGTAGATTGGTCAGTTTTTACCATCCCTCTGAAAGATGCAGTAGTATGCAAGCTTGATTGTGAATATGGTATCTCTTACATAGGATAACCGTGAGAACCGTGGAGGACCGTGGTAGCTCAGATGGTTAGCCCTCGCTGTAAATTTCACAGGAGGCTAGCAAACCAGGTTCAATCCCCGCCGGCACCAATGAAATTGTTAATTACAATTTTAAGTGCTGATTTACCACGTGCTCAGCGGTGAAGGAAAATATCGTGACATAAATGTCAGAGAAATAAGAAAAACATATATTTCGAAGACATGTGAAGTTCGCCAACACGCATTTGGGCAGTGTGGCGGACAATTCCTTGCTCTAAAATCTTCTCAGAAATGAGCGGAGGCCTGTGCCCAGCTGTGGGACGTATATAGGCTGTAAATTTACTTTTTTAGGACAAACTAAAAGATCAATTAAAATCCGCGTTAAAGAACATATAGTTGATGTGAAGAATCGACGCCCCGGGAAGTCCGCAGTCTGTAAACATGTACAGGATCGTCCTCGTCACTACATCGGAGTTGATAAACTACAAATCCAGGCTATTCAAATCAAAAAAACATCCGATTTCAATAGAGAAGATAGCTTGGTGCTACCATCTGCTTTGGATCCTATAATTAATAAAATTAAATCTCAACCTAAGCATACAACTGCAAGATTTCAAGATACTTTAAGTTTATACCGTGTAGATCGGAACAGAAATTAATAATTTTAATCTATGTGTAGCCGTGGACTAAGGTGTTCGACGTTCCTATGTCATAGTGAATATGACATCGGGACGTCGAACATGGAACATGGGTGTTCATGTGTTCGATACGTCGGGAATATAAAAGTTAATATACCCGATAAAATCCGTAAAAACTACAACACTACTACTACTACAAGTTTTATTCAAATGTGTAGCGTTCACGTATATGTAAGAAATCATTGAATAGACGTAAATTTTCTGCGGATATAAAATCTATGGAATTATATGGTAAAAATGCGATTTTGTACCTATGTTTTTATCAACATGAAAAAGAGCTAAATGTATTTTTAAGTTTCAGCTTTTTAATTTCTATACGAGTTTTCAGTAATTTTTTTTACTAATTATTTGGTATTGTACCACACTTAAATGGCTTACCAGGTTAATAGACTGCATGATACTTTTTATTTCGCTGTTTATGACGGGTACCGCCCGCGGTGTGATAATTTTATTAACGAGTGAATGCATGCTTTCGTACAAATTATTTAACGCATAAATATTCATAAGTGAGTGTAAGTGGTTACAGGCCACCTACAGGCAACATTAAACAATGCTACCGATGCGTTTTTACCTCCGTAGACCACGATGCAATGCCTAACAGCCTGTAGATATACTGGCTCTCTATACACTCCATGGCGGTATACAGAAGTACAAACACTGAAACACATTTGTCAGCATAATTAGAAAGTAGAGTCGTAAATGAGTAGGTGGTGACTTGCCGATGGACTTTAATCACAGGTATTTTTTTACATCATCAGTATTATTTCAGGCAGAGAGGCACTTTATCTTGATCCGCAGTGGTGAAAACGCACCTGTAGCTTTCTTCATTTGAAGTTAGTTTTAAGTATCTTTAGGCTGCAGTAGTAGTTTCTGGCATGAGACCTAATTGGACACCGTTGTCTTAAAAAGCACACGTACATCCTGGAACTAAGCAACTCAAGAGTGTGCCAGTGATGTTCCCCAATGGAAGAAACACCTCTGAAAATCCTAACTGATCGCAAACCCTTAATGCGCAAACGTAACACTCATCTATTAAACTTTGTACTCCGCCCAGAAGACGTTAAATTGCTCCCAGCTAAGCAACTCCTACTATTCATTGAAGATATAGGGCTGGCTTAGCAATGAACTATAGCCATATCAGTGACCACAATAGGCCTTTTAGGTCCCAGTGATACTGGTCTCTTTCCCTAGACCTGCATAGCTGCTCGCACATAATAATAATAGGCTGCAGTAGAGACTTATCATCAAGTGGACTGCAAGTTTTCTAGTTAATTCAATTTTATAAAAAAAAACTCTATGGTTTAGCTAATTTTGAGACATCTCATTGGTTAATGCAAGTTTGATCAATTGCAGGTCTATCTGTACGTTTACAAGAAACGAAGACATAAAATTATGTCGACAGTCGACAATACTCTTAGAATTGACTCTTAGCTTAGAACTAATGTTCTCTCAACTTACAAAGTCCACCGCTAAAATCCGGATTCTCCTTGGAGCTGAATTTCTTTAGACCAGAAGGTCTAAAGAAATTCAGCTCCAAAAGGTAATCGAGATCATGATACGCTCTCTTTCTGAAACTTCTAGAGTTTTCTGGCTGCCGACAAATTTCTCACATTTACGGCAAATTTGGCGATGGATTCTCAAACTATCACTACACGACCAAACTAGGGATCATAGGCACAAATATATAAAATCAGATTTGTTCAGTAACAAAAATTAATTTTATTTTTATGAAATAGATTTCAGACATATTGGTTTGTTCTCTAAACGATTTCGTTCGTATCAATTTATATCTATAATTACAGTTAATATCCGGCACTTTAAAATAGCTTATTATTAAAACATATGTATATTAGCGCAATGTCGAATAAGTGCTGGACATTCGTTTCATATTCGTAGTTCAGACAAAATGTGTGCACGGTTTATAAAAGTCTGCATTTTTATTTTAATGTGTGCGGGTTCGACTTTTGTAAGATTTCTTTTTTCTTTTTATAGTTTAAATACACTTATAAATAAATTAAGTATTTGCTAAATTATTTCAAAATAACTAATGTTCGGTTAAAAATTGGATGTAATTACGCAGAAAAGATCTAACCCACATTGAGTCAAGAATAATTTGATTATGTGCAAATAATTATTTAAATCTTTACTTTCTCGTAATTATAAATGAATTAAATGAGGCCTATATTATTTTTATTTAAATATTAAAAATAGATCCAAAATTTAAACGTCGGTTTTGTACTACATCTTAATTTATCTGACCAATAAGAATAAATTCACTTATTATACCGGGAACATAAACTCTCACGCCTGTTATTAGTAAAAGGCGTGAGAGTTTATGTTCCCGTTCTTAGAAAGGGTAGGAGTACACTTATCTTCAAAATATCTCAATTTTGTTCCCTTTTTGGCTTTACCACTCATATCTGCACTATCTTCGTCACTCTTTACGCATACATTCACCGTAAAGTCCAAACCACTGGAACATTTTTCTGTCGCAAATTCTGGTCGCAAATTCTCTGTGCAAACTACATTTTTCTCTTATCACACACTTATTATCCTAGCTGCTTTACATGCTTTCAAGCTTTCCATTGCTCTCATAATTTCATTAACACTTATTTGGAGGTAGCCATTTTTTCTGGAGTTTCTGGTTAATTTACTACAGATGCCTTCGGTAATTTTATATTTTGCCCTCGTTTTTTGGCTCTAGAAAATCAAAAAAAAAAAATAAAAAGAGATTCTCCCTTACTGAAACACCAAAACAAAAATTGATAAACAAACATTTTCAATGATTTTTTAAAAATGTTTTTTTTAAAATTTCGTTTTTTTTTGTGTAGATTTTGAAAAAAAAAATATAACTTCATTCGATTATTTGTAAAAAAGTTATCAATAATTAAATGTGAATGAGTGCATTTTCATGAACATTTAAAGCCCTGCAACAATATAAGTTTTAATTTCTTATTCCTGTATTTTTTTTTCGTAAATAGCCGTAAAAACGAAGATTTAAAGAAAATATTCATCGAAATCCGATGATTTTTCGATTTTATACAGCCGAAAAACGAGGGGACTACAGTAATATAAAATTACTATGCCTTCCTCACATTCGAACACGATTTCAAAGTATTGCTTCAATATTTTTAACTCTTTTCTCTTTTTATTTTTGAGAATCAATCCATCGCCATCTTAAGCAACATCATCATCATCATCATCATTACAGCCCTTTACAAGTCCACTGCTGAACGTAGGCCTCCCCCAAGTAATGCCACAAAGCACGGTCCTGAGCCACCTGCATCCATCGACTTCCTGCATGTCTTACCAGGTCGTCACTCCATCTAGTGGGGGGTCGCCCTACACTACGCCTACCGGTACGAGGCTGCCACTCGAGAACCTTTCTTCCCCATCGGTTATCGGTTCTTCGAGCTATATGGCCGGCCCATTGCCACTTCAGCTTACTAATCCGTTGGGCTATGTCGATCACTCTGGTTTTACTGCGGATATCCTCATTTCTGAGTCTATCACGCAGAGAAACTCCAAGCATAGCCCTCTCCATAGCTCGCTGAGCGACCTTAAGCGTCCTCATACGGCCAGCAGTGAAGGACCACGTCTCAGATCCGTAAGTCATCACTGGCAACACGCACTGGTTGTACAATCTAGTTTTTAGAGATTGAGGTATACCTGACGAAAAGATATGTCGTAATTTCCCGAACGCTGCCCAGCCGAGTTGAATCCGTCGATTGACCTCTCGGTCGAAGTTGGACTTACCTAGTCGGACTATTTGTCCCAGGTAAACGTACTCGTCAACAACTTCGAGCATAGTGCTCCCAACAACTACCGGCATAGGTGTGACATGGACATTAAACATGATCTTTGTTTTGTCCATGTTCATCTTAAGACCTATCCGTTGGGAGGCACTATTGAGGTCATTGAGCATAATGCTTAAGTCCTCCAGCGATTCTGCCATAATGACTATATCGTCGGCAAATCGAAGGTGAGTGATGTACTCGCCATTGATGTTAATACCGTATCCTTTCCAGTCCAGTAGCTTGAAAACGTCTTCCAACGCAGCGGTGAAGAGTTTCGGGGATATAACATCACCCTGTCTTACACCTCTCTGCAGTTGGATAGGTTTCGAACTCTGGTTCTGTACTCGGATAGCCATCGTAGCCCTACTGTACAAACACTTCAGCACTTCGATGTACCGACAGTCAACTTGGCACCGCTGAAGGGACTGTAGCACCGCCCAAATTTCGACGGAATCAAAGGCTTTCTCATAGTCCACATATGCCAGGCAAAGTGGCAGATTGTACTCTTCGGTCTTCTGTACAATCTGCCGCAGGGTATGTATGTGGTCTATGGTACTGAAGCCTTTTCGGAAACCGGCTTGTTCGGGAGGCTGGAAGTCGTCGAGTCTGCGTGCGAGACGATTCGTAATGACTCTCGAAAATAGCATGTAGACGCGGCTCAGAAGGGAAATCGGTCTGTAGTTCTTCAAGAGAGCGTTGTTTAAGCAACATGTAATGTATTAAATTGTTTTAATCTTCAGTCTAATCTAGAAGTAAAGTCTTAACTTTCCCCTGACAATTCTAAAGAGTTACACATTATGATATTTGTTTTATTTGTTTGTATCATTCTTATGTATTCTTTTTGTCTTATCATTTAATCCATGAAATTAATTCTCGAACTCAGGTTCTAAGAGAATATACGGGTGGCAACATTATGACTATAAAAAATTGCAAAATAGTCATCTCGTATTCCACTGTATCCTCCTCCAAAATAAAACGGTTATTTCAAGAACAATATATAACAAGGATTGTGGCATATCTGTATGTTTTTTTTTGTTTTTTATGCTTGTTAAATTCGTTTTCTGGATTGAAATAATACTAGTTTTTACGGAATTTGTCGCGTATATTTAACTTTTTTAATTACCCGACGTTTCGAACGCTTTACAGCACTCATGGTCACGGGCAGGACTGAGATGTTCAACGTCCATATGTCATAGTTAACCGCGGTTACCATAGATTAAAATTTAACTTTTGTTCCGATCTATGCAGTATGAACTTATGGTATCTTGAAGTCTTGCAGTTGTATGCTTGGGTTGGGATTTAATTTTATTTATTATAGGATCCCAAGCAGATGGTAGCACCCAGCCATCTTCTCTATTGAAATTAGGATGTTTTTTGATTTCAATAGCCTCGCGAATCATCCTTGGAAGGAATCGGTGTTCTTTAGCGAGGATCTGCGGTCTATCAAATCTGATGTAGTGACGGGGGCGATCCTGTACGTGTTCACAGACTGCAGACTTCCCGGAGCGTCGATTCTTCACATCAGCTATATGTTCTTTAACGCGGGTTTTTATTGATCTTTTAGTTTGTCCTATGTAGGAGAGACCACATTCACAATCAAGCTTGTACACTCCTGCATCTTGCAGAGGGTCATTACACTTGACCGATGGTAAAAACTGACCAATCTTCTTCAGCGGCTTGAAGTATGTTTTGATGGAAGCGCGCTTCAAGATGTAGCCAATCTTGTCAGTGACTCCTCTAACATATGGCAGTACAGCAGGTACACGCTCGACTGTGGCCGGCTTCACTCGTTCACTGTGACGTAGGCGCGGGACTCGAAGCTTGTTGTCGTGCAAAACTTGCTTGACATGGTGGAGCTCTGCAGCCAGGTGTTTATTGTCACAGATCCCTCGTGCTCTCTGAAACAAAGATTTACCCATGGTAGCTAACTGTGAAGGATGGTGGTGAGAATCACCGTTGGTTCACACAGTCGAGCGTGTACCTGCTGTACTGCCATATGTTAGAGGAGTCACTGACAAGATTGGCTACATCTTGAAGCGCGCTTCCATCAAAACATACTTCAAGCCGCTGAAGAAGATTGGTCAGTTTTTACCATCGGTCAAGTGTAATGTCCCTCTGCAAGATGCAGGAGTGTACAAGCTTGATTGTGAATGTGGTCTCTCCTACATAAGACAAACTAAAAGATCAATAAAAACCGGCGTTAAAGAACATATAGCTGATGTGAAGAATCGACGCTCCGGGAAGTCTGCAGTCTGTGAACACGTACAGGATCGCCCCCGTCACTACATCAGATTTGATAGACCGCAGATCCTCGCTAAAGAACACCGATTCCTTCCAAGGATGATTCGCGAGGCTATTGAAATCAAAAAACATCCTAATTTCAATAGAGAAGATGGCTGGGTGCTACCATCTGCTTGGGATCCTATAATAAATAAAATTAAATCCCAACCCAAGCATACAACTGCAAGACTTCAAGATACCATAAGTTCATACTGCATAGATCGGAACAAAAGTTAAATTTTAATCTATGGTAACCGCGGTTAACTATGACATATGGACGTTGAACATCTCAGTCCTGCCCGTGACCATGAGTGCTGTAAAGCGTTCGAAACGTCGGGTAATTAAAAAAGTTAAATATACGCGATAAATTCCGTAAAAACTAGTATTATTTCAATGTGTAGTGTTCGCGTAAATATAAGAAATCATTATCGTTTTCTGGATGTTTATTAAAGGCGGTATAACTGAGCAGTTTTAGTTATTACAATAAAGTTATATGTTATTATATTAGAAATAAATTAAAGAGAGTGGACAGGAATGTGTTATGGCAAACACTGAACTCATATGGGTTGAGCGCTGGTTTGATACAGGCATTGAGGTCTCTTTATAGGGATTCTAGTGCTTGTGTCAGGATCAATGGGGTCTACTCGGACTAGTTTGGCATCCCAAAAGGTGTCAGACAGGGCTGTGTGGCTTCCTCTTGGCTGTTCAACCTATTTATGGACAGGTGTTTGCAAACTTTGAAAGATGAAGAATGTGGGTTAAGAATGGGCGAGTTAACCGTCAAATGCCTTCTGTATGCCGATGATCAAGTCATATTTGCGTCATCGGCGGCTGAATTGCAGATGATGGTTACATTAATGAACTGGGCTTTAAAAGAAAGGGGAATGAAAGTGAACGCAAGTAAGATGAAAGTGATGGTTTTTGAAAGAGAGGAAAGCAAAACGGTATGTGAAATAAGAATAGAAGGAGAGTTAATTGAGCAAGTGGATGAGTTTGTGTATTTGTGATGTGTATTTAGCAGGGATGGTAGATATGATAAGGATATAGAACGACGAGTAAATGCAGGGAATAGAGTGAATGGGGCACTACACTCTATTTTGAAGAACCAGAATGTATTAAAAAAGGCACGTATGGTAATTCATAATGCTGTGTTAGTCCCTACTTTAATGTATGGTAGTGAAAGCTGGGTGTGGCAGAAGAAGCACGTAAGTAGAATAAATGCTGTAGAAATGCGGTCTTTAAGGAGTATGCTAGGGTTGAATCTGAATGACAGGGTGAGAAATTGCGTGATAAGAGATAAATGTGGTATGCAGGATGATGTTGTAACCAGGATTAAGAAAGGAATGCTTTGGTGGTTTGGTCACGTAGAAAGAATGAATGAGGAAAGAGTGACAAAGCAAATTTATATGGCAGATGTGAACGGCAGAGTCGGGAAGGGACGCCCTAGAAAAAAGTTTGTCGACCAAATTGGCGATATTTTGAAAATGGGCCACGTTAAAAGTACCCTTAACCGACGAGCATGTATGCGTAGATATATGGATGTAAAGGAGGCGAAAGAGGTATGTCAGGATCGTGTCAAATGGATGTCTGTAGTCTCTGCCTACCCCTCTGGGTGACAGGCGTGAGTGTTTATGTATGTTATATATTATATGTAATTTAAAGAAAAAATAAGATGCTTCAGTGTCATTCCAGCGACAAAATACAGGAATACATTTGAATGGACTCAACGCCGCCCGCGTGCCCCACTTGAACTAAACAAGAACCAACCAACGGTTCTCCAACATCACAGTACTATAATTGAACAGCAGTCCAAGTAAAAAATTACTGAACATCTTTGAAAGTTGTTAAAGTCTACCTACATTTGTTAAAACTTTTCAACGAAATCAATCAATGAGCTTTTGTTTAGTTTTGTCTAGGAACTATACAAGAATAAACTAATGACATGATTTCTTTTTTCAGACCCTGAAGGTGATTTTTGAAAGAATCCGAATAACGTACTTAAATGAAGAACTTGTACAATATGCCTTCGTAAACGTGTCGCGATATGAGAGAAAAGGCGACTACTACATTAATTTTGAATTTATAACGAAATACCCGTTTTCCAAAAGTTTAATGGTTTGTATGCAATAAGTACATTTTTATATAATATCTATTAAGTGTTATAAATTAAGGCTGTCTGGGTACCTCCACTACTGAACAGCTTACACTACAAAACAATAAATCAACCACAAGAGTAGTACGCGCCGCGTCACGGGTATTACGTAACGTGATTAATCCATTGGCAAAATCTAAAATTTAAAATTTAAGCGTTCTATATGCAATAAAATTGTTATCAAAAAATCCCCATGGATTCACTATGGCAAATGTAGCAAGTGGACACATGGGGATGTGCTGCAATCTCAGAAGAGCAACTTAACTTTTTAAATAGCACCGACGCTGTTGATTGGGAATGCCGTACGTGCCTCGTGCATGTACACCATACATAGTACAGCGACACCGAAGAGAATTTCACGTATTATTACTGACTTGAAAGAAGACACAAGTTCAAGCTCAGAACTGCAATACAACACCTTAACGAGAAAAATAATCACCGATATAAGGAAGGAATTACGAGAAATTATGCAACAAGAACTTCATACGACCTTATAATTTTTCTCCGAAAAAATGGGGGAAAATCAAGAGAAAATTAAAGAGTACGAGATAAATATGAAACTAACGGACAACCAAGTAAAAGACATAAAAAAACGTGTCACTAAAAAGACAAGCCATTGAACAAAAAATTTACTCGTTACAAAAAATCCTCATTATCAATAACATAGAGATATGTGGTATTGATAAAGCGGAAGTGAAGAATCTATTCGATTTAACAAAAAGAATCGCTATAAAAATAAACCAAAACCCACAAGATAATTAAAGCATTCAGAAAAAGAAAAAAAAAAACAATTCGCTCTAACAACAGCAATAACTCGCAGTCGGTAGTAAATTTTATTGTTGAGGGATGGGTGCAAAGAGATGTGGTTTGAATCTTCAAAAAATATAAATGTCAGCTGCCGAGACATAGGTATTTCGCAAGGAAGCAAGATTTACTTCAGGGAATCTCTGACACCTGCAACTGCTTATTTGTTGTGAAAATTAAAAAAGGAAATAAAAAGAAATAATCGAAATAATCTGTGCAAGTTCGTGGGGTGTAAGAATGGCGTGATATTGGCAAGAAAACAAAAAAACAGATAAAATACACCACATTCAATCTAGCCAATTACGACACATCTTCTCGTCAGGTATACCTCAATCTCTGAAAACTAAAGTGTACAACCCCCATGACTTACGGATCAGAACTGGCAAGGATGTATGCTCGGAGTTTCTCCCTCTGAGGATATCCGCGTAAAACCAAGTGACCGACATAGCCCAACGGATAGTAAGCTGAAGTGGCAATGGGCCAGCCATATAGCTCAAAAAAAGGTTCCGAGGGACCTCTACCCGGCATCCCCCCATGAACCCTGGTAAGATATGCAGGAAGTCGATGATGCAGCTATCGTGGCATTAATTGGGGGAGGCCTATGTTCAGCAGTGGACTTGTAAGGGCGTGATGATGATGATGATGAGATCAATCTAGCAACTAAAAAAAGGTAAAATGATTCAACAAAAAAATAAGTTATATGTAAATCCAACTACAATCAGTTTTATGGAGGAATGAAATCTCCCAAATATATATATAAGCTGAAATACATTCATGGAAAAGACTCTCATAGAATTTAATTATTTATGTGCGCTTCATGAGAACATTGCTAAAAAAACTTTTACCAACTTGAGCGCATAATAAGCAACAGCTTAAGAATTATACACAGCATAGTTACAGAAGCTAACGTAAGAGCGGAGTGCGCATCCTTATTTCAACTAGAAAATTACGAGATATATTCACAGCTTCGCAAAAACAAAAGAGTGGAGTGGAGGAGTCATATTATACGTGCATAAAAGTGTTTCGTTAAATGGACTTTCAGTGATACATTCTATTCCGAATCAATTATTGGTTAAGTGTCAACAAGCCTGCAAGCTCAAACCACCTATTTTTTATCAGGGAAATCAAACAAGTGTTACTCCAAAAAGTAATCTTGTAATTCTCGGGGACATAAATATAAACATTGAACTTAATGAGTCAAAAATGTTAACTTATATCTTAACACCATGAGTGAGGTAGGCCTTGATTGTGGAATTAGACAGTTTACACGGATTGAATCAAGAGGGAACTCGATTACCAAAAGCTGTATTGATCACATTTTTAAACGTAGCCTTGACAATCACAGTATTTACTAACTCATCTATATATACTGCAGTGATAAATAGCTCCATAGCTGACCATTATATAAACAGTTTTGTGACAGTTTAGGCTTCATTACAAAAGAGAAAACTAAATATTGTAATAAAACAAACCATCGCAAATTACTAAATGAATTGTGTGACGTAGACTGAAGCTAGGGGTTAATAGTAGTTAATTTACAATAGTACTAATGATATAGTGAACTTTATTTCTAACAAATATAACTATATTCACAAAAATGTCAATAAACTGCAAAAGTACATACAGGTAGAAGGAGGAATTGTGTATGGATAAATAAAAGGCCCATAAAAATGTGTACTACTAAGAATAAGTTATATATGGAAACAGGATGAAAGTAACTTGGAAAATAAAATATTGTAAATTAAGTATCGAAATAAAACCAACAATTATATTAATTACATAAAAAACAAACATATTAAAAGCCAGATAATAGCCAATTTTAAATATTTAAAAATTTCAATTATTTAAAAGTTTGGTATATTGTGAACAATAAAACTACATTTACGGATTATATCGCGTTTAATTAACTATTTTAACTTATTTTTAATTCCCGACGTTTCGGGTGCTTTACAGCACCCATGGTCATGGGGAGGACTGCGATGTTTGACGTCTAAATGTCATAGTTAGCCCGGCTACCTTCAGTTTTTGAATATTAATTTTTGGTCTGATCTACGCAGAACGTACAGTATCTTACAGTATCTTGAAGTCTTGTAGTAGTGTGCTTGGGTTTGGGTTTAATTTTGTTAATTATAGGTTCCCAAGCAGTTGGTAGCACCGATCTATTTCTCTATTTAATATTACTCATTTAATTAATCAGTCCATTGAAACATGTACTAATCCCGACCTATTAAAACTAGGTGTTATTAGGCCTACACATAAGAAAGGTAGATACGACAACCCAAATAATTACCGACCAATTAGACTATTTTACCTTGCATTGACAAATTGACTGGGATGTAGATAATTGTGTGGTTTCCACTGCAGGGATAAAAAAATCACTTTATGTATCAGTTTGTTTCTTATATTTTAAATTAAAAAAAAAAAAAACTAGAAACATTGCGACAACAACTACAAACGAGCGAAAAGATTAGTTCTTTATTTTGTAAACCGTGAACATTGATTTCGACAATTTAACCGTGATTTTGTTCAATATTACTAAAATTCAAGTCATTTTTTAATTGTACACTTTCTCAACAATTTGAAGTTTATTTTAGAAGAATATGTAGCTTTCAGATAGCGCCCGCGCTCTCGCAATTCACAGTTGTGAAGTTTTCGTTCTGAAATGCCGGTTGATTAGAATACATAGAATTTTTGCTATAATACAGCGCTCTAGTGCGAAACCGGTCTGGCGATTTGCATATATATATAAGTTAGTTTATAATACAATCTTCTTCCTGTTTTGTCCTATATGTAATTGTAATTCTTAGTCTAATAAATATCTACCCTCGCTGATTATTTTTAAATATTAACGGATATACTCGGAATTTCCAGTGCTGGTGGTGGTTTACGGTATAACCTTCTTGGGTTTTTATTATAACGTAACAGTAGCATTTAGCGTCAAATAAATTTTTTTTATACAATATTAAATGTTTCTGTTTAAAAGACAAAAATATAAAGGTGAAGTAAAGCCTAAATATGTATACATATAGTAATAGATTCATATTATAAAAGTAATGTTTGTGTCGAAACTTTGTCCATTTCTGTTTTTTCTTATGTCTTTTAAAATCAGCTTTAAATCACTAATATAGGTCTTTCTAAAAATAGCCAAACTGAACATATATTTAGCATATATTTACCATAGTTACCATTTACGCCATCACTACAAGGTACTGTACAGTTTAAGCACAGTCTAAGAAGAACATACAGACATAGAGTCAGTCATCGCGTTTGATCTTGTCGGAGAAACCGACACAAATAATAGATTGCTAAGGTTGTCAGAACTGGAAGTAATAAAAAATAAAGAACTGATTTTATTTTATTTCACGTTTGAAAAAAATCATGTGTATCTGAAAACTGATGAAAATTTAATCCCTTATCTTTATATGAGAACCATCTACAGTTTTTTAACGCACATGTAGTGACAAAACAACCCTAGCTCAGGACAGACTCAGCCCGTGTCTCGCTCCGCACCGAAACGTACGATTGCCCCGTCTAGATGCATTCGACGACAGAATATTAGTAGTAGATAGACTGTGGCTTCAGCATGCATCACAAAGTATAAAAAAGTAAATAAATTATTCAAAAGACAAAACTTTTTTTCAAAAAAAAAAAACAAATTAATACATTTTTAAATGTAAGAAATTTCGCTAAAAATCTGGTAAACGTTTCAGTCTCAGCTACGACACTGGTTTTCAGACCGAATCAATACCTAAGGCTACTCGTCGGCTATATGTACGCTTTTAACATTTACATCAATTAAAAAAAATACAACAAAACTGCACTAATAGTAAATTTAGCCTTTTTATAAAAAATGTGCTTCATACATTGGTTTATTATGTACTACGTACTAGAGGCGTCACTGCATACAACTACTGTGTTCCACTCAACTGCAGTGCATACACCGCACTTTAATCAGTCACTCGCTATGCGCTTATAGAGTTGTCACGTGTTGTGTTGATTAAAAAAAATCTCTTGATAAAAATATTACGTCGTGTGTACTTAGATATTGCACAAATAATTCAAGAAATGTCAGTAAAATCCAAGGAATTACTTTTCATCCATTAATAAGATACTTAATCAATAAAAACGTATTATGTACTAATAATAAAACAATTTATTCCTAAGACGCCATCTCGTGTCATGGAATATAGATTATGAAATTAATATGTTCAGATGCGACATTTCTGTGGGTACTTAACTATAGGACGAATATATTATTATACACATTTTTTTGTAGGAACATATATAAGTTATTATAATTTGGCATAATTTTTCATGTTTAAATCTGCTTATTATTCTTTTATTTCATTTTTAGTTTTCCACATCAAAGTCAAAGTGGTATAAATTCGTCCATTTTTAACTCTCGCGAGCCCAGCATTTATCAACGACTTTTATTCTAATTTAAATAAATATATTTGTAATTTAAATGTTATGTTAATAAGTTTTGTTAAACATGCATGTAGAATTTTTTTTTTATATTCGACTTAGATACCTTTTAAAATATTCAGACAAAAATATCATTAAAATGTAATTATGATATAATATTATCTAATATTATATTAAATAAGCAAATATAATATACAAAATAAATGACAAAATTTAAATATTGTTCTCGATATAATTTACCTACTTAACAATACAATCCACTATTACCTACGGGTCGTTCTACTTATGTTTATTCTATGATAAAAAAACCATCTGCGCGAACACAGAGTGGCGCACATTTTGTTTGAGATAGCTGTTCTAGTACGTAAGTACATAATATTTCAATGGCTTCATATTATTCTGATCAGGCGAACTTGTGGTGAACAGTGCAGTGCTGGCATGTTCACGTGTCATTACTGCATTACCACCGCAACGTTTGGCGAAGTTTTATTTAGATGTAAACATTCGTCATCCTTTCTCTGACGACCAACTTAGGGCGAAAGTTTATCTGTACTGTTACACCCTAATGAAGCTTGTTGCTGAACATAGGCCTCCCCTATCCTCCTGAGGCTTAGAGTAGTATGTATACAACATAAAAAATAAAAATTCATCACACCTCTATTTGTTGAATTATAGTCAAAGTTTTGTAATTAGACCATAGACGATATATTGCTTGAATAATTAAAGCAGCCAATTTTTTTGCAACTTGTCATATTTTTGACATTTTTCTACTTGTTGCGAAAGATGGCCGTACAATGGCGGCCACGTAGTAAGTAATCTTTAATTCTTTGGTGTGAAACTATAATGCAAATAGTCTTCTTTGTAGTGCAAACAATATTTTACAGATTGCGATAGTTATTTATGGTATATTTGAATTTCACTACCTATGTTGTATATCCTTAAAAACAAAAAATTTACTTCATCGTCATTCTATCGAGGGGCGTTCTACAACTATAGGCGGAGCTAGAACACGAGGAGGTCGTTCTAGACAACAGAGGGATGTAGGAATAAGAGGAGGACAAAAAATTCTGGGCCTCAGGAGGCTATAGATTGGCTCAATAGGAAGATATTTGCAATAGTTGTCACACTTGGCAAGCGGATTGGCAAGGGCAGTTTTATTATCCTTTTAAGTCGTCATTAGGAAGACTCTGCTGCCCATCTCCTCATTTATTCTCTTTTTCGCCTCTTAGGGCACCCACGGGATGATATAGGGTAGTGGTTATTTTTACACCACTACTACGCCAATACATGGAAAGTTTATTCAAAAACACGAAATCCAAATTTCAATATCTGGTAAATAGATAGCATTACAAGGGTGGGGGTAGTCAAAGTCTAAACTATTTATTCAATTTAGATTTGTGTAAAAAGCTCTGCGACTTGTGAACTTTAAAAGAACATTTGATAGATATTAGATATTTGCTATTTTTTTATATACCTATCACGTGCTATTTTAACACTGGTTTCCTTTTCCTTACAGATACATCTGCTGTTCTACGAATATGTAAGCTACCGGTACGAGCGCAGCTTTATTGAGTTTCATTACAATTTATGCGATTTTCTAACGGACCCGCTGATCGGAGCGGAGTTTAAAAAACGAGGATTAGAATGTCCGATAAAACCAGTAAGAGCTTTTATTTTTTTAACCAACTCTTAAAAGAATAGGATTATACCGCCTTGTATTAAAGAAGTACATCATCATCATCATCATCATAATTACAGCCCATCACAAGTCCACTGTTGAACATAGGCCTCTCCCAATGAATGCTCCAAAGCACATTCCTGGAACATCGGCATCCATCGACTTTCTTTATCTCTTACCGGGGGCTGTCTTCTTCTAAAGGGGGCCCGGCGTTGTTATTCGAGAACCTTATCTTTATATAATGAGAGTACAAACGATTACAAATTCCACCTGATAATAAGTGGATGCCGTGCCGTGTCCATGGATATCCATATTTATTCTCGATGAAGAATCTAAATTCAGATGCGTTATTACCCCCGAGGACTAAGAGAGAATGCCTCATTTCCAGTGAAAATGGTCTCCGGTTCTCCATACTCACCATACAAAAACACAGCAACATGAAACTGCTATTTTAGACTGTTATTTCGTAAGAGTGTGGTCCTACTCCTGTCGAGCCGACCCATTCGTGCTATAAGCATAATATAGCTGCAGCATGGTGGGTATTTACGCCTAGCGAAAACGATTTGGTTTTATCACCATCTAAGGAAATCCATTAGAGTTTTCTGGCATTTCTCATTCTCTCAAGTTAGGTGATGGATTGTCTTACACCGCCATTGTAGAATATATATTATGTCGATAATGGTAGTTGACTTAAATATTTTATTGCAGGGCAAATTGTACTCTTACAAGAATTTTACAGTATATTTGGACGACTTTCCCAACGTCTTCCCATATGAAAAAGGTTTAATCAAGTTTGAAATTACCTTGATGGGTTCTTCTAATAACACGCCAATAGCAGAAGCGTTTCTTCATCTCTCATTCAAAAACAGAAATAAAGCCACAAAAAAGAATTTAACAGAAACACATTGAAATTACTTCAATGAAATAAAAGATTTACAAAGTATTGTTTTGATTTTATTTTTCCTCAACGTATCCTTGAAGTATCTATACAAATAAAATCCGATGAAATGCGTGTATAAAAAAAGTGTCCATAAGAAAGCTCTAAATAATGGTGACGCCACTGTAGCTACAGTCTAAATTTTAAAGAACTTTAAAAAAAATTTATTGCACAGACTATCACCATAATTCTTTTTACAATAATTATTTAATTGCTTTCATAATTTTTATTTTCAAAATCACTCTCAACGTATTTTACGGCGATTTAACATACCCCGTAGCTAATCGAGCGCTGTAGTGAAGAGTTTTTGAACTGTTATTTACTGCTTACAGATGTACACTTTTTCAACTATTCTCCAATGTTGTAGTACTACTTACTTCTACACTCCATAGTGTAGAGGTAGGGTTTCGTAGTTGTCCATTACAATACGGAACTTAGAAAGGATCTTCTTGATGTTACAAGTAAAGAAAAAACCAAACCCACGCGCCTTTCTCCCCGTCGCTCCCTTCCCCCCCCCCCACCCCCCCCCATTTAAAAAAAAAGGGACCCACCAAAAAAACCCGCCGCGAGATCCAGAGGAATACTATGAACTAAACAGATAGGACGATCATAGCTGCAGGACCTATTTTCTAAAGAGACTTATAGGGACCGGTATTCAAAAGAGAATAAAAAAAAATTCAATTTTGGAAATAACACAATCAATATCAAATAATTCACATGCCAAGTCCGTATGACATTGCTCATAGTTATCTATCCATCTATTAGATCTTGGCAGTGCAACCCATAAGATATGTATGACCGTAAGGAACCTTCCCGTAAACCACTACTGTCCTCATCTACCCTAGGGGTCGCCCGTGTAAACCAAGACCACCTCTATTGAAACTGTAGGCCTAAAATATCACAATATATTTATATATATAATAGTCACAATACACTTAAACAACATAATGTGAATAAAGGAATTTTCCATAACATTACAGTTCTTGATACAGTTTTAAGCTTTAGGTAAGGTGTCATGTTTAAAAACTGTACGACAGTAATAAAGACAACGTTCATTGGTTTTGCAAAATCTACACTTATAAAATTTCCAAGAAGTATTGTTATTAGCGTTTGATTGTTGTAAAGTGAATTTACCGTGCAACGGAAAGGCTTGTTTATTCAAGTTTCTTTGATACCTATTATTGAAATGTTGCGGCGAATAATTGTTATTGCTATGTATATTTTTTACAGATGTTATTGCTTCTTTCTAGAAGATTCCAAACTTGTTAACTTGCCTTCTAAAAATGAGAGAAATTCATGCAAATTAGGTCTCTCGAACTCGAAAACGAACGACGAAAACTCGCGGGGCTCCTTGACTGACGTCATGTATTCATTATGCGTGTCAGCATCGAGCTTTTGCGAAAGGAGATGCACAATCAATGAATCCCTAAATTTTTGATAGCGTTTAATGTTTCTAGGGTTGTGTCGTGAATACGCTTTATATGATTTAATGACGTATGTTGCACTATGGGGATATTTAGTAAGATATCGATACGCGAGCGGAAAATTAAGCGTTTATTATTATATCTGTTGTTAAGTATGTCCCAACATATCGGATTATTATCAGATGATATTGGTAGATGTTGAATAAGTCTCTCCGCTTCACCTCTAACTTTAGTTTTAAGGAATTGCACCTTTTGTGCGTTAGATAATGACGGGTTGCCGTGAATAGTTTCCGTGAATAGGTCTTTGAAGGAACTCCACTGATGGTAGCTACCACTAAATGTAGGTATCTCTACGTGAGGGGTTGATTGCTTTCGATATGATACAGACCACAATTTACGATTGATGGATTTAATAATCTCGTTGTATTTTCTTTCGTATGTGAAAATGATAACTCATAATCTGGGTTCCTACCCCCAACTCACTGTCTAACTCCCAATGCATATTATCAATTATAGACCAACGCGATTGTATAGCACGTAATAAATGATCAAATTCCCACTTTTCTGATATAGAATCTAAGTTGATATTGAATACTGTGTGTTCGAATGCTTTAAAGTTACTAGTTTGCTTGCGTAACATTTCAGTCGTCTTGCTATTAATCAGGGACAGGGGACAGGGTAACCTGCGGCGACGGCTGCCAAGATGGTCCAGGCGTCCCTAGCGGTGTAGCGGGTTTCAACACTGGAGTTGCAGTCCTGTCATCTCTAACCTGATAGGTAGCGATTGCTGATCTAATTTTCTCGTATTTATTTCTACACGATTCAAATTGGTTACTCGTAAAAGAGAAATGAGACTTCGCATACTCTATTCCACTTAATATACCATGATTAAATTGAAATTCTGCCCAGTATTTGTCTAGAGTATCTAACTTCCGTTTGATATAATCTGCCTACTTTCGATCGGCACTATCCTTTATAAAATTGGTAAAAGTCTGCTCTATTGCCCCGAACAATTGTTGTTGATTTGATAAAATATCCTCCATGTTGGACATAGTGATAATAAAAAAGGAAAGATCTTACTTGTTCAGATCTGCTCATCTGTTTGCAGCTCACCGACTCCCGATGTTGACAATCCGATGATAGCTCACGTCTCCTGCTGGTTGCTCTCACTTGTAATGCACACTTTTTGTACACACACGCGAGTTTGTCGAAGGACCAAAGTTGATAGAATCGGAGATAGATCAGCCCGTACACAATGGACCACCACTTCATTGCCATGCACGTCCTATCGCACCACACCTATACGAGCAAGTTCGAAAGGAATTCGAAAACGTGATTGAGCAAGGAATATGCTGTCCAAGCAAAAGCCCTTGGTCATCACCACTTCACATTGTACCGAAGAAGAATGGAATGATTGATTTGAAATGGATTTCACTCATCAACTGTCAGACAAGACTATATTCTCCACCATCGATCTCAACCGAGCTTACCACCAAATAAGAGTATGCGATGAAGACATTGACATAGACAGCAATAATTACACCAATGGGATTATTCGAATTTCCAAGAATGACTCTGGGATTAAAGAATGCTGGTACCACCTTCCAAAGATTCATACACGAAGTACTTCATGGACTGGATTTCGTTTTCGCATTCATTGATGATCTCCTTGTTGCAAGGCCTGATAAAGAAACGCACGAAACCCATCTACGCACCGTGTTACAGCGATAAGAAGACGATGGAATCACAATCAACCCTTCGAAATCCATATTTGGCCAAAAAGAAGTTCAATTTCTTGGTTTCACCGTCAGCAAGGAAGGAATCAAACCGCCTGCTGAAAAAGTCAGAGCAATCATCGATTATGCGAAACCTAAAACTATCGAAGAACTAAGGCTTTTTCTTGGGATGATAAATTTTTACAGAGAACACATTCCTAAGGCCGCTGAAATCCAAGCACCAATTCACGCCTACCTTCACAACACGAAGAAAAAAAAAACGTCAATCGGATGGAACGATGAAGCCACGAAGGCATTTGAATCTTGTAAAGTTGCTTCCAAAATGCAGCTTGCTTGCTCACCCATCACACGAAGCAACACTTGTTATCTTCAGCGACGCATCCGATCTCTCAGCAGGCGCCGTACTCCAACAATAAAGCAATGGGAAATAGCAACCACGTGGCTATTTTTCGAAGAAGTTCTCCGATACTCAACGTAACTACAGTACATTCGACTGAGAACCACTCGCTATTTATATGGCTATCAAGTACTTCAGAAAAACGTTCGAGGGTCGAAACCTGATCGTTTTTACCGACCACAAACCATTAACATATGTACTTCCGAAGAAACCATCGCTATCGGAAACACCACGACGAGCAAGACAACTTATTTTCATAAGTGAATTCACGACCGACATACGTCACATCAGTGGAAAGGACAACATAGTCGCCGACGTACTCAGTCGCATACCAATCGACAGTGTAACGTGCCCTACGTCAATCGACTATCATAAGATCACCGCAGCACAAGACAGAGATAGCGACAACATTAAACATCTATCGAAGCAATATAACTTGTCCATCAAGCAAGTTACAATGCCAATGACGCATACACTTCACAACATCAGTCATCCAGGTGTTGTTAGAACAACAAGAAAACTCATCACTAAAAAATTATTTTGGCCTTCAATGCAAGTGGATGTTGGCAACTGAGCGAAGCAATGCATTCAATGCAAAGTACAAAGGCATACATCAAGTATTCTAGCTACATTTCCACCTACGGAGAGATTCGAACACCTGCACGTTGACATCGTTGGACCATTAACTACTTCACGGCAAGGACATCGTTACCTCGTAACAATTATCGACAGAACAACAAGATGGCCAGAAGCAATACCTACCGATGATACTTCAGCTGAATCCGTCGCGAAGATGAAAATTGGATTACTCGTTTCGGATCACTTAAAACCATCCCAACTGATCAAGGAAGAAACTTCGAAAGCAACCTATTTCTCAAACTTCTTCAAACTATGGGAATACGGAAGACACGTACAACAGCATACCATCCTCAATCAAACAGAGTAATCGAATGATGGCATTGTACATTGAAGACTGCACTCAAAACTCGTTTACCTCAACATACAAAGTGGATTGATGAGCTATCTACAGTGCTACTTGGGCTACCAGCAACACCGCTAACACTTTTTACTTAACACTTTTTCACTTCAACATCGTCAAACAATCAAGAAACGAATTACGATTTTGTAACTCAACTTCGAGAATAAATCAACAAAGCCTTATCGTTGAAATGCACATCATCACGCGGAAATAATAAATCAGTATTCATTCATCAAGATTGGAAAATATGCAAGCAAGTTTTTGTAAGAAACGACGCAGTGAAAAAACAATTTCAACCTACTTACAATGGACCGTATAAAGTATTAGAGCGAAATAGAAAGACTTTTAAATTACAAATACCCGGAAGGAAATCTACAATTATATCAATCGACCGACTAAAGCCTGCCTATATTATTAACGAGGATACTTCAGAGGATTCATCATCATCATCAAAACCACCAGCGAGGAAGCTTGAAAATCCGTCATCTACATAAACCCAGATGAAACCTATTTTAAAAATTACGAGATACGGGCGAGTCGTCAAGCCTCCGGTACGCTTTCGCTAGGGGGAGAGTGATGTAGTAGCCAGGCTAATCAACCCTAAATAATATATACCCTGCTGCTACCATAACACAGAAGGCGAAGAAAATATTTATTTTCTAATTATCCCCGAATACTGAGATACTGCGGGCTGCATATCGATGCGAGATAATTTGACGTATATATTTAACGTTCTTATAAAGAAACAAGAAATAGCCGCAAATATCATTCAGCGCCACATCGTCTTCACACGCCGCTATCGTCATGTATCCGTCGACCATTTTTGAGCCGTTTCTTCAACGCTGCAGCTCGCTTCTTCTTGCTGTTCTGGAGCTGTGTCCCACGCCGCCACCGCTAGCCGACTACGCGCGTATATTATAGTTTTATATTAGTAAGTTTATAACTTATAAGAAACCTAATTGTATGCATTAAAAAAATAAGATATAAAAGTTAAAAGAAAGAAAAGTACTGCATTAACAGCAGTAGTATAAAAAATAATAATAATAAAAAAAGATATACACGAGTCTCACGCCGGCAAATGGAACGCACATAATAGTTGTATTTTGATTAATCTTTATTGGTCATAATGTAAGAATTGTAATTGGCTAGGCAAAAAAAATTGTTATTATTGGTAAACTAACGACGTAGCCGGACGTATAAATATAGGCAGGGTTGACGTAAAAATGTATTCCATATTCCATATTCAATACTCGATACACCATTCGTTTGCATATAAAATAGTAGATTCATTTCTCTGCCACTAGACCACTCGGAGTCTGTTAATAGTGGACCTAATATCACCACTATTACAGTGGTGACCGCGTTACGAACACCTAGAAGGAAGATCCCGTTACGAACACCGAGAAGGAAGATCCCGTTACGAACACCGAGAAGGAAAATCCTATTACGAACACCGAGAAGGAAAATGCTATTACGAACACCGAGAAGGAAGATCCCTGCAAGAATAGTAGGAAAATGCCAAGGAAGACTTCAGTATATATAAAATCAGTGTAATCAAGCCGTCATCATGAAGCGAGAAGCGAAGAAATCCGACACATATAAATAAATTCTTGAAAAAATTCGAAAGCTGTCATTCGAAGTCGCTGCGCTCAAAGCTTCTCAGCATCACACCTGTTACCAGCAACAGTACAACCAGCGCAATCAGCAACACCGAAGATCACCTTTTCGTCGCAACCGCTCTGCAAGTAGAAGTCTAACAAGCTCAAGAACAAGATCCCCTTACTGCTACTATCATCGACGTTTCGGGTTCGAGGCAAGAAAATGCACAACACCGTGTACATTCAAAAATGAAAATACGAAGTCGGAAAACTAACTAATACGCTCGATGCGACGGGATCCAGCGTAACAGCAAAGTCCTACCGTCTTTTCGTCACCGATAAAAAAGCAAGCTTACTTTCCTTATCGACACCGGAGCGAATATCTCAGTGTTACCGCCGAAACAAAGGCAGAAGTTGAAGCCATTGGATATTTAACTCTATGCAGCAAAAAATACGGTAATTCCTACACATGGAGAAAAAATAATGGAACTGGATTTAAACCTACGCCGACCATTCAAATGGAGATTTATTGTGACTAAAGTCAGCAAACCAATCATCGATGCTGATTTTCTTCAACATCACCAGTTGATCGTCGACATCAAAAATAGAAGAATCATCGACGGGAAAACCAATCTTGCATCTCAGTCTGTCGTCCAAGCAACCAATCACAATAAGCAGCATAGATGTTCAACAATCGTATCACAAGATCCTCGAAAAATACCCTGGAATCACAAGAATAACTTTAATGAAATTAACACCGAAGATCGACGTTGAGCATTTCATCGAAACCAATGTGTATGGGCTGTGTCGGGACCCCCGCGTGGTCGGTTGATAGTAGTTGATAGTAAATGATAGTCAGTACTGCGAAGTTGATAATTGATAGTTTATTGATAGAAACAACTAAATCTAATTTAATGATAGATGGGAAATGATACTGCGAGCACGCGTGACCGGTATTGCTGGGCTCAATTAACGTACTGACTCAAAATTAGTGTTGCCCAAATGCAAGAAAAAGACGAGACTTAGCCAGTCTTGGTCTTGGTCTTGCGCCAATACACCTGGTCTTGTTCTTGGTCTTGGTACTGCGCTCTGTCTTGTTCTTGGTCTTGGTTTTGCAGCAAGATTCTCGCAAGTCTCGCAATTACCTATTAGCCTATTGTTATTTATTAAACGTAACTTTAGATCTTAGAACAACTTAACAGAGTAGGCACATTTTGAGCTTTAATTGACATAGCTATGGCAAACATTTATTAATTTGGCATATTTTTTATATATTTTTTTATTTATATTTGGCATTAACAATAATTAAAAAAATTAACAACCAAATTAATAAATGTCTAAACATTTAATGAGAAATTCGAAAACTCAACTAATACCGGGTGGGGTTTGAACCCACGACTTAAGCGATCCGTGCCGATGTTCTAACCAACTGAGCTGTCTACCAAGTCTCACGGCCACGGGAGTTAATCTGTTTCTTAATAAACGTTTACATTTAATAAGCTTACATGTGCTAAAACTTAGTCAAAACATATAAAAAACAAATTAATGATATTAACTTGACTGTATTATAAAGAACATTATCTGTCTAGAAAGAGATTGATAGACCCTTATATGAAATGGAATAAAAGAGTTATACAATTTACCATTTATTTAAATAAAAAATAAAATACAATACAAATTAAATTACATAACAGTACACAACAGCTTTGACATTACTGTAACTTTATATTAATTCTTTTGACCAAGAATTAATACAAAGTATCAATCTAGCTGACTCATCACTTAACCTATTCCTATGTTTTCTAATTACTAATGATGCTTTAGAAAATAATCTCTCAGCAGGTACTGAAGTTGCAGGTATTGGAAGAAAATCACGGGCTATCTTCGCTAAAGTCGGATATTCTGTCTCATGCGTCCTCCACCACACTAAAATGTCTTCAGAACTGGCGGCTCTGGGTTTACTTAGGTACTCCTCCAACTCGTCTATAACTAAGCCTTGATGAATATATATCCAGATCCAGATGACATCGAGGGACATGCATACAATTTCTCAGTCATTTATGTCTTCATCTTCATCATATTCACATACTTTCTTTTCATTTCTTGGTGATTCTAGAGATGTATTCAATGAGTGTAGACTTTTATATTCTTTATAAAGTTCATTAAATTTGCGCAAGCTTTCTGTTTTAATTTGCTTCCCCCATAATGTCATGTCAAAAGTCTGAGTCTTATGCCTTGGGTCTAAAATTAAAGAGGTACAATAAATCCAGTTGCTCTTTTTATAATGTTTAAGCATTTTGTCTTGAGCTGCTTGAAAACCCAGAATGAGCCTTTCATCCACTTCGGATCGATTAGGTTTCTCATCTAATTGTTTTACCATGGATTCAATTTTTTTGAGCAAGAGATTGAATGATACAATGACTAGCGGTAATTTAACATATTTTTCTCCACCAAGTTTCGTTGATAGAAGTTTAAAGTTTATTAGAAACTTATGTATTTTTTCGAGTATTTGCCATTCACTATCTGTGATTTGAAAATCATTCAATTCGGTGACAGAAGTGCACAATATGTTAATGCCAGTTCTCACTTTTAAACCAAATCCAATCATATCATGTGTGGAATTCCATCTCGTTGGACAGTCGAGTATGGGGTTCAGATTTGATGGCACGGCAGCTGCTTCACAAGCAGACTGAAACTTCCTCTTCAATATCTCAATTCTTTTTTTTTACTGGAAATACTGCGTAATTTTGTTATAGCTGTACGTGAGTCAGCAATATTTGGCGCATATTCTTCATCTTCCTCAGTTTCTTCTTCATTATCTTCATACTGCTGTTCTTGTCCCTTATTGTCAGTTTCACTGTGTAATGCTAAGGTCTTTAATAAATCTTGTACACCAAGGTTCAAAATGTGAGCAAAGCACCGGAAATGTTGATTGTCTGAATCAAAGTGTGGCAGCTGTTTGTCCAATTCATACATAAATTTGGTATTTGCGGTTGCGTTGTCGACCGTGATACCTAGTATTTTATCAATTATGTCATATTCCAGTAAACATTCATGGAAAATCGTTGCAATATTTTCCCCAGTATGTCGACCGCGTGATGGTATAAAATCAAGGACCACAGATCGATACTTCCATTCTTTGTCTATATAATGAGTAGTGACCCCGTAGTAACTCCTACCAGCAAATGACGTCCATCCATCAATGGTAAATGACATTTTAGATGAAAATTGTTGTAGTCGTTTCTTACATTAAATTGAAGCTCTTCAAACCGTTCTTTGACCTTCATTCTAAGTGTGGACCTTTTAGGAAACACCATAATTGGGCAAATTGATCGAAAATATACTTGTGTAGCTTCGTCATCGAAAAATGAGAAGGGAAGATATTTTTTAACCATCCAATCAACTGTAGATATATATATATATATATATATATATATATATATATATATATATACGACTATAACGATACTTTAGGAACTATAAAACATACAAACTTGAAGTTTGTAAGGTAGGTTTCTTTTATGGCATAGAGATTAAGAAACGGTTTTGAGAAAATCTATCCCTAAGGGAGTGAAATGGGAGTTGAAAGTTTGTATGAAAGTCCTACGTTTTTGAAGTTAGACACACGAAAATCGACATTTAAGTTATAAGTTTTCAATAATAAAATCCTGAATAAGCTGTTTCACCAAATCCTAACCCTAAGGGGTTGAAATTGGGGTAAAATGATTACATGCAAGTCCTATATTTTTAAAGTATAGATATGAAGATCGACATTTACTTTATTAGTTTTAAATAATAAATACTTGCGTAGTTAAGCTTTACCTTTATAGCCTCTTTATACTTAGGTAAGACTTTTGCAGCGAGAAAATTTCAAAATCTCATAGGAAATCAGATATTGTACGCGGACGAAGTCGCAGGCGGCCGCTAGTTACATAATATATGTGTTATGTAATTGTGTAATAAGTATATTTTTTCTTACCTGTCCACTTTTTCCGGTGGTTATTAAAAAGCTTGTGATATCTCCACTTAATTTTGGATTTTCAGGAAGAAATATTTGTGATTCCTTTTTGTGGAAAGATATTAGATGCTTCCTTAAGCTTGAAGTGTTTCTGTTTTTCATTTTTATTTCAACCTTTTTATGTTGGCATAATTTACACAAAGCAATTTAGGATGCATGAATTATGTCGAAAAACTCATCAAATTTACTTTTGGGTCTTTGTCAGCTGTTAAATATTCTTTTTCCACCTTTTCCAAATGTCTTGGAATATTTTTTGTGTTAAATGCCACCTAGTCCTAAGATCTCGTTCCGTCTCATAAATTGATAGAATCGGACCGCTTAATAGAAAAAGTGAAGGGGTTAAATAATTCAAATCATCAGCATCCTCCGTCAATGGACATAGTGGTCTCGAATTTAAGCAAGCTTCTAATTGTGCTAGCAGTGTGCTGTACTCCTCGTAGGTGAGTTTTTGATCACCAACCACCCTCCTTAGATGATACTTGAGGCTTTTCACGGCTTCTTTACAAAGACCATTGGCTGACGGCCACGAAGGTGCATTTTCCAATCCAATTTATACCCATCTCGGACACTTCTGAGAGAAACTCATCACCAAATGTTTTGAAGAGCTCTTCGTATTCCTGCTGTAAGACTTTGTTGGCTCCTATGAAGTTCGTGCCATTATCGCTATAAATGTGGTTTTGTCACGGCGAGCCGTCATTCTCCGTAACGCTGCTAAGAATGCAGTACTCGTTAGGTCAGACACCAACTCCAAATGTACAGCTTTTGTGGCCATACACGTGAACACAGCGATATAACCTTCCGCAGTTTTGATCCCACGGCCTGAGTTAGCTTTGATGAACACGTGGCCCGTGTAGTCTACAGCGACATGATGGAAGGGGCGTGAAGGGTTTGCTCTAGCTTCTGGAAGGTCACCCATAATTTGATAGTGTTTGGTTAATTCGTACCTTCTACATTTGTTACAATGACGTAATCTCTTCTTCGTAGCTCTGTAGCCAGCCACCGACGATCCAGTACTTTTGTCTCAGGTTGGCTGATATTAGCCTAGCACTACCATGGTATGTCATTTCATGCGCCTGATCTATAAGAAGCTCCGCAAGGCGACTGTTGCCGGGTATAATGATAGGATTTTTCATGTCTGGGTCCAGATTGGAATTTCGCAACCTCCCACCGACTCTTGATACTTCATCTTGATCAATATTCGGATTTAGTTCACAAATGTTGCTTTTTCGATTTATTTTATTTCCTTGCTTTAAATCTGATAACTCTCTTGCGAATCCCGTTTGTTGTATATTTTTGATAATTAATAACTTAGCTTCTCTCAATTCTCGTACTGTTAAATATTTTATATTTTGTCCTTTTTTTGATAGTTAAAAATCTCCGAATCCATTTTAATAGGATTTCTTGAATGATAAAATTAGGTTGATGTTGTGCTACTAAAATTGTTTTTGATAATTTTAATTCTTCGTTTGTTGTATAAGCGATCTTATGCCCTTGATCATTATATGTTGATAGCCAAGTCGGGCCCAGCCACCACAAGTTCTGGGCTTTGAGTTGTGATGCAGTTAGACCACGACTGGCACAGTCGGCTGGGTTTTCTTCCGACTTAACGTACCTCCAGCAGTCAGGCGGTATATTTTCGGTTATTGTACGAACTCTATTTGACACAAACGTTTTCCATCTGGATGGTTCTCCGTACCATCCAGTACTACCATGGAGTCAGTCCAACCATATATTTTGATATTGTACCCATTAAGGCACTCTGCGACTTTACCCATTAGCTTTGAGAGGAGTAGTGCTCCGCTCAGTTCCAACCGCGGTAACGAGACTGTCTTGCTGGTTGGTACAAGCCTGGCTCTGCCGGCCACCAACACAAGATGATTTATTGCCTTGTTGATACGACAATAGATCACACATGTATAAGCTCTGACAGACGAGTCACTGAACCCATGTAGCTCGATACTGTCGCACTCATGGATCTGCAGCCATCGGGGTAACTGAAGGTGTTGAATATTGTGCATGTCCTCTCTGACCTTCTACCACTCGAAATATACTTCATTCGGTATAGGATCATCCCACTTAATATTATCTGCAGTCCACACTTCTTGAAAAATAATTTTTAATTTAGTTGATAGTGGTGATAGCCAACCGAGCGGGTCAAAAAGTTTTGATATGTCTGATAAAAGGTTTCTCTTTGTGACCTTGTTGGAGACTTCCGTCGGTTCTAAATTTGATTGAAACATAAAAATATCCTCTTTTAGATTTCATCTTAACCCAAGGGTTTTCGTTTGCGCTGATTGCTTGAAATCAAAGTTGTCATGCTTTGATAGAGCTGACTCTTCCTCTCTGATCAAGTCATCGCAGTTTGATCTCCATTTCCTCATATTAAATCCAGCTGATTTTAATAAATTGATAAGGTCTTGCTATAATTGACGTGCGGTTCTTATATCGTGACACACATGGACCAGGTCATCCATGTAAAAACAGTTGTTTAATACGTCGATCGCCTGACTGTTTTGATAGTTAGGTTGTTCATCACATGCAAGTTGTTTGAGAGTCATCATCGCTAGGAACGGCGCTGCTTTCGTTCCGTATGTGACCGTGGTAAGTTGATAGTCTTTGATGGGTTCTGAGGGAGAGTCACGCCAAACGATTCTTAATAACTGCTGATCATCGGGGTGGATCCAAATCTGCCTAAACATTTTTTCAATGTCGGCTGTGAACGCAAACTGATATTGTCTCCACTTGATTATGAGAGACTGCAGATCCAGTTGGAGATTAGGACCACATCTCATGACGTCGTTCAAGCTATTCCCCGATTATGTTTTACACGAAGCATTAAATACCACTCTAAATTTGGAATTAATGATAGTGTCGTCAGCACGCACACAATGATGAGTTAATACACAATGCCGATGTCCCTGCGTCGGTTTACCGGTAGCTGGAATCATGTGTCCGAGGGCGCGGTATTCTTTTATAAATGATTGATATTGATTTTTAATGTTTTCACGTTTTTTGAATGTGTTTTCTAACGATCTAAATTGAGCGATAGCTTTTGATTTTGATTCTCCCAGCTTATCCGAAAAGTCTGGGGTGAGGGGCAAACGTACTTCGTATCGACCGTCTTCGCGCCTCATAGTAGTAGACTTGTAATAGTCGATGCATAGTTGATCATCTAATGATAGCGTAGATTCTTCACTGATATCCTCCGTCTCCCAGAATTTTTGGATCTCCTTTAAGTCGTTAATGATCACGTTACATCGTAAAGTTTTGAAGTTACCGGTTAAAATCCAGCCTAAACGAGTATTCTGAGCTATCGGTATATTATCATTCAACCTACAAATTCCCTCCAATAAAATCAAAGAATAAACATCTGCTCCTAACAGAAGGTCGACCGGGCGACTAATATTAAATGCGGTATCTGCTAGCGTGATGTTATTTAAATATGTCCAAGTCGGTTTTGAAAAGCTAATCTTAGGTAAATTTTTGATAAGGCTTTTCATTATGTATACCTCCGGTTCAAATTCAAAATCGTTATTTATAGCTTTGCATTTGATAGTCATAACGCCCTTACAATTGCTCTCCTTAGAGCCTACTCCAGATATCACTCCCCTACATCGAAGTCGAGGTTGGCCGAGCAACTGAGCCGCATGTTCACTGATGAGAGAAGCTTGGGACCCCTGATCTATTAGAGCACGCATGTTCACGAAACTCCCATCATATTTTTGTACCTTAAGTTAGCTGTAGCTAAAAGAATTTCATGCACGTCACATTGCATCGACACGTGTAAGTTGCTTGGTACTTGACCCGAAGTTTCAGGTTTCTGGTTGCTTACGCGGGGTTGCTGCCTTCGGCGAATTATTATAATTATGTTGAAATGATTTCTGCAAAATAGAATTATGCGCTTCATTGCACTCTGTACATTTTTCATTATGTGAATAAAGATAATTTTCGCATACATTCAGTCTTGATACAGTAAAACTGTTTTTAGCTTTTTTAGTTTTTAGTTTTTGAATATTAATTTAAAACTGAAGGTAGCCGGACTAACTATGACATTGGGACGTCAAACATCTCAGTCCCCCCCCGTGACCATGGTTGCTGTAAAGCACCCGAAACCTCGGGAATTAAAAATAAGTAAAAGTAGTGAAATAAACGCGATAAAATCCGTTAATTTAGTTTTATTCAATGTGTAGTGTTCGCGTAAATTTAAGAAATCATTAATCCGATGATAGCTCACGTCTCCTGCTGGTTGCTCTCACTTGTGATGCACACTTTTTATACACACACGCGAGTTTGTCGAAGGACCATAAGTTGATAGAATCGGAGATAAATCAGCCCGTACACAATGGACCACCACTTCATTGCCAATATCCAATCTATATTTCTATAGGAATATCTCTACAGGAATGAATAAAACCAAAAACAGTACTTTTTAAATTGTATATTTCAGTAAGGGCATTTCAAAGTTTCATAGTTCAATTACGTTTTGTTTCTTTATTTGTATTTTTGAATGTCAAATAAAGAAGTGCTTCTGATATTCGTGTTTTAACGGAATCGGTCATGTGCAATACAATCTTTACCAATCCCTTTTCAAACGGGAAGACGTTGGGAAAGCTGTCCAAATTTACTGTAAAATTGTTGTAAGAGTATAATTTACCCTGAAAAAAAATATAAAAGTGAGCTGCCATTCTCAATATACATACGTATCCTGTAATGCCTAAGCATTTTATAGGGCCATGTGGTGGTATTGTAAGAGAATCCATCCCATTTTAGAGGATTGAAAATGCCAAAATGTGATATATATATATATATATATATATATATATATATATATATATATATATATATATATATATATATATGTATATATGATGCCTTCTCACAGATCGCGATAAGACCAACTCGTTTACGCCAGACGTAAAATACCCAAACTGGCGTTGGGCAGCAGCGTTAGAGGTGCAATACTTCTTTCTGGTAATGCATTGATCAGTCCGTCTATACGACACTTTATATATATTTTTTTATTCATATAATTATATATATTAGCAAAGCGAAAGACAGCAACTTAACATTTTTTATGATCAATTTCGGGAAGCTCTAGAACAAAACAACAAAACCGTCATCCTTATGGGTAATTTTAACGCATGCATTGGGCAACAACATTCTAATGAAGAGGGAATACTAGAACCATACTGCAACGTTAGAAGTAACAAAAGCGGCACAAGGCTAATACAATTTGCATTTCAAAATTACCTTACAACTGCCAATATTTGGACGTGGCTCTCACCAAAAAGGGCAGAAAGCATCGATATATATGTATTATGCACTAGATATGGCATTCCGAACACTCACTATGTTCAACTGAACTATACTGCAATCCGTACACCTGTTATTGTGGTTTCGATATTCATGCAGTGCGGAACGGCGCTAATAATAATTTTATATTAAATTAGCACATATGCAAAATAAACGAAAATTAAATAAAATGTACTCGATTAACAATACCACTAAATAAACAATTATTTATTATTACAATTTTCGCGCATTTATATCAACTGCGCATGCGCGACTACTGTTTCCCGCGCATATGCGGATACAGAGTAGGGCACCTTTTTTGTTTGGTATAGCTTCTCTAGTACGTAGTACATATAAATCAATGGCAGAAAGCCAATTATATTAAATCAAAGAGCAATTTAGAAATATTGAAGTTATTAATCAGCTAAACTACCCTAGCGATCATCGCCTAGTGAGAGCTACATTAAAAGTAATAAAAACCAAAAAAGTAGAGCCAAATATAACCGCAAAGATACGATTTTAAAAACAAAAGATGATGAAAAATTATTATTGAAAAATTTAAAAGAAAACATAGAAAATTCTGAATTCTGAGTTAAAACCTGGATTCCAAACCTAAAAGAAAAACCCTTTTTTTACCTGGGAAATACCTACGCATACCCGCCTCTCGAGGACTAGGACGGGTTATGTCGGACTCGCTACTACTAAAACCCCATGGTGTTCCACCTTCGTTGCATATTGGCAGAGTCACGAGAATGCTTTGGCACACATACGCGGTTCCTACAGAGCTGGCCACCCCATGACGGCCCCCCATGGAAGAGGACTATTCTTCTCTCTTTTCCTTTTCGGATATGGTACACTAATATTCATGGCACGCCCTCCTCCACAGCCCCCATTTTAACGTGCTGAACAGACGCCACCGTTTCTGATGCTCGAAGCATGGCCTTCGAATGGTCATGGACCAGAAAAAACAAGCACTCAGAACCACCAGCGTTGCTGATCTGGTCTATGGCTCCGCCACCAACGAAGATTCGGCTGCGGAGGGTAGGAAGAGCGGCGCCTCGCAATACCAACACTCCTCTGCCCCCCGCAGCCCCACCACCACCGTATCGACGAAAAGAAAAAATCTAACCTAACCTAACCTAAAAGAAAAAAAACATTCAGAAAAAAATATAGTCATGACTTTAACTAATAGAGATAGCAACTGATTTCTTTAAGAATTTATATGCAGAGCAAGAAAATTCTCCAATGAACACTTTTGACGTGAATTTTTCATCTCTACATTCACAAAGGCACAAAGATTTACAATAACTGAGGTTATTAGGTAGACAGAGATTTTAAAGAAAGGGATATTTGAGACTACTACTACGAGATATTTATAATAGGGAAATATCTTTTAGCACCGATTCTCACAACGGTTTTTAATAAAATCCTAGAGTATAGAAGGATACCAAAAAACTGGGCAGAATCTGACACAAAATTATTATATAAAAAGGAGATCCTGCTAATATTTCAACTATCGACCTATTAGTTCACAACCAAGCCTTTACAAGTAATTTGCCTCATATTTGGAACAACGCATCTCTACTATCATTGAAAAATATAGAACGAGCAGGATCTAGAAAATGTTTCTCAACTATAGACCATAACATACTGTTGAACAGTACATAGAAAAATGCGAAGAACAAAGACGTCCGCTACACCTAGCTTTTATCGACTATGCAAAGGCATTCGACTCATTATCCCACAGTAGTATGTGGAAACCTATGATAGAATGTAAAGTACCATTAGAAACGATTGAACTTCTTTCTACAAAACATCTATAAAAAAAACATAAGTCAAGTAAAACTAGATAAAAACGTTCCAGAAATAAACATTTGTAGAGGTGTAAGACCCTTATCAGTAACAATATTTATCACCGTGCTTCAAAGTATCATGAAGAAACTTAACTGGTCCAAAAGGGCATAAATAAACAAGTGAAATATTTTCTTTTTTTCTTTTCTTTCTTTTCTTTTATACTATATTTTCAGAAACAGCATCACAACTCGAAGAAATGATAAAGGAACTTCACTTTGTCAGCCACGCTATTGGTTTGTAACTAAACTCAGATAAATCAAAAATATAGTCCAACAACTGAAAAAGGCCCATTGAAGTAAACAACCAAACATTCGAGTTTGTTCAGAACTATGGAAGATAAAACAACTTAAATGAAAATGGGTGGGCATATTGCACGTATGGACTAAGAAGATCACTACATGAGTTGGTCCTACTGGAAAACAAAAAAAGAGGTAGATCTCTAGAAAGATGTACGTATAAAATTGAAAGGTTTGCTGGAGACGATTAGATTTCAGTAGCCAAGGATAAACAAAAGTAAAAAGGAGGCCTATACTCGTAGAGAGGTCCTTAACAACAATTAGATGAATAACAATTCATTATTTGTCAAAAAAAAGATAGTCATTATTTGTTATAACGATAATTTTATTTTATTTAAATATATTTTCTTTCATGATCTTATTATGTTATAATTTTGTTAAGGAAATAAATGGCAGTAGCTTTAACTGATGAGGCATACATCTAACGGCGAATTGCAAGAACACTTGGTGTACCACGTACAACGATGTGAGTTACTATCCGGTGGTATCGGGGGACTGGTCTTACAAACGGAGACCCGGTCAAGGGTGACATCGATGCACGTCAGCTGGGGACGATCATTTTATTGTCAGTAATGTGTTATAAGATCGCTTTCATACAGCGGCTGATGTTCGAAATCGTCTCTTTAAAGTCAGAAATGTTAGTTCAGGGGAAATAATAGTAAGAAGACGGTTGGCTGAGAGAGGCCTGACAGCATTTCATCCAACCCGCGCTCCAAAACTCCTCAGATCGCACAGAAGAGCCCGGTTACGTTTCGCGCGTGATATTGCTAACTGGTCAATGTAGGAATGGAAGAATGATTTGTTCTCAGATGAAAGCAGAATTGCTTTAAGAAATCCTGATGGACGCCATCGTGTGTATAGACGCCCAAACGAAAGGTTTGCTCCGTGTGTAATATTGGAAACGGTGGGATATCAAGGAGGCCCAATTATGTTATGAGGAGGCATCAGTTACGAGGCTTGTACCGACCTCTTTATCTTCGAAAGAGGTGCTGTAAATGCTCACAGGTACGTCGAAACGTTTTTGCAAGAACATGTCATTCCTTTTACCCCTTTTATTGATCAACATTTTATTTTGAGGCATTATAATGGTATAGCCCATGTTGCCCGGAGTGTTACTGTATACCTGAATAAGGTCGGAATTCAAACATTGCCATGGCCCGCACGCAGTTTTGGACTCAACCCAAATAGCATATATAGGATAAACTCAAAAGACGCATTAAAGCCAGTATACCAGCTCCTGCCACCATACGAGAAGCAGCTGCAGTAGAGGAATGACACAACGTTTCTCAATCTGATATCCAGGCTACTAAACCGGCTGCAAGAAGTCATTAGAGCCAGGGAAGGCAACACTCATTATTAAATTGAAAGAATGAAAAAGTTTTCATAAAAGTAATTTTTTTTCATAACTGTTTTCTTGTAACACTTAATTTCCGTTTATTAAAGTTTTCAGCAAAATTCGTAAAAATTTTCAGTTATTGTTCAGTTTAATGTACCCCTAAAACATAAAAATAAAAATAAAGGTTATTTTCAGAAATTTTCGGAAATAGTTAAAAAATATGTGGTGGGCGTTTAAAATGGCAAGCAAAGTTTAGGGCGGCCTTCTATTTAGAAGAAGTGAGCACTTGGTAAGAGATGTAGGAAATAGATGAATGCAGGTGGCTCAGGACCGTCCTTTGTGGCATTACTTGGGGGAGGCCTATGTTCAGCAGTAAACTAAACATGGGCTCTAATATTTATAATGGTGACGATGTGCTGTTCAAAACAAGGCAGTTATAATCTTATCCTTTTAAAATCAGTTAAAAATTTAAAGTTCTTACTGGTATCGCCGGACATTTTAATCCTTTTCTTCTAAACTGAGCTCCAACCAGCGAGACATTAAGAAAATCGCATAATTTATAATGCAACTCTACGAAACTGCGCTCGTATCGGTAGCTTAAAAATTCGTAAAACAGCATATTTATCTGCAAGGAAACGGAACAGAGTGGTAAAATAGCGCGACATAATAAAAGGTACTTTTAAGTCAACCGTCGCTTAGAGCTTTTCTAGTTTTGGCTTTGAGTTTGACTATCCTCACTCTTGTAACGCTGCCCATTTGCCAGATTGTGAAAATTTGGGTTTAGTGTTTTTGAATAAACTTTTGCTCTAAATTTGTTATCAGAGGAAGGGCGACGAGTATTTAAGTTTAAGCTACATAAAGTGAGTAGTAAAAAATCAACAGAAACCTTAAAATTATACACAGGAATTTTTAGGTAGTTAGTCATCGCGAAATCGATGGTTTGTTGTTCCAACCGGTTTCGAGAAAATCGAATTAATGCTATCTTAACATTAAGATAGCAGTTATAACTTCTACTCAAACCGAACGTGGCGGTAAAACGGGAGAATTTGTTGCTAACTTGTTGCTACAATATAGCGCAGAAAGAATATGAAAAAATTCACTTATAAAAAAAACTAAAAAAATTACTACACATCAAGTTTTGTTTGGTTCTGAAGGTCCAGTTAACGAATATTTTGCTGCTGGTCATAAAGCGCTGGCAAGAAAATAAAATCGATCGAGAATCTGCACCATGTAATAAGTTGACCGTTATAAATGCACATGCTATCTTTACAGGAGATTTTTAGAAAAAAAAAAACTTCAGATATTTAGTTGCTGGTCAGTAATAGAACCAGCAAGTAACAAAGAGCCAGCAACAAAATAAAATAATCTCATAGTCTTGTCTATCACTCAATATTTCAGCAAAAACACAACCAGCAGTAAATCACGACCCTGAATTTAAATATGATATAATATGTACACTACGTACATACCTTATTGAATAGCATAGATATTGTTACGAGTATAGGTTTCATGACAATAGAAACTGCCGATTGAATTACCAAAATTGACACTTTAATTACTGAACACCAATTAAAGCTTAAACACTAATAATTAATCACATTTAACACTTTGTTCACTTTGTTTCGCCCTTAAGTCTTCACTTGTATCGCCAATTCAATACTGCTCCCGTCGTGCCCCTAAACGGCTTTATATAGGCCTTTTCCACCGAAACATCTTGAATATTGCAGCAAATATCGGTCCCGACCCACTAGGTGTAGAAAGCTCGAGTGTGGAGTTTTTTAGAAAGTTTAGTTCTTTTATTCAATACTAGATGATGCTGGAGCCATGTAACATGCATCAACTGTGGCGCACAACAATATGAATGGGTCATTGGCATCAACCGCGTGAGGCAAACCTGTTTTAACTAATTATTATTCAACATTATATTGTTCGCATCTAAGTGTGCTGGCAAAAAATTGCTCAGTTGTTCTCGGATTCTATGTCTGATTGTAAGCAGCGTGTAGCTGACAATATTTCATATTCCTCATCATCGTGTCTGTTCATGGCTGTAGTACTATTAGATATGTCAGTTGAAGAATTGTGAAGAGGATTCAATTGATCTAGTGGAATACAATATCCTGTAAAAGATGAGCGTAGTTCTAAATGATTTAATGACTTTTTATAAGTACCTCGAAATTTTAACATGTTAGGATTGTTATATCCACCGTATTTTCTGATAACCCCGATAACAGCTCTAAATGATCTTAGCTGAGTCAATACGTTGAAATATACGTCATGACTTTTCTTTTATCAACTGCATGTTGAGGCAGTGTTTTAAGAGATTCTGACGATGACTCGACGATTTTCTGCTTTGTACTAGATAATGTTCGAGAATTCTATCGTAAGAATAATACCATTTGATATATGCGACTATTGTTGTTTTTTCTCTCTTTCACTTTATAAGTGATATTTTGTATAATATATTTTAATACGTATTGTGTAATTTAATTTTCGTAATATAACATTTTATTTATTAATATTTTGATAAAAACACCTGTTTATCCATATCTTCAAACGAGTATATTCAGATTATTAATTATTTTCATAATTTGTATATTTATTTATTACACAATTATGACATCATTACAGTTATTAAACCAATGCGATGCTATAACTAACCTAAATATAAGAAAACTATCGACTAATAAATAATGGTATCTAGTATGAAATCTTTCAAATTGATGGTAAAATAAAATACAAATTAAAAACATTACAATTTTTGACGCCTTTGTATGCTGCAATCATGAATTTCGTCTCACTACATACAAATATGTCAATATCCTGTGAGATGATATTAACATAGTGTATAGCAGGTGACAATGGTGCATTCTGAAGCAACTTCGTCCTAGCAGCGGGCACGAGGAGTAATGGGGAACGACGACGAGAACACACGTAATTATTAGGCACCCGCAGCTTTAACGCAGCGAGCACATCTGGGTGATATATCCATCCACGTAATACTTTCCACACATATTTAATAAGCGTGATGTCTCTTCTCACACTTAAGCGGCTGTAACCAACCATCAGCAGTACAAACAGACTCGGATACATCAGTAGGAAAACAAGGATAGATTCCGTACTGCTTAAAGTATAAAAATCGCGTGAATTTCTTTTGAATTTTTTCGACCATGACAATATACTTGCTTTCATGTTGATTTCAAATACTTGCGTTCGTTTCAAGTTGACTTCTTACGAGAGAATTATATAAAATTCTAATAGTTAATAAATTCTGAAAATCCCTGCACTGTCTTAATATAAAGCCGAGACTCCTGAAAGCTTTTTTACAAATATTTAAAATGTGCTTACGAAAATTAAGTTCCGGGACCATTTCAACGCCTAAGTCTCAAATACATGTAACGCGCGGGATTACGAGGCCCTTCATTTCATAAGCATACTTCTGAGGGTCTTTTGCACCACCATAACTCATGATACAACATTCATTAACATTGAAATTCAATTTGTTTTCCATTCCCCACTGTGCCAATCTGTCAATGTCCCTTTGCAGACTTTGGCAGTCAGAAGCATTGTTTACTTTCAAAAAAATTTTAAGATCATCGGCAAATAGCAAACACTGCGCCTCTTTAACGGCCGTAGGAAGATCATTAGCCATTAACTTAAATAATAAAGGGCCAAGATTACTCCCTTGACTCACATCAGTATAAGTACAATACGGCTGCGATTCAAAACCTGCGAAATCTATGTATTGTTGACGTCCGCTCAGATAATTCGCAAAAAAATCTAGTAAACGAGGTGTAAAACCTAATTCCGCAAGCTTTACCAACAGGATATCGTTATCAACGGTATCGAAGGCTTTTCGAAAATCGAAATATGCAGTGTCCACCCGGCTCCCAGCGTTCACTACTGGCACCACATAATTTATAAACGACAATAAATTACTCCCAGTACTTCGACTTGGCCGAAAACTATGCTGAGCTTCAGTAAGCTGCGAGTTCACCTGATTATAAACATCTTTATAAATAATCGACTCAAATACCTTAGCGATTGCACACAATACGGCTACTGGTCTATATTCATCCACCTTTGAACCCGATCCTCCTTTCAACACAGGAACCGTGTTCCTACCGTAACACATAACATACAATTAATTACTTTTGCAAGAAATTTAGAATTTAAATTGAGTTACCATTTAATGTCTGTTAGGTTGATTTCCAGCGATTTAGACACAAAACAGTCCTGCCTTCTGTTTTGTTTCATTTGAAAAACATGCGCTTTTTTAATTGAAAATATACACATATTGCAAACTAACCATTAAATCGTTGGAGAATGGGTATTTCGGTATAAACTCTAAGTTAACATTGTAGTCGCCTTTCCTCTCGTATCGCGACACGTTTACGAAGGCGTATTGTACGTATTTGTCGTTTAAGTATGTAATTCGGACTCTTTCGAATATCAACTTCAGGCTCTGAAAATAATCATGTAATTAGCTTCTTCTTGTACAACACCTGGTAGAAACCTAAACAAAAACCCGTTAATTGATTCTGTTAAACATTTCGAACAAGCGTAAGTAGATAGAACAGGTTTCAAAGGCACTTACTAGTATAAGATTTATACTAGGTTTGTCATTCAATCGCAAAACAATACTGAGATGTGTGAGAACCGTGGGTAGCGTGCAAAACGTATTTCTGTTTTCTCGCTGGAATGACACCAGACCAAATATTTTTTTATGAATTATTCATCTTGAATTCCTTTTTATATATTGTAAACAACTGGTCTATTTCGGAGAAGGATACTGGTGAATACACGATGATAATTTCGTCAATTTTTATAGGTATAATTTATGGACTTAACTCTTGAACCCTGAGTTTGAGATTTCACTTTTATGGAATATATGTTACTAAAACAGGAATAAACAAAAAGTATCTGATGATTTCCAGATAAATATCTATATGTGGTAACTCATCAGAACTGCCAGGGGAAAGGCAGAACTTTATTACTAATTTTGAGAGATGACAATGGACGTATTCTGAAAGATGAATTCTCGAGTATAAAATATGGAAGCAATAAACTGGAATGCGGCCAAATGTTAGAAGGTATCTAAAGTAAATGAACCAGAAACTCCAAAAGAAAAGAAAGGACAAAGCGAGTTAAGTATGGATGAAATAATGAGTGCAATGGAAAGCCTTAAAAGCTGTTAAAGCAGCTGGGTATACTAGAATGACAAATTTAGTGATAATAGAAAAGTGTGGTTTACAATGATATTGTAGCGCACCACAGTTGATGGCACTAGCGCCATCTATTATCAAATAGAACAACTAAGCTTTCTAGATAACTCCACGCTCGAAGTTTCTACATCTAGTCGGTCGGGACCGGTATTTGTTAGAGCATTCTGGATGTTTCGGTGAAAAAGCCTATATAGGGCCTTCAATCGACAGTTTTTATTGTCACGAACATTAAGCTCGTAACAATATGTTGCAACAAAAATTAAGAATTAAGGAATGATTCAGTTGTTTCGATACGTATGAATAATGTACGCGTAAATAGTGACATAAATGCTGCAGATATGAGTGACAACCGGCAACAAAAATGGAGATATTTTAAAGATGGGCTATATAAAAGCTATATGGCCAGTCGTTTAAGATTATTCCCAATACTTTAAACGACGGACATGTATGCGTTGATTTATGTTTATGGAAAAAAAGGTTTGTCGCGATAGTACCAGAAAGGTGGTGAAAGGTGTGAGATTGTATGTTTTGTGTATAATAAGCGAATTTATTATTTTTTGTCCAGTTACATTCAGTTAATCAGTAGTTGTTACAAAAGAATTCTCCAAACAAATAGCTTAAGCAAACCTTTAAAAATTGACGTTTAAAAATTGTATCTGTTGTAAATTCTTTAATTCAATTTATTTGTAATTATTATAAGAAATTAAAGATGTAACGAATTATTTGCACATATGAAACCCATTCTTGACTCGATGTGGCTTGGATCTATTTTGCGTAATAACATGCACTGCATAACTGAACAATAGATATTTTGCATTACTTTAAGTAATGCTTAATTTACTTTAAAGAGTCTTTAAATGTTAAAACGTTAAGAAATCTTACCGCAGTCAAACCCGCACAAATTAAAATAATAATGCACACCTTTGTAAACCGTGCACACATTTTGTCTGATCTATGAACATTAAACGAATGTCCCGCGTGTAATCGTTCCTGTGCTTATGTAAGTTTTAAATAACGAGCTATTTTGAAGAGCTGTGATGCCGGATTTATTATATTAATTATATAGATGTAAAAGTGATATGAACTAAATTATTTAGAGTTCAACACTGAACAAACAAATATGTCTAAAATCTCTATTCATAAAAATATAATTACTATCATTACATATTTTTGTTACATACAGAACAAAACTGATTTTGAGAATCTAATGACGTGCCTATAATTTATTGTCGATTTGGACGTGTAGATGTAGTGGTAAGTTATGAGAATCCATCACCTCATTTATCGTATGAGGCGGCAATAAAAAATGCCAGATAAATCTAGAGGCTTCTACATTTTTTTTCTTCCTTCGCGTTTCGTTTGCGTTTTCGAAGAAAATTTCCCTAGAATGGGAGAAATCAATGTTCAGCGGTGGAGTTTTGTACGTTGAAAAATAAAGAGAATATATATAGTTTTATACTCTACATATTCATGTAAACACAATACAATTTGTAAATATTGGCTTTATTTTTCTCATTTCCTCGAAACAGAAGAAATAAATAACTTTTCTCACATAAAAGAAAACGTATATTTTAATTAAGGATATCTCGTACAAATATTATTAATTCGCAATTATTAAAATTTCAAATATCTAATTAGACACCCCTGAATTAGAAATAGAAAAAACCTGAAAAGCAATTAGTCAGTAGGCCAACCCTGGAACTTTACGCTTTTTACGAGCTTGAAACTCTTCTCTCTTCTCTTCTCTGAAAGCTTGAAACTTTATTTCAAAATAACGATTATTTAGAAAATTTTAAATGGCCACATTTTTTGAACCCCTAGTTCAATTTTGATTAACTTGGCTTCATTCGACGCAATTTTTAAGTGTAGAAATTGTTTGTCAAGTCTCGAGCCTATAGATTCAAGAATTTAAAAGTTATCTCAAAAACACAATTATTTAGATATTTTTAAATAGTTATAATTTTTGATCGTGCCGTTCAATTTTGACTTACTTGGCGGAATTCGACGCAGTTTTTCCAGTTCAAAAAAGTGTCTCATCTCTGGAGTTGATAAGTCAAATATTTTGAAAGTCATTTAAAAAAACCTTAAAAGTATTTATTTTTATTTTTTGAATATCTTTAAAATGGCTTGACCAATTGACTTTAAAATCTAATCTGGTAGAAGTCTCAACGAACACTTTCGAACACGTACACACGCGCAGGCATAAACACACTTACACACACACACACACACACACACACACACACACACACACACACACACATACACACACACACACACACATACACACACACACTCACACAAACACACATATACACGCGCACCCACATACACCTGCCTGCCTCATCGGCCTGACATCCAGCAGGAAATAGTAGTTTCTTTTAAAAAAAATAAGTTTTTTGATGATTGGTTGCTACTGCAGCCCAAGGATACATGCAACCTTCAAACAAAGAAGGCTACAGATGCGTTGCCACCACTGCGGTCCAAGATGAAATGTCTATCAGCCAAAAATTATAGAGGCTTTCTAGACCCTTCAGACCGGATTACAGTGCAGTAGTACATGCATTGCAGTTTAGCGGCATATATATTTTAAAACCTATCTAGATGGACTCACAGGCAGAAAAGAAATCTTTTCAACTAGTAAAAAAATGCTATTATTAAAATAGTCTATTGCCTAAGCCCAAAATTTTTAGCTGGCCCTTTTCTCGTTTGTTATGTTGATGATATGATTTAATTTTCACGTGACCGTTTGGAAATTTGGTACTTAGTGAAATTAGATATGTACTTTGTGAAAATACATACTATTAGTAGCAAAGTATGACTTATTATTAACATTCCACGTAATTCGGGAACAGTTTTTGAAGCATTCATTAAATAAAATACATTTTTGTTTGGTTTTATAAGATGAAAATTTTATTATTTGTTGTTCATAATCATAACACAGCATGGTGAGGTGGTACGGTTTTAAAAGTACAACAGTATGCTTATTCGTATTAATTTGTTAATACATCATCACGCCCCAAGTAGTACCGGTCATCATCACAAGCAGTGAAAGTTTACTGTTATAGCTCTGAAATCGTTTTATCAACCTGATAAGCTGATAAGCAATACCAGACTGAAGAATTGTCTGGTACACAAACTACTGAAAATTTGTTATATAATCTAAAGAATGAAACTTAAAAATATATTAACCGTTTTTAACAATTGCAAATGCAATTTTTTTATATTTTTGTGGATGTATAAAACAAAAATATAAAAAATACAATTTGCAACGGCTAGTTCCAAGGATTATATATGTACGTTAATTTCCAGGATTTCAGAATAATCTAAAAATCTCTATAAATTGCATTAAACAGTGTTACGCGCTAAAATCGGCGCACTAGCGCCATCTAGTCTCGAACCAAAGAACTAAACTTCTTGAAGTTTAAAACTCGAACTCTCGGTACCTTGCGCGTGTTTACTTGAACATTCTGGATATTTTGCTAATTTATATAAGTAGGCGCAGCAAGATGCGAGCGGGTAGTGTTGATTTGGCGAAACAAGCGAAGCTTCGGAGCGGAATAAAGTGAATAAGTGTGTTTAATTATTAGTGTTTTTAACTTTAATTTGTGTAAAGTAAATTAAAGTGTTAATTTAGGTAATTTTATCGGCAATTTTTATTGTCACGAACCTCAAGCTCGTAACAATTGGTGTCAGAAGTGGGATAAAATCATGCCGATTTTACCTACGGAGGAAACCGAGGGTGTCCGTACCCGAAGTCAACGCCACCAGGAGACGGACCAACGAATATTTGGTGGTGCAACGCCGCAGACGTCGGAGGGCCAGCCACCGGCTGAAGGCCCGTCGGTAGCTCCTACATCTGCAGCACCTGACTTAGGTGCTCTGATGGTGATGCTGCAGGAGCAGGCTCGCCGACAGGAGGAACAGGCTCGCCGACAGGAGGAACAGGTCCGTCAGTTGAAAGAGCAGCTGCAGGGCGGACAAGAGGAGCAGGCCCGCCGACAGGAGGAACAGGCCCGTCGGTCGGAAGAGCAGATGCTCCTCATTAAGGACCTTCATGCTACCTTTGGGAAAGAGATAAAGGAGGTGAAGGATAAGGTTGCTCAACACGACAACCGCCTGTCGGAAGCTGAAACCCAAATCAAGGAAGCTAAAACCCAAATCGACCAAGTGAACAATCGGGTTGATTACGTGGTGGCTGACGTGAAGAAAACGCTGGACGACCTCAAACTGGGTGATGGAACTACAGCTCCCGTAGTAGCTACTACACCTTCGCTACGTGGGTTCAAAGTGCCACCGTTCGACGGGACTTCTTCCTGGTCAGCCTACAAAATCCAGTTCGAGGCTGTTATGAAGGCGAACGGCTGGAATAAAAATCAGGCCATGACTGCTCTCACACTAGGCCTGCGTGACCAGGCCTTAACAGTTCTGGAAGTTCTCGGTGAGGAAGTGACTTATGAGCAACTCCTTGAGGCATTGGAGGCGAGATATGGCGACGCTCACCTGGAACACGTCTTTCGTGCGCAGCTTAAAGATCGTGTGCAGCGCATCAACGAAAACCTGCAGCAGTGGGCTCTAGAAGTGGAGAAGCTGGTGCGAAAAGCATACCAGTCTGTACCTGCGCTCATTGAAGGGAACCTGGTGCAGACATTCATCGACGGCATCCGTGACCTGGAAGTCAGAGCTGCTGTGAGGCTCGGGCACCACGAGACGCTTAAGGACGCCTTGGCCCATGCACTGGAGGTAGAAGCCGTGCGGCAGGATCATCGTTCCCATCGCGTCAGGGAGGTTGCAGCAGTTACAGTTCGCGATCGTAACAGAGGATACAGCCCTAGGTGCTATGGCTGTGGGGAAAAGGGCCATCTTCGATCCAGCTGCCCTAAACGAACCGTGGAAAGGAGAGTTGATCGATCTCGAGAGGGTAGTGCAGCTAACGGCACTGCCTGGCGGCGACAGGATCATCGTTCACCTCACGCTAGGGAGGTTACAGCAGTTACGGTTCGCGACCACAATAAAAGATACAGCCCTAGGTGCTATGGCTGTGGGGAAAGGGGCCATCTTCGTTCCAGCTGCCCTAAGCACACCCTAGGAAGGGAAGGTGAACGGTCTCAGAAAGGAAGTGCGGCTAACAGCACCGCCCAGCAGCAGCAGGAATACGACTTCACTATCAGACACTGCAGCGGGAAATCTCACGGCAACGCAGATGCATTGACAAGAAGACCTTGTCCTGAAGATTGCAACCATTGTAGTAGGCAAGAAAGTAAGGAAGTGGTATCCGTGAGGATGCTCAGGACAGACCACCTCAGCAACGGGTGGAAGGACAGCCTACGACATGCACAGCAGGAAGATCCGGACATCAAGCCGATTCTGGGATGGATGAAGGCCCGTGCTACCAAGCCTAAGTGGAGGGACGTCTCAGCGATGAGTTCAACCACGAAAAGCTATTGGGCCCAATGGGACAGCTTGCTGATTCAGGATGGAGTCCTGTGCCGTAAATGGGACAATGGTCGAAGGGACAGCTGTCGTTTGCAAATGGTTGTCCCTAAAGCTAAAGTGCTGAATGTTCTACAGCTGTGCCATAATGGTCGTTCAAGAGTCCATCTGGGAGTTAAACGAACTCTACTGAAGGTCCGAGAACAGTTTTACTGGGTCCATTATCGTGACGATGTCGAGGATTGGTGTCGTACATGTACAAGTTGTGCGGCCGTGCGGGGACCTCAGACACGTAGTAGAGGAGCACCGAAATGGTACAATGTTGGTGCACCACGGGATAGAACAGCCCTAGACATTGCGGAGCCGTTACAGAAAGGCGCAAGAGGGACTCCTAAGATCGTCCATGTGGATCGCCTAGCGCGTTATTATGGGACCGATAATGCTCGGGACGAGCATGTTTTAGGAGGGGGCAGTGTTACGCGCTAAAATCGGCGGCGCCATTTAGTCTCGAACCAAAGAACTAAACTTCTTGAAGTTTAAAACTCGAACTCTCGGTACCTTGCGCGTGTTTACTTGAACATTCTGGATATTTTGCTAATTTATATAAGTAGGCGCAGCAAGATGCGAGCGGGTAGTGTTGATTTGGCGAAACAAGCGAAGCTTCGGAGCGGAATAAAGTGAATAAGTGTGTTTAATTATTAGTGTTTTTAACTTTAATTTGTGTAAAGTAAATTAAAGTGTTAATTTAGGTAATTTTATCGGCAATTTTTATTGTCACGAACCTCAAGCTCGTAACAATAGTAAGACGTTAGACCATATATATTAGACAGAAAGTCATTGCTGTTTGTTTTTTTTTTAAATTAGCCTACTTATAACTGGTTACGCGGAAACGATTCGTGTATTTTAATTTTATTCGAGGGTATATTGTGCCAAGTGTCCTTCCTTTGACGTATTGTCCCTTCCGTAAACACACTGAGGGGGGAAAGAGGAGAGGCTAGAAGGTGGCGTGATTCTTTCGACCAATGAGAAGAGCGCCTGACCGAGATGCATTGATAGGAAAGCCGAAGCAATATAAGCTCGCGTGCTGCCCTCGAGCTCTCTCTTGCCTTCGCGCCGCTAGTCTGAACTGCACCTGGAGCAGTCGAGCTCCAGAAGTAACCGCCTCACATAGTGTGAGATATCGTCGCGTACCGTTCTCTTCCTTCGCACCACTGGCCAGTACCGCATCTCTGGGGCGCCCCAGAAGACTCACCTCAAGTCGCACCACAGCAACAGAAGCGCCTAAGCCGCATCGAAGTCACACCCCGGTAAGTGTGTTTTCTCTATAATTCAATGCCTTCTTGAGCATTTGTTTGTTAGCTAACCCAATCCACTTCATTCGTCCTAACGTGCTCAAGCAGGATTCCTTCATAACCTTGGCAAACAATAGATTTTCGGAAGAGCAAGTGCATTGTCAAGGAACCGCGTGCCACATCCGCCATCTTGTTAAGGCAGAAGAAGTTTCCCGCATATACAGTCCATCTTGTATAACATCTCGCGTAATAGGGTCAAAGCTCGACCGGGGAATCGAACTCGGGAACTTTAAGGCCCGCCGCCCAACCATTTTTCTGGTCCTTCGAGCAGGTTATGGAACTGGTGCTTTGTAGCCTCATCGAGTCGAACTGCTGAACTAATTCCTTAGACAATGCACTCTAATTTAATATTGGATAGATTTATGTAGTTTTCTTTAGTTTAAAATTAAAATTTGGTTAGTTTATTCGCATAAGTAAATCGACTTATTTATTTAAATAATTTTGGATCCGCTTAATTTTATTTAGCCTACCCACTATTTGTAAAAATAATAGAGTTTTATATTCGTATCTAGTCGACGTGCGTTATCTCGTTTGATTGCAAAGGTGTTCAATTTAACGACATAATACGGCACGATAAGACAATAGTGTGTTGTGAGATATAGTTGTATTACATTGTGTCCATCCTCCAGTGTTGTACTATTGTTTGTGATTAATCTAATATTAATTATAGTGATCTAAAATGGTAAATAGTGGAAATGAAATTAAACTTAAAACTCTTTACGCCAAGAGGGACGTACTCTTTTCACGTATACAATATATAAGTGATCACATAAAAATATTAACGTAGATTCAGTGCAGGAAACGTTTTTATGTGAAATCGAAACGGTGGGGTCTTTGCGATCAGATGACGCAAAAATATTAGACAACATTAATAGTTTAGAATTATAAGTCGACCCTAAGTATACAGTGAATTATCAACCACTTCTATCATTTGAAGATATGTTGTGTCGCATAAAAGGAACAGCAATGCTCTTACAGTCTCCAGCACAAAGCGAAGCAAAACCAGAAATCAAGGTACGCCCACGTGAATCACTTAGATTGCCCCCCATAGATATTCCGGTATTCAATGGAGATATTAAAACTTGGCCGTTGTTCAAAAATAGCTTTGAAAATACTATACATAATAATCCATCGTTATAGGACGCTGAAAGATTGTATTACTTAATTAGTAAATTGAGCAGTAGGGCACAGTCCATTTGTTCGGGCTTCACACCAACAGCAAACAATTATTCGTTAATATTTGAAACGCCTAAATAGCCTCTTCATATTTAGACCAGATATTCGATCTTAAAGCTACATCATCCGCGAACATCACCGGCTTAGAGCAGTTTTAGATAAATTTGTAGCATCGGTGGCCGCACCCAAGAATCTGAAATTTAATGACCTTATGGACGTGGTGTTTCTCCGTATCGGCTTAAAAAAACTAGACTCGGACACCGTGCGTGCATTTGAAATGGAGCATCGTAGCTCTGAGTTGCCGCCATTTGACTCATTAGCATCCTTTGTACGAGATCAAATTAAAGTGATACAGCGCTCCTCGAATGTCAAACAAAAAGCTAAGAAATGTGTCGATCGCAGACAGATCTCATCAACTAGGACTGCTGGGTCTCTAACGTACGTAACCACTGCGCCGACATCGCCTCATAGCGCCTGTGTTCTATGTAAGAATAAACAACAGGGTAATTTGTATAATTGTGCGACCTTACGTAAACATTCACCCAGCGAACGTTATAGAATAGTAAAGATGAACAACTTATGTTTAAATTGTCTAAGCGATAGACATTTAGTTGCTAAATGCAATTCTAGTTCCATGTGTAACAAGTGCGCCAGCAGACATCACACGTTATTACATTTCGAAGGTGGCAACGTATTCACGTCGATTAAATCGGACAAGGAAACTACACATACTAAAGTCGACGATTCTAGCGGTCGACCGGGTGAAGTCTCCCTGTGCTCACTATCGAATGCGGGAACGCAGTCTCCTTCCATCGTTTTACTGGGTACAGCCCGTATCGTAGTTAGCGATTCGCGTGGAAACGAACAAAGTGTCCGTATGTTGCTAGACAGTGGATCACAAAGTAGCCTTATAACGCGACAGTGTTGCCAGCGTTTAGGATTGCTAATAAATAAGATACCTTCATGTCCCGTAGTCAAAGGCATCGGAGGTACTAATAAAATTACCCAGGGCTCTATAAATTTGAAATTTTATTCTCGGCTAGATCGTAACATTAACTTTAATATAAATGCATTAGTAGTAGATAAAGTCACCGAGCGTCTGCCAACCGTTTCGGTCGACACCTCGGCAATGATTGATTTTGAAAATTTGACTCTGGCAGACGATACTTACGCCGTTCCCGGAGATATAGATATTCTCAATGGAGCATCGCTTTTCCCTCATCTTTTGTTACACCATAAGGTCAGGGGCAACTCCTCGCATACTTCGCCTTACGCACTGGAGACCGTCTTGGGCTACGTCATCGTTGGTTCCGCCCCTATCATGGATAATATTTCGGCAACCTCTTATTTTTGTATGGCTGTCGAACCGCTCGAGTCGTTAGTTCGCAAATTTTGGAAGATGAAGGAGGTGAACGTTCCACCTATAGTTAGTCCAGATGATAGATTATGCGAGGAAATTTACGTCCGCACGACCATTCGTGATCACGACGGTCGATATAGTGTAGCGCTACCCTTTAAGGGAGATGTTTTGTCTCTCGGCGACTCACGTCAAATGGCGGAAAAACATTTCTATTGTTTGGAGCGTAGGATGCTCGCTTCGCCCAGATTAAAGGAAGCTTATGACGGCGTCATTAATGAATATATAAGAGAGGGTTACATATCACTTGTGGCTCCAAAATTAGATAACTACGAAGACGCGCCGTCGTATTTCATACCACATCACGGGGTCATTAGGTAAGACAAACTTACGTCCAAGTTACGTGTAGTGCTCGACGCTATTGCTAGAACTAGCACTCACCTTTCGCTTAAAGATATCCTTTATAGCAGGCAAAATTTACAGGGCAATTTATTTAATATAATAGCAAATTTTCGTTTGTTCAGTATAGCACTATCCACCGATATTCTCCAAATGTTTCTTTGCATAGGGGTCCGTGAATGCGACCGTCGATTTCAACGCATTTTATATCGCTTTGACCCAAAAGTACCTCTAATGGTATTTGATTTATAAAGCTCATGAAAGCGGGTCAATTCGATCTCGTCAAGTGGACTAGTAATTCGCGTACGGTTTTAGATACAATCCCACTATCACACCGCCTTTCGGCGATAAAGGAATTCAACGATTCTGATACAAGGTGCTCGGTTTGTGTTGGTCACCGGAGTCCGACGTATTTAGCCTTAAGGTAAACCCGCCCGCAGAAACGTGCACAAAGCGCACAATGCTGTCATGTGTTGCTAGATAATGGGATGTCATGGGTTTCGTAGCCCCGGTGGTGCTATACGCTAAGCTTTTGATTGAACAACTTTGGTTATGTGAATGCGATTGGGATAACCCGCCGCCTGATAGCATTGTTCGGTCGTGGCTGCGTTTTAGAGAGGAACTTCCTTTACTAAGCGAAATTAAAATACCACGTCATATAAACGTCGATAGAAATAGCGTCATCACGGTCGTTGGGTTTGCAGACGCTAGCGAGAAGGTTATGGGGGCATTGTATATTTTCACGTCCAGAATAATGGTAGAAATTCGATCAGCCTCATTAGCTCTAAGTCAAGAGTCTCCCCCCGTAAGGTCGTCTCTCTCGCGCGCTTGGAGCTTTGCGCGATATTAGTCCTTGCCAAGCTTATCACCGCAGTTATCAGTGCATGTAGTGACAGAGTTCACATAGATAGAATATTTGCCTTTTCTGACTCAACCGTCGCTTTATGTTGGGTTCATTCTTCAACCCACCGTTGGGATACGTTTGTCGCGAACCGTGTGGCCAAGATCCAAGACGAGTTAGGAACACGGAACTTTTATCACGTGTCCGGTACGGAAAACCCTGCCGATTGTCTATCCCGTGGACTCACCCTGATGCAAATAATGGACCATCCACTTTGGTTTCATGGACCTTCTTGGGTTCACTTGGAACCCTCGCAGTGGCCAATAACCGATTTCAACCCTTCGTCAGTGTCCCAACCACCGGAAGAGAAGAGAAACGCTCTGGTGGCGAACATTTCGAGCGAGGTTTATCCAATCATTACTTTGGCGAACCGTTTGTCCTCTTGGTCGAAATTATTGCATAGCGTGATTTACGTTTGTCGATTCGCGAAGCTTTTACGGCGACGTTTGTCGTAGCGTATCGTAGCGTCCGATTACAGCTATGTCGAGTTGCTAGTATTGCGTGAACTTCAACGTGCACATTTTTCCGATGAAATTACAAGATTACAATCGAATAGAACTTGTAGTCACGCTTTTCAACGTCTTAAGCCATTTTTACAAATGGAATCGTCAGGGTAGGTGGACGTTTGTCTAACTCGCAGTTGAGTTTCGACCAACGGCACCCTATAGTTTTACCGCGTAAAGACCATATCATGAATTTATTAGTTGATTACCACCATAAATTGAATTCTCACGCTTGCCCCGACTTGCTGATGTCAATCTTGCGTTAGAATTATTGGATTCTTTCAGCACGTAATTTAATCCGCAATAGGGTGCACAGATGTATAGCTTGCTTTCGAGTATGTCCTAAGCTGTCATTTCCGGAAATGGCGGACCTTAAGTCTTGTCGAGTAACACAATCCATAAAGCCCTTTATGCACACCGGGTCTGATTTTGCTGGTCCGTTTAAGATCACGCTCATTCGCGGGCGTGGTATAAGATCCAGAAAGGCTTACGTCTGCATTTTCGTATGTCTGACTACTCGGGCTGTGCATATAGAACTCGTTGGTGATCTAAGCACAGCGGGCTTCATGGGTGCATTTAAAAGATTTCTTTCCCGCCGTGGCCCTGTAAGTAAATTGTATACGGATAACGGTACAAACTACGTCGGCGCGAAACGTATTTTATCAGAACTACATGAGCTTTTAACCAGCAAATATTATAATTCGGAGTTCGCTCACATTCTAGCCGAGAACCGCATCGAGTGGTCTCTGAACGTCCCAGCCGCGAGCCATTTTGGGGGAAATTGGGAGACTAACATTAAGAGTCTAAAGAGTCATTTATACCGAGTAATAGGAGATCAAATTTTGTCCTGCGAGGAGTTAAGTACTGTGCTCGCTCAAATTGAGTGCGTCATAAATAGTCGCCCCCTTTGTAGTACGTTGTCAAGTGATCCCTCGGAGCCGTTGGCTCTAACTCTAGCACACATTTAATTTTTTCATTAAATTCATTAACGCCTTTGAAGTATCTGCCCGCCATAGACATGGACGAGAACAAACTTAGTATTTCCGCACGCCATAAATTATTGGACCGGTTAGTGCAGTGGTTTTGGAAACGATGGAGGATGGAATACTTGCATACGTTGCAGTCTCGGCAAAAATGGAACACAGCAACTGAACCTTTAACTGTCGGAACTGTGGTTCCGCCTCTCCATTGGCCATAAGGGATTGTCGAAGAAGTTTTTCCCGGTTCCGACGGGGTAACTAGGGTAGCTCGCGTTAGGACCACGACTGGGTCTTACATGCGTCCTGTTGTTCGTTTGCGCCCTTTGTCCCTTCAATAGTTTAAATTAGCTTTCTTCTTTTTAGAAATTGTAGTCGAAAATTAGGTTTAGTCTTAGCGTTAGTTATTTTGAATGGGACCCTTCAAGCCGGGGGGATGGTTACGCGGAAACGATTCGTGTATTTTAATTCTATTCGAGGGTATATTGTGCCAAGTGTCCTTCCTTTGACCTATTGTCCCTTCCGTAAACACACTGAGAGGGGAAAGAGGAGAGGCTAGAAGGTGGCGTGATTCTTTTGACCAATGAGAAGCGCGCCCGACCGAGATGCATTGATAGGAAAGCCGAAGCAATATAAGCTCGCGTGCTGCCCTCGAGCTCTCTCTAGCCTTCGCGCCACTAGTCTGAACCGCACCTGGAGCAGTCGAGCTGCAGAAGTAACCGCCTCACATAGTTTGAGATATCGTCACGTACCGCTTTCTTCCTTCGCACCATTGGCCAGGACCGCATCTCTGGGGTGCCCCAGAAGACTCACCTCAAGTCGCACCACAGCAACGGAAGCGCCTAAGCCGCATCGAAGTCACACGCCGGTAAGTGTGTTTTTCCTATAATTCAATGCCTGCTTGAGCATTTGTTTGTTAGCTAACCCGTTCCATTTCATTTCTCCTAACGTGCTCAAGCAGGATTCCTTCATTACCTTGGCAAACAATAGATTTTCGGAAGAGCGAGTGCATTGTCAAGGAACCGCGTGCCACATCCGCCATCTTATTGAGGCAGAAGAAGCTTCCCGCGTATACAGTCCATCTTGTATAACATCTCGCGTAATAGAGTCAAGGCTCGACCGGGGAATCGAACTCGGGAACCCTAAGGCCCACCGCCCAACCATATACTATAAATATGTGTGATGTTATATGTATAAATATGTGTGATGTTATTAAAACATGCGTCGCTCAAACTACATAGAAGCAGCTCGGTAGTTGTGCTCCCTAAGTAATATTTTGTTTCGAAAGTTTTTAATCACGTTTAAAGTTAGTGTGAATAAGATCTCATAATTATAACTAATAAAATCTCAAGAAAACCTGGTCTTAATGTATATTTAAACAAAGAAAAGTTGAAATAGTTTGTTTTTGTTTACATTGAGCGGTAGAGGAATAATTGTGAGTGCCGGTGCGCTGAGCTCCCTGATACGCAAACTGCGATCTTACTCGGACTGTGGACTGTTAATAGTCGCATACGCCCGGCTAGTTTGTAATGCATCGCCCGACCGAGTACTGATAAGGTAATACTGATTGTACAGCGATAATTCCGTGCAATACATTTGAATTCACTAGGACAAGATCGCATGGTTTGTCTTTTGATCGTAACCTAATTATATTTGAGTGGATTTATGATGTCTTATGCAAATTGAGGCTGTTGCTTTTCCGAAAATGATAACTGTGACGAATTTATTGTTTGCGTTAAATGTGAAAAAAAAAATATCATTATGCATGTATGATAATTGATCGTAAAATTATTACCTCTGATTTACTAGCGACATGGGCATGCCCTGAATGTGTCCACCTACAACCAAAAACGGCAAATAAAGATAATACACCTGTGAGAAATGTCAGTACCGTAAGAAGAAACAAAAGAATAGCCATTGGATCGTCACAGTCTGATCCCGAAAAAGTAACATTTCTATGGAAGAGATCCGTCAAGTGGTAGAAGGTGTGATGAAAGATAAAATGAACAATCTATTTAAAAGATTTAATGAAAACTTGGTTGGATTCTTCGCGAAGGAAATTAAACCAATGAGAGATGAATTGTCGAGTATTAAGGAATCTTTAACATTCATTAATGATCAGTATGAAGACATAAAAAAAGAAAATGAAGCCTCTAAACTAAAAGTAACAACTTTGGAGAAAGAGAATGCAGAACTGAAAGGAACTGTACATGCATTAGCTCAGAGAGTAAATCAAATCGAACAATATTCCCGTCAATGTAATTTAGAACTCCAGAACGTTCCTGAGTCAAGAAATGAAAATCTTAAAACAATGATAACGCAGTTGAGTGAAGTCATTGATAGCTCTCTGAATGAAAAGGACATTCTAAATTGTACACGCACTGCCAAAATGAATCGCGAATCCAAGCATCCAAGATCTACAATAGTGCGTCTAGCTTCACCTAGGATTCGCGATGAAATGCTGGCGATGGCCTCAAAATACAACAAGGTAAACTCACAAAACAAACTTAATGCTACACAACTTGGATTAATAGGATACATCACTCCTGTTTTTGTTACTGAACATCTATCTCCATTGAATAAGGCTATTCATGCGGCGGCTAGACTCAAAGCAAAGGAGAGCGGATATAAATATGTGTGGGTGCGTAATGGCAGAATATTTATGAAGTAGACTGATGAGAGTGACTATATTCTGGTAAAAAGTTTAGAAACCCTAAAAAAAACTTATTTAAGTAATTCTTTTTGTTCCTTTCTTTCTTATTATCTGTTATATGGTAAGGTTTTTAATTAAATACGATACGCTAGAATGACTAAACTTGTTAACAAATCCATACTATTATTATAAATGCGAAAGTGTGTTTGTTTGTTTGTCCTTCTTTCACGGCGCAACAGAGCGTCAGCATGGCATGATTTTTTGTATGGGGATAGTTCGGGGGGCTGTAGAGTGACATAGGTTACCTTTTTCCGCGGAAAAAACATCTCATTTCCGTGGCAAAATAGAATATGTTGCAAAAGTTTGTCCTTCTTTCACGTCGCAACAGAGCGTCGGCATGGCATGATTTTATGTATGGGGATAGTTCGGTGACTGTAGAGTGACATGGGCTATTTTTTTTCCCCGGAAAAACATCTCATTTCCGTTCCCGTGGGAAATATTCTATTTTCCCACAGGAATGAGATGTTTTTCCGCGAAAAAAAAGTAGCCTATGTCACTCTACAGCCTCATTCCCGTGGGAAAATAGAATATGTTGCAAAAGTTTGTCCTTCTTTCACGTCGCAACAGGGCGTCGCCATGGCATGAATTTTGGTGTGGGAATAGTTCGGTGGCTGTAGAGTGACATAGGCTTACTTTTTTCCGCGGAAAAACATATGTTTTTAAATAGGTATTAAGTCAATGTTTCTAGAACGTAGTTCGGAAGGGGTTTTAACCAGCATTTGATACCGCTGCATTAACAAACATGTGTTATCAGTCAGACAAATCCATCCCACTTCAGATTACGGTGGGCGTTCAATAAAATATAGTGACGTCATTGCAACAAAATAAGGAAAGCAGTAAATTAAACAAACCGTATTCACAGTTTATGTTATGCTTCCTCCTTAAGTATAGCAATATAACATTATACAATATATACTTAAAAATGACACGGGTATTGCTTAAACCAACATGCATAAGTATCGCTGCATAACATCAGGTGATATAGCGGTCAGAAATCACACTAATCACAATATTTACTATAAAGCCTTTGCAAAAAAGTACTACAACTAATTTGATCTGGGGACCTTCAAGAAAAGAGCTTACTCCTTCTTAAAGCGCCGGCAACGCACCTGCAATTCCTCTGGTATTATTTAACATCAGATGAACCGTCTGCTCGTTTGCCCTCTCTTCTATAAATAAAATATCATTTTCCTGTATAAATGAAACATTCGAAACAAAGGGGGACGCCCATTTTCGGCCATGGAACGCCCAACAATGTGAATTTGTTAAAAAATTTTATCTTTATTTATGGTTATTAATCGCGGTATTCATTTATCCTCAAACAATGGGAATATTTTTGCACAAATTAAAAGTACCGGAAATATAGTAATAAAAATTAGGTAAATCATTATGTCATTAGTTTGTGAATAAAAAAAGTGTTGCCAATCACAAAACACATTTAAAAATCGATTCTCTTTTTCGATCGATTATTTACGGTGTCATCATTACAGTGCTAATACAATTTTTAAATAATTATGATGTTACGATAATTAAACAAGCGAATTACTAGCTGATTTCCAATGAATTCTTTAGAGAGTAACAAATGCTACGGCACAATTTAACTGTTAATCTTAACTGATCTTCTTTGAAAACAGATAAGAACTGTTATTCTTATCTGTTTTTAAAGAAGATCGGTTAAGTTATTCTTATCTGTTTATAACAATACATTTAAAATAGAATCATGTTACGATAACGAAACAAGTTAGTTTCCAGCTGATTTACCACGAATCCTTTAACCTTTCGAGCGCCGAAGTCGCCTATACTTGACCAACACCTGCGGGTCCTGAGCGCCAACGACGTCTATAGTTGACAAAAACCCGGCTCCCAAAAATATGAAATATAGATATTGGAAAATTATTACAGGTATTTTAATTCTACACTCCTCAAAATAGGAATAACCCAGCAACATGTGAGTATAAAAAACAAGTCTTCTAGAGCCACAAGTACTAAGAAATATTGAACTAATAAAAATTGATTTTTATCTAAGTCCAGCACGCCAAAGTGGTCTATGGTTGACCGCTAATGTCAAACGCGGGAAGCATAGATTTCTTGAAAACTATCCAAAATTCAGCTCAATGGTGTTTTTTTCTATTATTATTGATATTTGAATAAAATTAAAGGTTAGAAACATAAAACTGTAATTAGCTACATGAATAAAAAAATGTTATCAGATTATCTTCGCATAATAAATCTAATATCTCAACTCTAGCGCATCTTTAGCGCGTCATCGAAAATCAGTTCACTGGGCACCGTGATCAAGGATAGACGACAACCTGATGACGTCATAGGTGATTACCGAGAAAAGTAGAGCAATGCAACATGAACGATTCCTCAGAACTCATTCGGATTTTGGAAAGCGTCAATGATGATGAATTTTGATTTTTGATTGATGAATTGAATTTTTGATTGATTGGTGAACAAATATGTTTATTTATTCCATGACCAAGATTTTAGTATTATAAGGCTGATTTACCTAGTGCGAATAATTATATACAATTGTTGATTAATGAATAATTATGTACCTTTTTTAATAATAATATAAAATTACAATTAATGTTTTTTTTACTTAGGGTGTGAAGAGCAATTTTTCATTTTGTGTTGTGCCATTTTCTTTCTCAGTCTCAAAATCATCTAGCAGCATCCGCATCATATCAAATCCCCACTGTCATAAGAGTGTAAGACTTTTCTTCTGTGCGTCACTTGGCCTACGCCTTGCCCGACACATGAAATATTATGAATCGATGTCAGTATATTTCGGTTAGATCGATTTTGAAATCGATACACAACATTCTAAGAATGTTTCAAAAAGGAAGGTCAGCTACGCCGTTGTCATCCAATCGCGACAGTGTCGTCATTAGGATGGAGAGTAGTGCTGTGGTTTACTACTATTTTATTGTTATTGTTTGTTTTTTATTTATGTTTATATGTACAAAAGAGTGGAAGACGACACAAGATTAAATAAAACATACAGTTTATTAAGAGTCATTTATAGCATAAAAAACCAACAAAAACAAGTTATTTCACGTTATCTATATATCAACTCTTGGCAACACTATTTTGTTTTGGCGCTTTGGCGTACAGGACACGGTAATGCGTTTTTGGCGTGGCGCTCAAAAGGTTAAAGCTTAACAAAACGCAACTGCACAATTTAACTGTTCCTAAAAATACATTTCAAATAGCATTTAAATAAATAAAGGAAAATATATTTTAAAAAGCCTGCAGAACTTAAAGCGCCTCAAAGATTGTTTTTTTAACGATATTATTAATCGAATAAAAATCGATATCCTTTCATCGATTTTATGTCAGTTAAGTGGCAACATCGAGTCTGACAGCTAAGCTCTGTCATAGAATGAAATCACAATTCAGTAGACATGTGTCAATCATTCATTTCTAGCGACCGAATCATTCTAGTACATTTCGTCACGCGTACTGGTACATTCGGATCGATCATTCAAATGGATCATTTCAGGCTCCAGTACTTTGTGAGATCCATTGGGAACCGAAAATTTTTACATTTATTTGCTACAAAATTAAACATTTACCTATCTTATACTTATATATGATGGTTGAAAGTTATCATGAAATGAATCATTTATCATGAAATCTTTTGAAGTGTTATTTTTAGTAAACTCTACGAAATGATAAATTTAACTCATAGATTTAACAAATAAATATAATAAAATGTAAAGTAATTTTTAATTTAGGTAACAAAATTATAATACAAAAACCCTTAAATAATAAATACTCATGATACTCTGCGGTCTGCATTGTTAATACTCTTACGAGCTTGAGGTTCGTGACAATAAAAATTGCCGATAAAATTACCTAAATTAACACTTTAATTTACTTTACACAAATTAAAACTAAAAACACTAATAATTAAACACACTAATTCACTTAATTCCGCTCCGAAGCTTCGCTTGTGTCGCCGAGTTCAACTATACCTCTCGCATCTTGCAGCCCCTATATATTTAAATTAGCAAAGAAATATCCAGAATGTTCAAGTAAACACGCGCAAGGTACCGAGCGTTCGAGTTTAACTAGGCGCTGTCGGTTGAGTGATTTGTGATGTCATTTTCTCAATGCTCCCCTCGCTCTCGTTCCTGACACTAGATGGCGCTAGTTGACTCATTTATGCAACACTGCCCCCCTCCTAAGACATGTTCGTCCCGAGCATTATCGGTCCCATAATAACGCGCCAAGCGATCCACATGGACGATCTTAGGAGTCCCTCTTGCGCCTTTCTGTATCCGGTAGGTCACATCGTTGATCCTGGTTACAATCCGGTACGGGCCGTCCCATTTAGCTTGAAGCTTAGGAGATTTCCCTTTGCTGCGGACTGGATTGTGCAACCACACTAATGAACCTTCGTTGAGCCCTTTATTGTTCATTTTGCGGTCGTACCGGGTTTTCATTTTCTCAGACATTTGCTGGCCCAAATGTCTGACGTGCTCATAAACGTCATTCATTTTGTTCCGCAAGTCATTTGCATAATCGGTTATACTGCGTGGGGCATCAGGTGGTATCCCGGTGATCAGGTCCGCAGGCAGCCGTAATTCTCTTCCAAAGTTTGCGAAAGCTGGTGTCACTGCTGTACTTTCGTGAACAGAACTTCGATATGACAACAAAAATGGTTGTATGTGCTTGTCCCAATCTCGTTGCCGATTGTCTACAACTTTTTGCTAGGTACCTCTCCAATGTCTGATTAAATCATTCCACCATTCCATCAGATTGCGGGTGATAAGAAGTAGTTCTTGTTTTATGAGTACCCATAACTCGGCAAGTTTCCTGGAATATTTGAGACTCAAAATTCCTTCCTTGATCGCTGTGAATCTCTAAAGGTACTCCAAAACGACAGAAGACTTCATGAACTAGTTTATCTGCAACTGTTGAAGCTTCTTGATTTGGAATGGCGAAGACTTCTGGCCACTTAGTGAAGTAATCCATCACAACCATGAAATACTTGTTACCGCTTTCACTCTCCGGAAACGGCCCCGCCACGTCAATGGCTATTGTCTCCCATGGTGCACCCACATTGTACAACTTCAATGCACCTCTACTACGAGTCTGAGGTCCCTTTACAGCAGTCCTCGACATCGTTTCGACAGTGGACCCAGTAAAACCGTTCTCGGATCTTCAGTAGAGTTCGTTTAACTCCCAGATGGCCTCCTGAATAATAATTATGGTACAGCTGTAGAACATCCGGTACTTTAGTTTTAGGGAAAACCATTTGTAAATGATAGCTGTCTCCCCGAACATTTTCCCATTTACGGCACAGAACTACATCCTGAAGCAGCAAGCTGTCCCACTGGGCCCAATAGCTTTTAGTGGTTGAACTCATTGCTGAGACGTCGCTCCACTTAGGCTTGGGAGCACTGGCCTTCATCCATTCCAGGATCGGCTTGATGTCCGGATCTTCCTGCTGTGCACGTCGTAGGTTGTCCTTCCACCCGTTGCTGAGGTGGTCTGTCCTGAGCATCCTCACGGATACCACCTCTTTACTCTCTTGCCTACTACAATGGTTGCAATCTTCAGGACAAGGTCTTCTTGACAATGCATCTGCGTTGCCGTGAGATTTCCCGCTGCAGTGTCTGATAGTAAAGTCGTATTCCTGCTGCTGCTGGGCGGTGCTGTTAGCCGCACTTCCTTTCTGAGACCGTTCACCTTCCCTTTGTAGGGTGTGCGCAGGGTAGCTGGACCGAAGATGGCCCCTTTCCCCACAGCCATAACACCTAGGCCTGTATCTTTTATTTTGGTCGCGAACCGTAACTGCTGTAACCTCCCTAGCGTGAGGTGAACGATGATCCTGTCGCCACCAGGCAGTGTCGTTAGCTGCACTACCCTCTCGAGATCGATCAACTCTCCTTTCCACGGTTCAAGTTCGGTGCAGCAATGCTTATTAACTGAGTTGTCTTATAATTATATCAATAGATATAATAATTATGGCTTCTTTATTAGGTACAAGTTTCGAGTGATAGTGTAGTATGCCACGCATGTTGGACTGCAGCCTGGAATCAAATACGACATCCAACTAGCGAACAGGAAAATTCACCAATTATTAGTCATGGACATGTATGTATCAGCTATGGCAAGTCACTTTTGAGAATAAGATCACATACATTGTTTGGGTCTGATTCTCCACGTGAGGAACTCATAAGGAATGAAATTGCCCATCAAATTGCACCACGTGAGGTACGTGTTCAACATTTTTTTAATTTATTAAGTGTGTGTGCTCATATCTGATAGTGATACATGTTTTTACTCTGATTACATCCACACAAACTATATCTGACAAACATACAAGCTTATTTATAACATGGCGATAAGATTAGCTTGTCACCATCAGGTAGAGTGCTACCGTTTTTACCAACTACCAACTAATGAGACAATTGATTTTTAATTGTTTTTGGACTACTGGTAGTTTTTAAGTGCTTAATTATTAAATAATATAGGCCATTAAATTTGCTTTTGTGCAGTAACAATGAACTTGATAAATATTTTATATGTATTTGAGTTTAAAGGAAACAAATCTATTTTATTTTTATTTAGTTCACTTTTTCACTTTTGTATTTAATATTATTTCAGTTGCCATCGTCATCTCGTGTGTGTCATAATTGTTGGCGAAGGTTTGATAGAGCAGCATCACATTCAACTGCAGAACGGGAACCATCTGAATCATCCAGTTCATCCTCGTTGCAATCTGAAGTCGGTAATGTATTGCACCCAGATCAACAAAGCTTAGATCATATATCACATAGTATACTGCTGCCTAATTATGTAAGAGCACCACTAACACAAAATCAATGTTTTTTTCCTGGTTGTAACGACTCCAATCGACTCATTGTTCCAACAGCGTTGCGGGTATGTCTTTTTTGTGATTGCAATTACTATGTACCTCCAGAATGTTGAATCTGTAACTACCATTTAAATAGTAACTCTTGGGATTTACTTTTAGAATCAATATATAATCCTATTAAAACATTTAGTGCAGCACAAATTGAAGATTTTGCTACATTATTGAAAGATAATATGCATAATCATATAGACTTTGAAAATATTGACAGTATGCCTGAGCACACTGTACATTATTATCTAGGCTTATCAAAGGCACAATACCAACAAATTCTCTCTGTAGTTCCTAGACTATCAAGTAAACATAGGAGTTGTTTTGCACTTGCTGCACATTTAATGAAGTTAAGAATAGGAGATAGTGACGAACGCATGTCAGCATTATTGCAAGTGCCAAGAAGCACATTAGAGCGGCTTATAAATATGGCCCGCGAAATAATTAATCAGGATTTTGTTCCTATGAATTTGGGCATAAATCATATATCCCGAGCAGAAATAGCTCAAAGAAATCTTCTCATTCCAAATGGACTTTATGGGGGAGAAAATAGAAGGCCTGTCATAATTGCCGATGGTACATATATATACATAGAAAAAAGTTCCAATTATTTATATCAGAAAAAAACTTACTCATTACACAAATATAGCAATCTTATAAAGCCTTTCCTTTTTGTGTGTAGTGATGGTTACATCATAGATGTTTTAGGCCCTTATCCTGCAACAACCTCAGATGCGGATATCATAAAAAATGAATTTGGTAATGAATCCAGTTCATTAAGGCAATATTTTGAATCTGGAGATGTATTCATCCTAGATAGAGGCTTTAGGGATTAATCCCCTTTTTTAGAACATTGTGGTTATCAGGTTCACGTACCTTTGTCTCCACCCGATGGTGAATCTCAGTTAGCGACTAGAGAAGCTAATAAGTCCAGAGCCGTGACTATGTGTCGATGGGTAGTCGAGGTGGTGAATGGCATTTTTAAAACTCAATTTTAAAATATTTCGCCAAAATTATTTTAACAGGGCTTATAAACATTTGATGATAGACTTTGCTGTGGCTGCTGCTCTAATTAATAAATTCCACACTAAAATAAGTGATGATGCGGCTCAAATACTTGAAATAATTCACCAAAATATGGAGACAAATAATGATTTGTCTGAGTATGTTAGGGAACGAAATCTAAATAGAGCTAGGGCAGACTTTAGAAATATAAATGTAGACTCTGAAAATGTTAGGGAATTTCCTGTTTTAACTTACAATGATTTAATATTCATTGCTTGTGGCATATACCAATTAAAGCAAGCTCGCTCCTATTATGGTGAGCATATTAGATTTAATGGTTGCTATCGGATAGAATTATGTAACAACCACAGGAGCAGCATTACGGAAGGAATAAACTTTAGCCCTAGCTGCTCTTTACTTAGGGCTAGAATCGCAAGTCGACACATCAGTCGTAAAGTATATTTTATATATATTTTAATTAGTGGCAATGATTCTGGTAGAAGTGCAATTAAAAAGTATTGTTGCAATTATATTGTCGGCCGTCGAACGGTAGGATGCTGTGCCCATGTTATGACAGTAATTTGGTATTTGGGTTGGGCACGGCATCAGTCTAATATTTCGCCTCCTGCTCAATTCCTGGATAATGTATTGATTGTGTATGATACAAATGTTGTATAAGATTGTATATATGAGATTCTTCGTACGTACGGTAGGATCATGCTGCAGTTATAGTTGTAGCATGAATGGGTCGGCTCTACCAGGGAAGGACCACGCTCTCACAGAGTACCGGCGTAAAATAGTAGCTTAATGCTGCTTTGTTTCGGATAGGGAGTGTAGAGAACCAGAGACCCTGGCAACGAGGCATTCCATCCTAGTACTCACGGGTGGCAACGCATCTGTATTTTGATTCGTAATCGAGGATAGATGTTGATGTCTATGGGCCACAGCAACCACTTACCATCAGATGGACTGTGCGCTCGGTTGTCACGCTATCCTATAAAAAATCATAAAATAAATTAAAGATCTGATCAAAACTTGATTATGATATTAGTTAGTTAGTTTACGACGGGCTGTTTTTACGCAACTCCTCGTCTAAGCGTGTATTTTGCGTGTGGGCAGGAATAATGTGATTATTAAAGGCAAGCAATAATAAAAAGTTATATATAATTCCTATAATATAATAATAATTAAGTTAATTTGCGTCAACCCCCTTAATTCCCTTACACACATTAGTGTTTAGGAGAAAGGATGTGAGGCTAATGGGTCTCTAGGATTTAGGATTTGCGTATACACTCCTACCTGGTTTGGGTATGAATGTGACTTTCACTTTCATACCCAAACCCTTGGAACACATCTCATTATGACAACAAGTCTGCCTATTAAGGCCTTCCTCCCCACCACCACAGTAGGAGTGCTGGAAATCTGCTGACAGGTCCTGCTAGCTTATTTGGGAGGAAATTATGAATTTTTCCTGCGCCCTCTTTTCCCAAAAGGGGGTCGCTTCCGATACGGAATAAGAAGCTTAAACAGCCAGTTGCCAGTCCCCAAAGGCGGTTTTTAGAGGGTATTACTTAGGTTCCCCCGGTGGGCAGTGAGTCCCTCATAATCACGATAGACCGGCTATCGTGGTATGCGTAATGCATTTTCCGCCTCCCTTCATAAAGGGTAGCCCTTTCCAATTGCTTCGGGCGCAAAAAAAAAACCAATGGATTTTATCCATTGTTACCACCCTGTGCTGAATTCCATTCAGTGATTATGATATTATACTAGAGGCAAATAATTCCTTAGCATTCCCAGATGTGTTAGTCATCCGAAATTCTATTAACACCATAGGTTACACTGTATATAGAAAAAAGTCCCATACAAACCAATATTTAAACGGTGAATCTCATCATCATCCTTCACAGTTAGCTACCGTGGGAAACTCTTTGTTACAGAGAGCACAAGGGATCTGTGAGCGCAAACACCTGGCTGCCGAGCTTCAGCACGTCAAGCAAGTTCTGCACGACAACAAGCTTCGGGTTCCGCACCTATGTCACAGTGACCGAGTGAAGTCGGGCACAGTCGAGCATGTGCCTGCTGTACTACCATATTTCAGAGGTGTTACGGACAAGATTGGCTACATCTTGAAGCGAGCTCCTATTAGAACATTCTACAAGCCGCTGAAGAAGATACATATAATATCAGATTTGATAGACCACAAATCCTCGCGAAAGAACATCGATTCCTGCCAAGGATGATATGTGAGGCTATTGAAATTAAAAACATTCTAATTTCAATAGAGAAGGAAGCTGGGTACTCCCACCTGTTTGGGACCCTGTAATTAATAAAATTAAAACTAAACCCAAGCATACTACGCAAGACTTCAAGACAGTAAGTTCATTCTGCGTATATCGGACCATAAATAGTTATTAAAAAGCTGAAGTTACTCCAAGTTAACACTGATTTCGGTACGCCAGTCACCTCAATCCCCCATGACCATGTGTGCTGGAAAGCACCCGAAACGTCGGGAATTAAAAATCAAAGAAATTAAACGCGATAAAATCGGTAAAATTAGTTGTTAAAAAACTGTATTTGTGAAAATAAACTTTTATATCTTAAAATTCCCGACTTTTTTTTAAACTAATTTCTTAACCATTTCATTCTTTTAATTGTATATTATCATATCTTTATGCTTTTATATGTGGGCACCCATGGCCGAAATATCTATGAAGAGTGGGCATTCCCCTTTATTTTTTTATTGCTTACAATGGTTTTTGCGTGCCTACTGCGTTATCTAAAAAATAGGCAACTAGGCCTTTTAATGTCCCACAGGTACCCATTATTTTCAAAATTGTGTGATAAAGCTTAATATATTTCTAGATAATTTAGTGTACCTATATGTTAGTAAGTACATTTTGCAAATATCATCATCATCATCATCATCATCATTACAGCCCTTCACAAGTCCACTGCTGAACATAGGCCTCCCCCAAGTAATGCCACAAAGCACGGTCCTGAGCCACCTGCATCCATCGACTTCCTGCATGTCTTACCAGGTCGTCACTCCATCTAGTGGGGGGTCGCCCTACACTACGCCTACCGGTACGAGGCTGCCACTCGAGAACCTTTCTTCCCCATCGGTTATCGGTTCTTCGAGCTATATGGCCGGCCCATTGCCACTTCAGCTTACTAATCCGTTGGGCTATGTCGGTCACTCTGGTTTTATTGCGGATATCCTCATTTCTGAGTCTATCACGCAGAGAAACTCCGAGCATAGCCCTCTCCATAGCTCGCTGAGCGACCTTAAGCGTCCTCATACGGCCAGCAGTGAAGGACCACGTCTCAGATCCGTAAGTCATCACTGGCAACACGCACTGGTTGTACAATCTAGTTTTTAGAGATTGAGGTATACCTGACGAAAAGATATGCCGTAATTTCCCGAACGCTGCCCAGCCGAGTTGAATCCGTCGATTGACCTCTCGGTCGAAGTTGGACTTACCTAGTCGGACTATTTGTCCCAGGTAAACGTATTCGTCAACAACTTCGAGCATAGTGCTCCCAACAACTACCGGCATAGGTGTGACATGGACATTGAACATGATCTTTGTTTTGTCCATGTTCATCTTAAGACCTATCCGTTGGGAGGCACTATTGAGGTCATTGAGCATAGTGCTTAAGTCCTCCAGCGATTCTGCCATAAGGACTATATCGTCGGCAAATCGAAGGTGAGTGATGTACTCGCCATTGATGTCAATACCGTATCCTTTCCAGTCCAGTAGCTTGAAAACGTCTTCCAATGCAGCGGTGAAGAGTTTCGGGGATATAACGTCACCCTGTCTTACACCTCTCTGCAGTTGGATAGGTTTCGAGCTCTGGTTCTGTACTCGGATAGCCATCGTAGCCCTACTGTACAAACACTTCAGCACTTCGATATACCGACAGTCAACTTGGCACCGCTTGCAAATATACAATTTGATATTTTTTATGTTATTTATTTATTAAAATATAATAATTTATGTTATTTAGGCACCGAATACCGAACTTGTGTTTAATGCGTGCTATAAAATTTAAGGCCAGGGAATGGCTTATTTATAATTTAGGAGTATAGTAAAAAGATAAATTTAGTAGGTATTCCCGTGGGAAAATCGAATATGTTGCAAAATTAAATTCAGCTAGGTGGCGCCAGCGTGATTCTACAAGACGGACGACGGTACGATGGACGAACACAGAAGCTCAGAATATCTGAATTATTATGTCTTTTTACCAAAATTAAGATAAAAAATGTATGGATCTGTATTTTTCCACGCAGGACCGAGAAGAGAGCGATAAAAAACATAAAATTCACCAGCTGATTTTCTTCAAAAGTTTTGGTGCATTGTAATTCACAGAATAGGCGATATTAAGTAATGCGTTGATGCTCTGCCTACCCCGCAAGGGTTACAGGCGTGATTATAAGTATGGATCAGAAATACTATCACCACCTGTTACGCTTTCACCCTTAACTATTACTTAACTGTGGTATAAACAGTTCTTAGTAAGCCTTATTAATAAGCCTTAGTAATATTTATTGAACGGAAATGAATAGAGTTCTTATATGTGGTTATGAATGAATCGGTATTACAATAAGAAAAATTGTGCAAAATTGTAAGAAAAATATTTTTTGAGAGTTCTTATTAACTAACGTATACATAGTTTAAATTAATTCCGCTAGATTTCGTTACTAGGTTTTTAAAACGCGGTAACGAAATGTTTCCTGACATGTACTTAACTCCCGCCGTTGAGCCGCGCGTCAACTTATAGTGCATACGGTACCTATACGCTTAAATTGTTTCTATTTCGTAGCTTATTCGACTACCTGCTGTCGATTTCGGTTGTTTGTTATTTGCTTTATGATTTGGTTAAGGTTGAATGGATTTATATTGGCTTTCGTTTTCGGATTTGTGTATTTTCTTGGATCGGTTTTGTTGATATGGTTGGTATTCCTTTATACATATTTAGACTCTGGCTTTGATTTTGGATTTTGTTTATTAGAATCGTAAATTGGTTTTCGTTGTTTTAGGTTGTTTAACAATATTTCAAAGGAATATTAATAGTATAGATTGTGTATACGGTACCCATACACTTACTTCTTTTTTCGTTGGTTGTATTTATATTGACTACTGCTTTCGATTTCGGTTTTCTGCGATTTGTTTTGTGATTTGATTTAAGTTGATTCGATTTTTTTTTGGCTATCGTTTTTGGATTCGTGTTGTGTCTTGAATTGGTTTTGTTGTTTTGATTTTAAAAAATATTTAAAAGGAATATTTATTCCTTTTAGATATTTTGGATTTGCTTTTAAAAAAATATTTAAAAGGAAATTTAATTCTTTTAGATATTTTAACGTTTTTTTTTATAAATAGGTTTCTTGTTACTTCATAATGCCTGGCAAACGTAAGTACAGCCTTTCAAGAGTATCTTCTCAAAGACAAGCGAAAAGATTAGCTCGATCTCCAGAATTGTAAAATGTATGAATTTTTATGCGTATCATATGATGTTGCGAGAAAATGATTTTAACCTCTTAGCCCGCTGTAGACAATTATTTCATCAATTTTTGGTAGACATGTATGTAAAGGTAGAAAGTGAAAGTCTCTGTTATATATCTTAAAATCAAAAAAATACGTGTGGCACTCGGTGACTGCCGCGGTAAAGCTATTGCATAGCATTTTTATCAACTTATGCAATTATAATTATTTATTTATTTTATTTATGCAGTTAAGTCTTTGATATTAAATCAAGTTACACTTTTTGAGCGCGGATATTATATAGATGCGTAGATATTAGGTAGATACTGTACATTTTTTAAAGAAATTAATTCAAGTTTAGTGTTTGACCTTGTGTAGAACTAATTAAACCTATTAAGTATAACAATGTCTCGTCCGATTACAAGCATAATATGGGACTATTTTGCGAAGTTAAGTGTATATATAGTTTTATATGTGGTAGAGCCATGCTCCAGTTATATTAGTAGTATAGTCGTAGCGCTAATGGGCAGGCTCGACCGAGGAAGGACCACACTCTCATAAAATAGCAGCGTTAAATAGTACAGAATGGACATTGTGTAGAACTAATTAAACCTATTAAGTATAACAATGTCTCGTACGCTTACAAGCATAATATAAGACTATTTTGAGAAGTTAAGTGTAATAAATTAAAACTGTATTCTTTGGAGTAAACAGTAAAATAATAATTCATTATATCGCCATCTACTGCATTTTATACGTAAAATGATTTTATCGAACAAACATTGATTAACTTTCAAGGTGGTATGCAAAAAATACGCTAGATGGCGTAAACACGACATGATTTCATTCTCTCGGTGGCTAAATTCAATTGATATATAATTATATATAACTTGTTGTACATTTTTTAAAGAAATTAGTTCACGTTTAATGTTTGACATTATGTAGAACTACTTAAACTTATTAAGTACAACAAAGTCTGGTCCGCTTACAAGCATAATATGGTAATATTTTGAGAAGTTAAGTGTAATAAATTAAAACTGTATTCTTTGGAGTAAACAAGTATAATAATAATTTGTTATAGCGCCATCTACTGCATTTTATACGTAAAACGATTTTATCGAACAAACATTGATTAACTTTCAAGGTGGTACGCACAAAATACGCTAGATGGCGCAAACACGACACGATTTCATTTTCTCGCAGGCTAAATCCTATTGATATATACTTGTATGTAACTTGTTATGTTATCGGATTTTAAGGATGGCATAATACACATTTATGGATATAGGCATTTATATCCTATTGATATAGACTTATATGTCACTTCTTATATTATGAGATTTTATGGATACTTAGTTTACATAAATATAATTTTATTAGTTTTATGATAGTTTTTTAAGTTTGAACTGTTTTTGTGTATAAAAAGTAATGTAACATAAAATATTACTTAGATGCTTAGATATTAGGTAGGTACTGTACATTTTTTAAAGAAATTAGTTCAAATTTAGTGTTGGACATTGTGTAGAACTAATTATACCTATTAAGTATAACAATGTCTTGTCCGCTTACAAGCATAATATGGGAGTATTTTGAGAATTTAAGTGTAATAAATTAAAACTGTATTCTTTGGAGTACACAAGTAAAATAATAATTTGTTATATCGCCATCTACTGCATTTTATACGTAAAATGATTTTATCGAACAAACATTGATTAACTTTCAAGATGGTATGCTAAAAATACGCTAGATGGCGTAAACACGACATGATTTCATTTTCTCGCTGGCTAAATCCAATTGATATATAATTATATATAACTTGTTGTACATTTTTTAAAGAAATTAGTTCACGTTTAATGTTTGACATTATGTATAACTAATTAAACTTATTAATTATCACAATGTCTCGTCCACTTACAAGCAAAATATGAGACTATTTTGAGTAGTTAAGTGTATATAGTTTATACATGGTAGATCCATGCTGCAGTTATATTAGTAGTATATAGCACTAATGGGCAGGCTCGACCGAGGAAGGAACACGCTCTCACAGAATACCAGTGTGAAATAGTGTCTTAATGCTGCTGTGTTTCGTATGGTGAGTGTAGAGAACCGAAGACCCTTTTTACTGGAAATGAGGCATTCCATCTTAGTCCTCACGGGTGACAACGCATCTGCATTTTGATTTGTAATCGAGGATAGATGTAGATGTCTATGGGCTGCAGCAACCACTTACCACCAGCTGGACTGTGTGCTCGTTTGCCAATCTATCCAATAAAAAAAATAAAACTGTATTCTTTGGAGTAAACAGGATACTTAGATTACATAAATAATTATTGAATAAATGAAAAGTTAAATTGTTTAAAATATTTTTAATATCTTACAATACATGTAGGTTATTCAGAAATTTTTATCATTGAGTTAGCAGCTAGTGTACACGCATACGTCTAGTCGCACGCACACAAACACCGTGCCGAAGTCTGCCGAGTGCCGAAGTCTGCCGAACTGAAACGACGTTAGACGATGCACGGCCTTCAAGCCACACCTCCGTGCCCGTCGGAGTGGGGAGCGTGAGGTTTTTTCGTTACGGCGGAATAAATTTCTGGATTCGGTCCCCACGCTCAAGGCCCGCGATAGAAGCTATGCAATAGCTTAAAAAAGCTGCGCTTTGAGAATTATATCCATTTACAAGATGCAGTTTCTAGCGACGCCAATGTAAACCCCAGAGATTTAGGTAAAATGGTAATTCTGCCCTCATCATTCGTTAACAGTCCCCGCTACCTACATGAGTACACAAGACGCATTCGCCTATGTACGAACTTACGGAAGACCTGATCTTTTTGTTACTTTTACTTGCAATCCCATATGGAATGAAATAACCGAGGAGCCAATGCCGGGCCAAAAAAGTACGGACAGACACGATTTAGTTGCTAGAGTATTTAGATTAAGAGTACAAAAATTTATGTATGTAATTAACAAAGGGAAAATTTTCGGAGATTCGGTGCATTGCTTCATGTATTCAATTGAATAGCAAAAAAAGAGGATTACCGCATGCCCACATTCTAATATGGCTTAAAGAGAAGTTGCGGCGCAGCCAAATAGACGACATAATAGGCGCCGAGATTCCGGATCCTGAACAAGATAAAGAATTGTATGATACCATCGTACGAAATATGATTCACGGTCCATGTGGAGGACGAAATTCAATATCGCCATGTATGAAAGAAGGAAATCAAAAATTCCCTAAACAGCTATTAAAAGAAACAGTGCAAAATGACAATGGCTACCCTTTATACAGACGCACAGCTCCCGAAGATGGTGGCAGGAAAGTTACAATCAAATCTCGCTCTCGAGCGTTCGAAACCTTAGATAACAGCTGGATTGTCCCGTATTCGCCCATTCTATATAAAATGTTTAATGCCCACATTAATGTAGAAGCATGTAGCTCTGTCCGCGCAATCAAGTATATCTGTAAGTACATAAATAAAGGAATCGACCAAGCAATATTTAATCTCAGGAGTGGAGTTGAGGCAAAATTGAAGATAAAGTAATGGCAATGGTAGGCAAAAAATTAAGCGACTTTGGAATGATAAGCCCTCAGCCAACAACCGAAAATGAACTAAGTGATGAAATTATACGTGAAACAAACTACGATATACCAGCTTTGCAGCAGCAAGTAGCCGAATTTCTACCCCGCTTGCGTCCCGAACAAAAACGAGTTCTTGACAAAGTATTAGGACAAATTGAATCTGGAAATGGTGCACTTTTCTTTATAGATGCCCCTGGAGGAACTGGAAAGATATTTTTGTTAATTTTATTACTAGCGCAAGTACGGAAAGATAAAAACATTGCTGTGGCCGTAGCTTCCTCCGGTATAGCCGCCACGCTGCTAAGCGGAGGCCGCGCTGCACATTCTGTTTTAAAACTCCCTCTGAATCTAGCCCAGAAAGAATCGCAGATCTGCAACTTTAGCAAAAATTGTGCACGAGGTATAATGCGAAATACGACTTTTAACGCAAACTTTAAGAGTGGTACAAAAGTACGATGTCGCATAAAAAAGCTGTAGAAGCACTTAATCGAACGCTCCAGGATTTACGCAGCAATACCGATGTAATGGGAGGAATGGTGGTTTTACTGGCTGGTGACTTTCGCCAAACTTTACCTGTCATTCAAATGGGCACACTTGCAGATGAAATTAAAGCATGCTTCAAGTCGTCTATTTTATGGAACAAGGTGACAAAATTCAGTTTAACTACGAATATGAGAGTGCATTTGTATAATGATATCAGACTATGCTGACACACTATTAAAAATTGGCGATGGGCGGTTGGAAACGGATGCTGAGGGCTGCGTTAAATTAACGAGATATTTTTGTAATTTATTACAGAGTTATTCCGAATTAATTGCGAGCGTTTATTCAGATTTAACGAACAACATGCATGAAGACAAATGGTTATTTGAAAGAGCGATTCTTGCACCAAAAAAGGAGGGCGTTAACAAAATAAATTCAGATATATTAAGCGAAGTAGCAGGAGAAATAACAGATTATTTGTCAGTAGACAAAGTTATGGACACTGAACAGAGCACTACATATCCCGTAGAGTTTCTAAATTCTCTAGAGTTGTCAGGTGTGCCCTCACATAAGCTTCAATTAAAATTAGGCGTCCCAGTCATGCTAATGCAAAATTTAGATGCTCCTCGGTTATGTAACGGGACAAGGCTGCGTATGACACATCTTGATCGGAATATAATCGGTGCTACAATTTTGACAGGCGTAGAAAAAGGTGAAAATGTTATTATACCACGGATCCCTATAATTCCCACAGATCTTCCTTTTCAATTCAAAAGGTTGCAGTTCCCTATTAAGCTCAGTTTTGCAATGACAATTAATAAAGCGCAAGGGCAAACGTTACAGGTAGCGGGGATTAACTTAGAAAAACCGTGCTTCTTTCATGGTCAGCTGTATGTAGCATGTTTGCGTGTGTCAAATGCCTAGAATCTTCACATTCTTTCCCCGAATGGAAAAACATATAACATTGTGCACAGTAGCGTCTTAAAATAGTGTTCAGTTAGTTTTTTTTTCCAAAATTCCCACAATTAATTAATCAGAATTCCCACAGATCTGCCCTTTCAATTCAAAATTTCCTATTTAGCTCAGTTTCTTTTCAATTCCAAATGCTGCACCTCTGACGGACCTATTAAGCTCAGTTTCATTTCAACACGATCACCAAATGGTTAGAGGTACACTGAACCTAAACATTAAGTTAGAGAGGTCTCGTCTAATGAAGTCAACGCTCCGTCCCCCTCGTGCTCTAGTCCAGAATCCCGAAACCTTTCAGCTAGATTTACGTAACCGCTTTCAGTGCCTAGAAGATTGCAATGCAGTGGCCGATATGAATGACAAGCTCGTGGAAACTGTCCATGCAGTCGGAGCTAAGTTCTGCAAGACCCGCTGCAGAAGAACACAAAAACTATCCGATCACACTCTTAATCTCATGGCTGTTAGATGGGAGATGAAGCTGCAATCGTCAACAGATTTGACAGCATACAGGCAACTGAACAAACAGATCTCCAAATGCATACGACGAGACTTACGCAACTTTAATACTGCTTGTATTAAAGAAGCGATCGAGTGGAACCTCCGAAGTCTTTGCCAGAGATCTGTCTGCCAGAAAGAGCCAAATGTCAAAGCTGAAGACTGAGTGTGGCAGCATTGTTTTCGGGACACCTGAGATTTTGAGTGAGATTGAGAGGTTCTATGGGCAGCTCTACACAACATCGTCGAAGCTACACGCAAGTGTTAGTAACGATCCAAGAGCGAGTCTTATCCGACACTATTCCTATGATATCCCGGACGTCAATCTGAGCGAGATTAGAATGGCTCTCCAGCACATTAAAAACGGCAGGGCCCCAGGCCAGGATGGAATTATAGCGGAGCTTCTGAAATCGTGTGGAACACCGGTAACTGAAGTCTTGAATAGCTATGGAGAGGGATATGCTCAGAGTTTCTCTGCGTGATAGACTCAGAAATGATGATATTCGCAGTAAAACCAGAGTGACCGACATAGCCCAACGGATTAGTGAACTGAAGTGGCAATGGGCCGGCCATATAGCTCGAAGAACCGATAACCGATGGGGAATAAAGGTTCTCGAGTGGCAGCCTCGTACCGGTAGGCGTAGTTTAGGGTGACCCCCCACTAGATGGAGTGACGACCTAGTAAGATATGCAGGAAGTCCACGGATGCAGGTGGCTCATGACCGTACTTTGTGGCATTACTTAGGGGAGGCCTATGTTCAGCAGTGGACTTGTGGCTGTAATGATGATGATGATGATGATGATGCCCATAATATTTTTTTTTTTGATAAAGCTATTTGAATTCTTTTTGTGTACTTTAAGTCTTTATATTGCTTTCTCGTAGATATAGTTCGTACTCGAGTTTCGTTTAAGGTAGGAAATAAATGATGATTAATTTTGACAAATAACGCTATTTCTAGAATATACAGGCACAGAAAAGTTAATAATTTATGGTCTTTGAAAATAGGGACACAGCTGTCTGTAATCTTTAAATTAAATATTGCTCTTACGCAGAGCTTTTGTGCTTTGAAAATCCTTTCGCTATCGCCACAGTTGCCCCAGAATAAAATACCATATCTTAAAATGGAAACTACCATGACATAGAAAGCTATTAGTACCGTTTTAATATTGACTTTTTGTCAGTTAATAGAGTGCATATGCAGATACACTTAGTTTCTTACAAACATCATCTGCTTGAGCCTTCCATGTCAATTGGTTGTCTATATGAATACCTTAAAATTTTACGATATCTACTTTTTCTATTATTTGACTACTGAAATTTATATACTCGTATAGATCTTCATTGCGGAGTTTCTGATAAAAGTGCATAATTTTAGTTTTTTCAATATTGATAAGTAAATTATTATAATTCAGCCAGTTAACTATAGTTTTAATCGTAGTGTTTATATCTTATCATAAAAATCTTTATTTAGGCATTTTATTAGAGCTGTACTATCGTCGGCAAATAACACCAATAGATGATGAATTTGACGTGGGTGTTTATTTATATAAAGTACAAATAACAGTGGCCCAAAGACACTCCTCTGCGGTCCGCTGAATTTTATTTCTTTATAGGATGACACATATTTGCATTCACGTTTAGATTTAATACATATTCTAGCCATCTCTGTACATTGTTTGCGGCTAGTCAGATATGATTTTATTAGGTTAATAATGTTACCTCAAATGCCGTATTCGTTAAGTTTCTGTAATAGTATGTCATGGTTTACGTAATCGAAGGTTTTTGACATGTCAGTATATATATAGTACATATCGGATTTCTAGTATCCACATTAGCCATCACCGTCTTTAATTATTTTATTTTATTTTATTTGTTTATTTTTACAAAATATAGTTATTAAATAACATCCGACAGTACAAATAAACTTACAAAAGTTTTTCCATGTACCGCCAATTGGTAACTTCGACCATTTTCAATCGGTTCGCGTAGCGACAACTTACATAACACATGGTATGACAATATAGCATTTTTTTAACTATATGTGTACCACAGCAAAGGACAGTTGTGAGTATGATAATTAATATTAGTAATTGAGATAATAATGTTACGATTGTGTGTATCTATGTATATATTTATTAGTAGAATTGTATTTATGTATATTATGTGATAAATTATTAGTAGTTGTCGTTATCAATTTGTCTATAAAATACTGTTTAAGCTTATATTTAATATTTTTTATAGTTAGTTAATATTTTATTGCTTTTGTAATTTGGTTCAAAAGAGCCGGAACTTGATATTGTAACCTAAATTTTCCATACATATTTTTATATTTTGGTATAGTTATATATGGATTAAGGGCTTGTCGTGTAGCCACCCAAAGCTTTGTATATATACGGCTAATTTTTAATTCTTCCTTGCTGTAATTTTCAAGCAGTAGTTGGTATTTCACCTTGTCGTGTACTGGTAGTTTATATTTATCTTTATATTTATTTTATATTTAGTTTATATTTATCTTTGATTTTGAGAGGGGTGATACATTTAAGAATGCGCAATTGTAGCTCGTATATTTATAATTAGTCAGCATAAAACAGCCATATTTATGTTTTTGTTTTTTCGGAACCCATATCCCACCCATCGCAGAGTATATTAAATATAGCTAAAAAGGCGTAACTTGATTCGTAAATAACTTTCTCAACTATTTTAAAAAACACGGGAAGCAAAGCAATTGGTAAATAGTTAGACATGAATTCTTTATTATTCTTTTTATAAATTGGTTTAACTATAACCGTTTTCAGCCTTTCGGGAAATATTCCTGCTAATATGCTTACATTAATAATATGGCAAAGAGGTCCAGATATACTGTTGCAAGCAGATTTATTAACTGGCGTTGAAATACCATCATAAGTAAAGTTTTTTTGTTTTACAAATATTATCCGTATTATGTCTTTTGGTACAACCGGTGATATAAATATCGAGTGTGGGTTGAAATTAATTTTTTTTAATATCATCTGATACGTGTTTTGGTATATCTGTGATCTGGTCGATAAAAAGTTGTTGAATGATTCAGCTATTTCTTTAGGTTTCGTTGTTAACAAGTCATCTTTTTATCTGAGAAATAGGTTCCTTAACTGTTTTGTTGTTATTTATTATTTCCCAAGATGTTTTGGATATTTTTTGAGTTTTGGATGAGATGGCTATTTTAAACTTTCTGGGTCAGTTTAATTATTTTTTTGAATCTTCGGGAATATAGAATCTGTTTTCATTTTCACATGTCGGTTTTAACCTCCTTTGCCACTTAAATAGCGCTGCCTTTTGCTACAAATCACCCATTTAATTTAATTATTAGTTTATCTCTAGTAAAATTACAAATTAATATTTGGCTTATTAGTGTTTATTTAGCTTGTTAGTGTTCCATATAAAAATATAGTTTAGCTACGCCACAGCACGCTGTACGCACACAGTACGCACTACGCTGACGCTGTGTTATATTTAAATCATTTTTGTCGTTACAATATAGCCCTTGTAGTTCTAGAAGTGATTAAGTAGTGTCAGTTCGTGTTTGTAGTATCGATTTTTTATACTAAATTTAATATTACGATCTAGAAGAGAATAAAATTTTAAATTTATTGAACCTTGTTTAGTTTTATTGAAATCCCCTTTACTACGGGGCACGAAGGCGTTACTCACTAACAATCCTAAACGTCGACAGCATTGCTGCGATACGAAATTACTCTGTGATGCACTATCTAGTAAAGCACGAACGCTCCGTTCGTTTCCATGCGAATCTCTAACTATAATTCGCACTGTACCTAGTAACAAAATGGAAAGAGACCACGTTCCCACGTTCGAAAATGAACACAGAGTGACGTCACCCGGTCAACCGTCAGAAGCGTCGACTTTAGCGGGTGGAATTTCTTCTATCAAAATGCAGCAGTGTATGGTGTCTATTATTGCATTTTTTACATACTGAACTGGAGTTACAATTAGCGACGCGATGATTATTGCTTAAGCAGTTCAAACACAAGTTATTGGCCTTTGCTATTTTAAAACGTTCGTTTGGTGAACGCTACGGAAGGTTGCACAATTATACAAATTACCGTGTTGGTTATTTTTGCATAAAAAGAGGCGTTATGAGGCGATGAAGGCGCGATGTTTACATACACCTGAGACCTAGCTGTCCTCGACGACGAGATCGGTTGATATTCGGCGCACTTCTTCGCTTCGGGCTTAGCACTCGATAAACATTGTATTACTTTAGTTTGATCTCTAACCAAAGATGCGAAAGAGTCGAACGATGGCAATTCATAGCCACGATTCTCCATTTCAAACGCACCGTTGTCTGGGTTTAGCTTCGTTAAAATATGTAGAAACACAAAGAACATAAGGTCATCAAATTTAAGATTTTTGAGTGCAGTTACTGATGTAACGAATTTGTCCAAAAAATGCTCGAGAACAGTGATATTCGTGGATGACATAACTTTAAGATCGAATATATGGTCTAGATATGAAGAGGCTAACATTCGCCTATCTTCATATTTATTTTAAGTGTTTCGAAAACTAACGAATAATTGCTGATGGTGTGAAACCCGAACATATGGACTGCGCCTTACCTATTAACTTACTAATTAAATAATACAATTTTTCAGCGTCGGATAACGAGCGATTGTTTTAGATAGTGTTTTAAAAGCGATTAATAAATAACGACCAAGTTTTAATATCACTATTAAATATCAAGATATCTATAGGGGCAATCTAAGTGATTCATGTGGATGTACCTGAATTTCCTGTTTTACTTCGCTCTGGGCTAAAGACTGTAGGAGTCTAGCAGTTATTTTTATATGACACAACAGATCTTCAAACGCTGTAATTGATTAGCAATTTACTGCATATTTAGGGTCGATCTGGAGTTTCAAATTATTAATTTTGTCCAATACGCCTTCGTAGTCTAATTTCAATGAGTCCATCGTTTCGATATCGCACAAAAATGTCTTCCGTACTGATTCTACGTTAATATTTTTTATACGATCACTTATATATTGTATACGCGAAAATAGCGCGTCCCTCTTGGCGTGAAGAGTTTGAAGTTTCACTTCGTTTGCATTTATCACCACTTTGCACTCATTAATATTACGTAGTTTATATTAATATTAGTACGGCGATGGAAGACGAAAGTTTCACAAAACGTTAAACATTAACAATTATTACAGTCTGAGATGGCGCTACTTTGTCTAATAGCGCGTCCATCCATAGGAAGTTTGGTGCCAATAATACGGCAAACTATCAGTGCATCGCCGAAAAGAATTGAGTTCATCTCGCAAAGGTCCCGGCTGGCTTTCAAATTGATCACCAGCATTGGGTTAAGAGCCCTCAGGATAGCCTAATTTTGCTTGCTTCAACCACAACTGGAAGATCCATGGCAGCTCCCACGTATGGATGCTGGTTTTTTGCTTTAGGTCATCTATGCGCTCCGTTAGTTTCTGTCTAATATCCGGCTGGGACAAACTGATATTTGTCCGAGCAAAACACCATTCTAACGGTGCGCACAACCCTCGGTCTTTTATTACCTGACCTTAAGCAGTCAGTCTGCCGATAAGGGCTCTTGCCTTTGCGATACGGTCCTTGATTCTTTTTTTCCAGGCTGGGATGGCACTACTTTTTCTAATAGCGCGTCCAGCCATGGGAAGTTTGGCGCCAATAATACGACAAACTGAAAGAACTGAGTCCGTCTCGCAAAGGTCCTGGCTGGCTTCCAAATAGGTCACCAGCATTGGGTTAAGAGCCCTCACGACAGCCCGATTTCGCTTGCTTAGGGGTATGCGGGGAAGTCGTGGTCGATTTTCGAGAGGCATACTGCGCGTTTCCAAAATCGCCTCTTCCAATGTACTCCTCATATGCTCTAATTCCAGTTCCTGGGTTCCAGTTCCTGAATTCCAGCATCTGGGAGCCTGTTTTAAACCATATAGAAGATTTATTGAGTTTACACACCTTATCAGCATCGCAGGTTAAGCCCTCGGGTATAGTCATGTATATGTCTTCTTCAAGCTCACCATATAGAAAAGCTGTTTTAATATCTAGCTGTTTTATCTGAAGATTGTGTTGAGCAGCTTCTGAGAATAATATACGTATGGAATCGTACCTGACAGTTGGAGCAAATGTATCTTGGTAATCAATACCTTTGGTTTGTGAGTATCCTTTCGCACAAAGCCGGGTCTTATAACGTGGACGTGAAGGTGCTTCTTTGATGCGAAAAACCCATTTACATCCAATTATTCGCATATTGGGAGTTTTTCTAACTAATGTCCAAGTATTATTTTTATGATGAGAATCAAGCTCTTTATTTATTGATTTTATCCATTTTGTGGCATCAATAGACTTTAATGCCTTTTCATAGTTATCAGGAACTTCATTTTCTGATAATTGGTCTTCACAGCACAGGTAAGAACTCTCTTCTTGTTTCTGTGCATTTAAACATTGTCTTCTTGTTCTTACTGTTATATTTCTGTCAGGTGAAGATTCTACACTTTCATCGGGGATGTACTCACTGTCTGACTGTGATTTATGTTCACTCACAGTGTCTAATGAGTCATCACTTGAAATTTCTTCTAAATTATTACTTTTAGTACAGCTTTCATTTGTAATTAATTCAATTGATACAAAATCTCTTTTAACTGTTGACTCTAAAAATATTGCATCTCTACTTTTTATTGATGTTCTTGAATTAGGTAATATGAATCGATATCCTTTTGAATTTTCACAGTAGCCAATAAAAATTAATTTTTGTGATTTTGAATCAAACTTCTTTCTTTTTTCTCTTGGTAAGTGGACCATTGCCTCACAACCAAATGTACGCATGTCGCTAACCTTAGGTTTCTGACCAGTCCACATCTCTTCTGGGGTTTTATAAAACAGAGATTTTGTTGGAGAGCGGTTTACAATGTAGGGAGCTGTATGAATTGCTTCAGCCCAATAGATTTTAGGTAAGTTAGCATTTAACATCATACATCTTGTTCTTTCTACTAAAGTTCTGTTTATGCGTTCGGCTGTACCATTTTGTTCTGGTGTATAAGTTGTAGTTGTCTGATGTATTATTACGGCATCTTTGATAAAATTTGAAAATTTTTCATTGACATATTCAAGTCCATTGTCAGATCTGAGAATTTTAATGCTGCGGTTTAACTGATTTTCAACTTGTTTTTTAAATTCTTTAAACTTTTCTAGGACTTCCGACTTGTTGTACATGGTATACACAAATATTTTCTTTGAGTAGTCATTGAGGAATGTTACGAAATATCTGGCTTTGCCCAAAGACTGAGTTTCCATTGGTCCGCAGACATCTGAGTGTATAAATTCAAGTAGATCTTTGCTCTCAGACCCCTGACTTTTAAAAGATAAACGTGTTTGTTTTCCTTTCTGACATGTTATACACTAACATTTTTCTTTGATTTGACTTAACTTTAAATCTGCAGTGTTCTCAGTCAACTTCTTCATGCTCTGAAAATTCAGATGACCCATCCTTTGGTGCCATAGGTGAGTATCTTGTTCAATAATATCTGATATGCATGCATAGCCACCAGGCATGTTCAGTCGGTACATATTATTTATGAAACTCGCTATTGCTACTATGACATTCTTTCTATTAAGAATAACACAGCCACTCTTATTAAACTTAACTTGGCCACCATTATTAATAATCTGACTTACTGACAACAGGTTTGTAGCTAGTTCAGGTACATATAATACATTTATAAACAATATATCATTTCGTTGGCATCTTCCATCATAAACACTCAAGCTAATTTTTCCAGAGCTTAGGACAGACAGTGTTTCATTATTTGCAACTTTAATGTTTTTAATGTGTGGAGTTGTTTCTTCTATAAACAAATTATTGTGTTTGGTCATGTGTACAGAAGCACCAGAATCAACATACCAGGCATTGTAGTATTCAAAAGAAGCTATAAAGACGGCAGCATAAGACATACTGTTTTGTTTATTTGTATTCTTCTGATCGTTATTGGATTTTAATGATTTGCACTCAGGACTTTTATGCCCATATTTTTTGCACGTATAGCAGCGATTGCCTTTAGAAAATCTTTTATTTTTGTTGTGGAACTTCTGACTTGTAGCAAGAGCTGAAGAATCACTTTCATTTTGTTTAACATCTTGTAATAATTTTGATTTCACTGAGTCAGAGGAAATCTTCATACATGAACTTTCAATGGCCATTATCATTGGCTTGTAACTTTCTGGAAGGCCGCACAACAAAAGTGTGTCTAGCCACTCATCGTTCACATTAAAGCCAACTTATGAGCTGTTGTCATTATTTTACTGACATACTCCTCTACATTTAAACATCGAGCTAGTGTAGTATTGCATAACTCACGTAGCAGACCAACTCGGCGTATTAGCCCGGAGTCGTCGAAAGCGTGAGATAAATTTTCCCAAACTTCTTTCGCAGTGCGTGATTCTTGAATATGAACATAGTTAACAGGATCGACAAGCAGTAATATTTTCGATCTGGCTTTAGTCTCACGCTTTGTGTCAATTGCGCTTAAATTTACACATACCTCGGCTGCAGCTGTAGAGGGTGCGCGATTCCCCACTCGCTGCAGTCCACCAGCACACATCCGAAGTGGGCTCCCCAAGCCCACTCGGAGCGGCCACCTCAGGCCGGCCCTTCACCTCGGGCCAGCCACGTGGGTTCCTCTTTGTTCACCGTGGGAGACCAAGCCACGGCTACTAAGCCCCCCCGCCACGACAAGGCGGGAACCCGTTCGGGGGGGAAAATTAATCCCCTAAGAGGGTGAAATAAGGTGTTTGTTACAGATTGACTGAAACTTTTATTTTACGGGTGCTTGCCTTGAAACTTACTGAAATTACTCTGTAAATAAAATAAACAGATACGGATTTTGCGGTGTTCGGAGGAAGGGCAATGGGTATTCAAATGTGGTGTAGAGAGAAAATAATTAACGGTTTTTTTTTTAAATTTGTTGAGGGTAAATACGACGGAAGGAGACTGAAACAGAGAATTTGCAGCAGCATCTTCCTAATACCATCTCAAAATAATTAAAATATGCGGTTGCTAACCCACCTGCCAAGCGTGGCAACTATGGAAAAAGCCTGTCTGTGCGGCGATCTATTGGGGATATTTATATTCAGCCGTGGACTATAATAGGCTGATGATGGTGATAAGATACCTAATTTAAATTAAATAAATTATTTTGCTTTAAAGGAGGTGTCAAGGTAGGTCTTTGTCTGAGTTAAGGTATATATAAATAATAAGATTATTATATGTTCTAGGCAATTGACGTACCTACACATGGTGCGAGTACAAAATCTTTGGAACTAGCCGTTGCAAATGCGTGATGTTTTTCTGTACGTATAAAAGATGTTAATATATTTCTTAGATTCATCCATTAATTTTTAAACAATGTTCAGTAATTTGTGTACTAGACTATTCGGTCTTGTATTGCACCTAAATGACTTACCTGGTTAATAAATGTGTTACTTTTTATTTCAGTTCTTTATAAGATAATTTTGATGTCTTGGTGTGGCGACCGGTACCACTCGGGGTGCGATGATGTATTTACAAGTTAATACATAGCATGCTGTTGTACTTATCAAATCTTGCCAAAACTGTTTGTTCAGTTTTGTTATCGACCGCAACCGCAGTGTACGTTCTTTATTAGATGAAGAAGTGTTTCGTAGAGTAATTTTATAACGTCAGAATGTTGTGATTAGGCGTCAGTAAATAATGTTTACAAAGTTTAAGAAATTTCACACAGTTAAAAATTGGACTGGTTTTAAGGTTTTAAGAAACAAATGTAATCAGATGGTGCGAAAGGTCAAACTCCGCTACATTCATGATAATATTCTTAATAATTCGACCGCAGGTATGTGGAAATTCTTTCGATCCCTAGGTACCACTTAGCCTACTTTAGTCCCTCACTAAATTAGGGTTTTTTTTATAGAAGAGGGGGCAATCGAGCATGCGGCTCACCTGATGTTAAGTGACTACCGCCGCCCATGATCAACTGCAACACCAGGGGAATTGCAGGTGCGTTGCCGGTGGCCCTTTAGAAAGGAGTAAGCTCTTTTCTTGAAGGTAACCAGATCGTATCGGTCCGGAAAAATCGCCGGTGGTAAACTATTCCACAGAGGTCGCAGAAGAAAACTCCTTTTGAAAATTTGGCGGCTGGGATTAATCCGAACAATTCCTCAGAGCACTCCCCATGGTATATCTGAAAGAAAATGCAAAGAGATACAACATCTCTTGGCAGTGCCAGTGAATCGAGCCGATCAGAAAGCACTCGGTCGTCGAAGATTCGAGCCACTCTGCGCTGGATGCGGTCAAGTGGAAGGAGCTGGTACTGGGGAGCCCCAGCACAGAGATGGGAACAGTATTCCATGTGCGGCCGAACCTGCGCCTTGTAAAGTTGCAGGTGGTGTGTCGGCATGAAATACTGTCCCGCTCTGCTGAGCACGCCAAGCTTTTTAGAGACCAATTTGGCCTTCTCTTCCAATTGACCACGAAAATGCACGTCACTCAATATGTCTACGCCGAGGATTCCAATACTGGCTGATGCAACAAGGGGAGTGCCTTGAAACTGAGGAGATACGACAAAGGGGTTATTTTTAGCGGTTTACGCGCAAACTTGTGTCTTCTGGAGTTAAACTGGACTAGATTTAGTCGCCCCCAATCCGAGACTCTGTTCAGCAAAGACTCGACTTCAGACACAAGTTTGTCCCGGTACTTGGAGACGTTTTCCCGAGAAATATCGGCACGGCCGGTGTAAAGAGCATCACCAGTGCTGTCATCTGCATAGCAATGAATGCTACGGGTTTGCAACATATCATTGATACGCAGAAGAAACAGCGTTGGCGATAGCACGCAGCCTTATGGAACACCAGCATTAATAGGCTTGTAATCGGAGCTTGCATCGTCTGTAACGACCTTGATGCTCCGATCTGCAAGAAAGCTGGTGATCCAATCCATTGTACCTCATGAGCTGGCAGTTAACAATAGACTCCATTGTTTTGGAGAACAAGGAGGTGATGGCGATAGGCCGGTAGTTGGACGGGTCTGAGCGGTTGCCTTTTTTAGGGATCAGGTGGACGAAAGCCGTCTTCCATGATTTTGGGACTACGCCTAGGGAGTAGGAGTACCGGAAAAGACACGCTCTGGAGCACACGTCCTCAGCACAATTGGGGGGATTCCGACAGGCCCACTCGACTTGTGGATGTCCAGGGAGAGGAGTGCTGCGCGAACCGAGCGAGGTGACATTAGTCCTCATTTTTCCGTCATTGTTACTATTGTTACATTGTAAACGATACATTCTATCGCTTCTATGGAACCCACATTACGTTACCTTTTTTGAATTCTCTCATGTAACCCAAGATGAAACTGCTAAGGCGTTATCAGTTATTAAGTCGAAAGCTATGGGTTGTGATGAGATTAGTAAGCCTATGGTGAATATGTTACTCGAGTTCCTACTGTCAGCACATATTCTTTTTACACATATTGTAAATTACTACTTGGGCTCAGGTCAAATCCCAACCTTATGGAAATAAGCTTACGTTCGATCTCTTTCCAAAATTCCGAATCCTACACTACTCTCTGCGTAGGAAAGTGACGACCTCATCGCCCGTTGACGTAACAGTTAAGTGATGCAACAACTACTACGTCGGTGTAGTAAGCACCTTGCCAAGAGGTGTGAGCACCGTGCCTCAGCAGTACTGAGGGTTCAAAGGCCCGTTTGTGCTTACGGCCGTACAATTAATCGGTGCCGGGCCTGGGTGTTCCTCGTTAATTGGCACCCAGAAATAGATGATGGATGAATGAATGATAAATAGAGAACGAGGAACGAGGGGCGCTATCAAAGGTCGCCGGTGCACGTCTGGAACTGGCGCTGGAAGTGGCAGCATGCGGGCCTCCAGCCGAGAACGAGGAGCTGCACGATTACCTAACAGCCCCCCGCATCCATCATCCCCACCAGATGCTTGATGTCGGCAGGGTCCTCTCGGACTCGGCAAGCGGTATCCGCCGCTGATGAAGTGTGCCGCATGCAATGGACAATAAATACGAACGCAAATGCATTGCGGGCGTCCTATAGGGCGAAAGGGGAGGAAATTGCGGGGATAGCGTACCTATAGAGCTCAGATGCATTGCTTTTTGCTGGGTTGGAGCCGTCTATTCCCGTCAAGGAACAAAACCTGGCAGACCGAGTTCGGTACATCATGCGCTCGAAAATATTTGATGATGCCGAACTCGAACGACTATGACGTGAGGCTATTCCTTCATCGATTGAATCGGCTATGACTGGGAATGCGGCAACACAGACTAGCATCCACACGTGTAAGCCGCCACAAATCTTCCGGTTTTGGTTGGTTTGGACGATGATGAAATAGTCTCCCACGAACTAGATAAAATGAGGAGCATATTGGAGGAGGCGATTTTGGAAACGCGCAGTATGCCTCTCGAAAATCGACCACGACTTCCCCGCATACCCCTAAGCAAGCGAAATCGGGCTGTCGTGAGGGCTCTTAACCCAATGCTGGTGACCTATTTGGAAGCCAGCTAAGACCTTGCGAGACGGACTCAGTTCTTTCAGTTTGTCGTATTATTGGCGCCAAACTTCCCATGGCTGGACGCGCTATTAGAAAAAGTAGTGCCATCCCAGCCTGGAAAAAAAGAATCAAGGACCGTATCGCAAAGGCAAGGGCCCTTATCGGTAGACTGATTGCTTAAGGTCAGGTAATAAAAGACCGAGGGTTGTGCGCACCGTTAGAATGGTGTTTGCTCGGACAAATATCAGTTTGTCCCAGCCGGATATTAGACAGAAACTAACGGAGCGCATAGATGACCTAAAGCAAAAAACAAGCATCCACACGTGGGAGCTGCCATGGATCTTCCAGTTGTGGTTGAAGCAAGCAAAATCAGGCTATCCTGAGGGCTCTTAACCCAATGCTGGTGATCAATTTGAAAGCCAGCCGGGACCTTTGCGAGATGAACTCAATTCTTTTCGGCGATGCACTGATAGTTTGCCGTATTATTGGCACCAAACTTCCTATCGTTGGACGCGCTATTAGACAAAGTAGCGCCATCTCAGACTGTAATAATTGTTAATGTTTAACGTTTTGTGAAACTTTCGTCTTCCATCGCCGTACTAATATTAATATAAACTACGTAATATTAATGAGTGCAAAGTGGTGATAAATGCAAACGAAGTGAAACTTCAAACTCTTCACGCCAAGAGGGACGCGCTATTTTCGCGTATACAATATATAAGTGATCATATAAAAAATATTAACGTAGAATCAGTACGGAAGACATTTTTGTGCGATATCGAAACGATGGACTCATTGAAATTAGACTACGAAGGCGTATTGGACAAAATTAATAATTTGAAACTCCAGATCGACCCTAAATATGCAGTAAATTGCTAATCAATTACAGCGTTTGAAGATCTGTTGTGTCATATAAAAATAACTGCTAGACTCCTACAGTCTTTAGCCCAGAGCGAAGTAAAACAGGAAATTCAGGTACATCCACATGAATCATTTAGATTGCCCCTATAGATATCTTGATATTTAATAGTGATATTAAAACTTGGTCGTTATTTATTAATCGCTTTTAAAACACTATCTAAAACAATCGCTCGTTATCCGACGCTGAAAAATTGTATTATTTAAGTAGTAAGTTAATAGGTAAGGCGCAGTCCATATGTTCGGGTTTCACACCATCAGCAATTATTCGTTAGTTTTCGAAACACTTAAAATAAATATGAAGATAGGCGAATGTTAGCCTCTTCATATCTAGACCATATATTCGATCTTAAAGTTATGTCATCCACGAATATCACTGTTCTCGAGCATTTTTTGGACAAATTCGTTACATCAGTAACTGCACTCAAAAATCTTAAATTTGATGATCTTATGTTCTTTGTGTTTCTACATATTTTAACGAAGCTAAACCCAGACAACGGTGCGTTTGAAATGGAGAATCGTGGCTATGAATTGCCATTGTTCGACTCTTTCGCATCTTTGGTTAGAGATCAAACTAAAGTAATACAATGTTTATCGAGTGCTAAGTCCGAAGCGAAGTGCGCCGAATATCAACCGATCTCGTCGTCGAGGACAGCTAGGTCTCAGATGTATGTAAACATCGCGCCTTCATCGCCTCATAACGCCTCTTTTTATGCAAAAATAACCAACACGGTAATTTGTATAATTGTGCAACCTTCCGTAGCGTTCACCAAACGAACGTTTTAAAATAGCAAAGGCCAATAACTTGTGTTTGAACTGCTTAAGCAATAATCATCGCGTCGCTAATTGTAACTCCAGTTCAGTATGTAAAAAATGCAATAATAGACACCATACACTGCTGCATTTTGATAGAAGAAATTCCACCCGCTAAAGTCGACGCTTCTAACGGTTGACCGGGTGACGTCACTCTGTGTTCATTTTCGAACGTGGGAACGTGGTCTCCTTCCATTTTGTTACTGGGTACAGTGCGAATTATAGTTAGAGATTCGCATGGAAACGAACGGAGCGTTCGTGCTTTACTAGATAGTGCATCACAGAGTAATTTCGTATCGCAGCAATGCTGTCGACGTTTAGGATTGTTAGTGAGTAACGCCTTCGTGCCCCGTAGTAAAGGGGATTTCAATAAAACTAAACAAGGTTCAATAAATTTAAAATTTTATTCTCTTCTAGATCGTAATATTAAATTTAGTATAAAAAACAAGAAGACTGGTAAATAAAATAATGATGCTATAAAACAACTTTAGACTGCTATCAGAGCTTACCTTTGATTAAAAGAAAGCTCTTTAGGAAACCCAAGTGATTTCTTACTTGGTATAGAATTTTGTGTTACAAATATATAAGGATCTTCATAAATCTAAAACAAACATACAGAAACCTTTAAGCTTTTGAGATCTGTCTCCATCAGTAACAACTATCTTGGCAAGAAATGGCCTCCAGCAATTGCTCTATACCAGCAGAGAAGATGTTATTATCAAGTAACGTGTGGCAGGCGCCTAGCCCAACCATCGATCGAAAAAGAATAGAGGTAAACACAGATAAAGAGGTGAGAAAATTCACTTGATCTTGACAAGTTCATTAGAGTGTGAGTCAAGGTCCTTTTAATAGTTTAGATTAGTATGTCAGAAAATGCTGTATTTAATACAGCTTAAAAATTAATTAAAACATCACTAGTCCTAATTTTGTTTTTACTTATTGGTAAATACCACAATATGATACACATAGATGATGAGATTCAGAAAATACAAAAGTGTAATGTTCTAGAATTGCTGTTAATTGGATTATAAAGTTAATTCGTAATAAGAAAATCAATACCTTAAAAATAAATTTAAATGACTTGGTTTTAACCTATAAAATTATAGATAGCATTTTCATACCTTAAGTGAAACACAAATATTTCACAACAATGAAAAGTCAATTATTTAATTAAAATCCACTACAATAATAGATGAAATTTGCTTATTTAGTAAACAAATTAATATTTATTTGTCCATCTCTTATGGGTAAATGTTTACAAAACATTTTGAATGTATTATGTACTTCTTGAATAAAAGGAATCTTAAATAACACTGAAAAATCATATTCAGAAAATTTGCTCTGGGATATTTTAGGATTATCTGAGGTCCGAAGAGAAGGGTAGAACACGGTAATCGTCATATCAAGTAACTTGTTCTATTGCTAATTTGGCGAAGATCTGCCCTAAGGATGTGTCGGATGTATCGTCCACCAGTCACGCGTAAACTGCGTGGTAAGCTTGTGGTAAGTGTGTCGACGATTGTAACATACCTTATACTCTGAATCACTGAACTGTTTTCACTGAAGGTCATACAGGTTTACACACGATTTTATTCAAAAATGAAAGCAAAAATCGTAATTAAATGATGGCATTTTGAATTTTCCTTTCTGAAATAAATGACCTACAAAGTATTGTTTTGGTTTTATTTTTTCTCTATAGATGTTTCTATACAAATAAAAACCGACCAAGTGCGTGTCGGGCCACACATAGTGTATAGGTAAGGTTCCGTAGGGCGGGGGTTAGTCTACTCCTAGTGTTTGGACATTATGAGTAGGACTAGATTAACACCTATTCTGCTCTCCTGTCCGGCGAGAAGTATGGAGAATGGCTCTGGGGGAGAGCACAGGTCGTGTTGATCCCCATGGCATGTCTGAGGAGTTCTTCCTTCATGTGGTTGTTGCCTTTTATTTGGTCTGGTTCAATAGGAAACAGAAAGAACAGAAATACTCAGAAGATCCTCTTTTCTTTTCTTTTATCCCACACCCTTGTTCCTATCCTAACCCAATCCAAGGTGTCAAGCATACCGTGCCCATGGATTAATGGCTGGAGGGAGTGCAGTCGCAAACGGTGCCTACCCAAACCAGGGCGATTCGGGTAGTATTTTAGTCCTTCCCTCCGCATGGGGGGCTCTGCCGGGGTTGACCGAATATTTCCCTAGCTAATCGCGGGACCAAAATGGACGAAAATCGACATTTTGCAAAGAATAATGAAAAATTTACTCTAATGTAACTATCTGAAGGTTTGGAAGAGGCGCTTTTAGTCTCACCAATACCCTACAACACTACGCCCCGACCTGGAACGATCCGTAAAGTAGAGGGCACGTCTGCAGCCAGACCACAATCGTAAAAGAACCAGGGAGGGGAAAAGGGCGCAGCCGGGAATGCGACAAAATTTCCCGGCTGCACCCTTTTCCTCACCCTGGTTCTTTTCCGATTGTGATCTGGCTGCAGACGTGCAGAGTTCTCGCACAACAGGAGAGCAGAATAGGTGTTTGAAAAGGAACCAACGAGGCGATTTAAAAACAGAAGGGAGGAATCGAGGCTTCTCTCGATCCGGCCTTCTATAACGCCTACGTTGGGTTCGGGAACAACGTATGTGATCTCCGCAACGGACAAACACACAAGGGCGATAACCTCTTCCTTTTCAGCAAATAAGTTCAGACGGGGATTACGGGTCTTCCGAAGTCGTCCCGGTCCCAACGCCTTAATTCTTCGATGTGGACTATATAATTTTGAGGGATGAATTTCTTGGGAATAAAACAGCAATTATCTTCAAACCGTTCCGTGAGAGAGTAATTACTTTTCCCTATCACTTCCCTACACTTTTTCTTTCTTCTTATTGACTGCTGGTCTTGCACCTTTTCCGAACTTTCCCGAAGGATTCCCGAACGATTCCCGAACTTCCCCGAACGAATTGCAATAAAACTCATTTACTGAGCTACCCCAGAGCTATACGCGAAAGTGAGCCGCGCCATTCGCGCGCTTGCGCAACTCAATTACATGAATTTGTTCTATTACTCTCTCACGTTTTACTTAATTACTTTATTTGCATAAGTCATACATCAACATAATTTACCTGTATAGATAGCACAAAACAATATGTACACTACGATATACATTACATTTTCATATCACAAAAAACCTATTATTTATTTAACAAAATATGCCTATTTTACTCACAAGTTCAAAGTCGAAATTTCTTAAATATTTAACATAGAAAGTTAAAACAATGTTTCCCATTTGAAATTATACATAAGTTAACCAATACAACAGTTTAATTTACATTTTCTCTATTCATTTCACTATTAAAACACTTTTAAATTTCTTATACAAAACTATCATTATTTCACTTATACACAGGAATTTTCACATAAAAATAACACAGAATTCACATTTTTAGCACGTACAATCAACCTGAAATGTTTTACAAGTCATTTTTACATAAATTGCTGAAATTACAAATATTTAAATTTTTACATATTTGGCCTCCTAAGTACGTGGCTAGCGTGCGTCTATGAACTCACACTATTTGAACAACTAACTTTGCACGGCTCTCGACTATCAGAAAAAATGAAAAGTCTAATATACACCAATATCAACAGTATTAGGTGAATAAATGCTTCTACACAATTTTCAAACTGTAGGAAACTATTTATAATCAAAGTCTTATCAGTTATCATGTTTCTTATCAGATAACAATATAAGTGAATGTTCTCATAAATCAATCATAGCAAATAGGCATTTATTTTCATACAAAACATATCAAACTCATATAAGGCAATACTTATGCAATTAATTTCCATTAATTCTATTTATGCACAGAGTGATCATCTCGACCGGGGAACAAATCCGATCTCTAACTTCACTTTAATATTCCTTTGAATTTACATCATTGGAAAGATGATTTCAACCGGGGAACAAATCCGGTAGCATAATTTATATCTTAAAATTCCCTATATGAATTTATTAAGAGATATTACTTAAGAAAACAATAAACTAGTCCGGCCTGGGAGTCGAACCCAAGACCTTCATATCATTAATTCGACATTCTTTAAGAGAATATTGTTATTGGACAATTTGCCTTTTAGAAGCTATTCGTCATCGGTTGACTTAATAAACTGAAATATTCTTATCCTTTCAGCTGCGGAGACTCTAACCGTAATTCTCCGTTGACTGCGGAGCTGTTTAATAAAATGGACGGCTGATTGGGCCCAATCCGTTTAAACGCAAATATCTTGATTTTGGTATATCGAATACTATAATATGTATACATTTCTGAATTCTCTATGAAATTTCCTATAAACGAGTACATATATTTAATAAAGTTTAAAGTGGTTAGTATAACTAAATATAGAATAAAGTCAAGACTATCATATTTCTCAATGACACAAAGTTTTTTAATAGTTCAATTTTATTTTATTTTAATCTTACGTCTATTGTTTACAATATTTAATGTGCAAAATCGTAGGCTACAATATAATTTTTTATCGTAAAACGCATTAATAATAAGCTTACAAGAACCCACAATCAATTTACACCGATGTAGCATGTAGTTCGGACCAGATGCGGCATAATGCGGCGTAATGCTTTAGTCAATAAAAATAGTTTTTTTTATTTCATTACAATGATTCAGTCTTGAATCTCTCTTTTTCTTTACATGATTCAGTCATCTTTCAATAGGTCTTGCTAAGTTTTAGAAATCCGATAAAGTATTTCATAAGTACTCTTAATGCCGATATCAAAATTTTAGTCGTAAGTGCCATATTTATTGAAAAATTAATTACTTTACACAAACAAACAAACTTTAACAGCACTTGTACAGAAATAAAGATTTATTCATTCCTTTAAAAACCATAAAACCTCTCAAGAGTCACTCCCGCTGATGTAGAGTTATAAATAACGTTTTTTGTAAACAATACCCAATGCACCATAATATGTATCGAGTGACAGAGGCGCCGCGAGCGGTTATGTTACATTTCCAATAACCAATAACATTATTTCTCCAAACGGTAACATATTTCCTTTAACACAAACAATAGCTACGAAATAATAAAATTTAAAATAAATATATCTCTTTCTGAAATAAAAAAAATATTATTTATGTATAGTTTTAAAGAACCCACTTCTTATGCATTATACAAAAATATGCCACAATTAAAGTTCGATTCTGCACTTGTTTGTGCATCATGTACTAGTTCATTAAAACATTTTTATACGTGGTCGAGCCATGCTGCAGTTATATTAGTAGTATAGTTGTAGCACGAATAGGCCGGCTCGACCGGGGAAGGACCACGCTCTCACAGAATACCAGCGTGAAATAATAGCTTAATGCTTCTGTGTTTCGTGTGGTGAGTGTAGAGAACGGGAGAGCCTTTTTTGCTGGAAGGCGTTCTATCAGTCCTCACGGGTGACACGCATTTTTGCATTTTGATTTGTAATCGAGGATAGATGTAGATGTCTATGGGCCGCAGAAACCACCACAGATGGACTACGTGCTCGTTTGTCACCCTATCCTATAGAAAAAAAAAACATACAAAATAAAGAGGTGTATTCATTTCAACGATGAGAGCCGTGGTGGCTCGGAAGAGCCGTGGTAGCTCAGATGGTTAGCTCTCGCTGTAAATTTCATAGTACGCTAGCAAGCCGGGTTCGATCCCCGCTAGCAATAATGAAATTGTTAATTGCAATTTTAAGTGCTGATCTACCACGTGCTTGGCGGTGAAGAAAGACATTGTGAGGAAACCTGCACGTCTGTGAAATAAGAAAAAAAAATATTTCGAAGACATGTGAAGTTCGCCAACACGCATTGGGGCAGCGCGACGGAAACTTCTTTGCCTTTGCCCAGCTGTGGGGCGTAAAAAGGCTGTAACTTAACTAACTTAAGTATTCATTTCGACGATGAGAGAGCCCTGGTAGCTCAGATTGTTAGCTCTCGCGTTAAATTTCACACACACACAGCACACCGGGTTCGATCCCCGCCGGCATCAATGAAATTATTAATTACAATTTTAAGTGCTGATTTACCTTTGCTCGGCGGTGAAGAAAAACATCATGAGGAAGTCTGACTGTCTGAGAAATAAAAAAAAATATTTCCAAGGCATGTGTAGTTCGCCAACACGCATATGGGCAGCGCGGTGGATACTTCTTTGCCGTAAAACTCTTTCAGAAGTGAGGGAAGGTCCAGCAGTGGGACGGAAATCGGCTGTGTAACTTAACTAACTTAACAATTTCGACGATGATAGTCTGAAATAATTAGCTGAACAAATTATAGCTAGGCAACAATAAAAACTAAATGGATGGGTGGACATAAGTGTAAAATTGAATTAATATATAACATAGGTACTTATTTCTTTAAAAGGCTCCTGGTGCTTGTTGGATTTACTGTATCTACAGTACAATTCATTTACGAATGGTACTGTAGGTAGCAGCAATCTTGCTATAGGTTGAAACATAACGCAACGTTACACGATTTGCAAAGTAAATACAGATAAAATGTACATTAAAAAACCAGTATAAGAAATATGTGTCTGAGGTGACCTTAAAAACCACAACCTGTTTATATTAAATTAAAAAAATAAAAATTTCAAATATTAAATATTAAAAAACAACACTAAAATTTTACGTACATTTCAAGTCAACTTTCCTCAACCAGCATGTTAGATTTAAGATAGCGGTTTGCTTCATACATATTAAAAAACGGTTTTACACGTACTTAATAAGATAAAAGACAAAATGAGATTACAAATAAGAAGATTACTTACCCAGGCATTGTTTTAACACAATTCAACACACAGTAAATATAAATTAATACAAAATAATTACAAACAACTTCGTTGTTAGCGCGCGTCAATCACACTAATGGCTGACTCAAGGAACGGACGACATTTAAGAATGATTTAAATAAAATATACTACTAAAGTGTATAAGCTGTGGGGTTTATATGCTAGTCTTTTTTTATCCTGTACACATTGACATATGGTAGAATGAGTTAGAAATAGCGCATAATGCCTTGTTTCTTCATTAAAAGAGCGGGTAAAAAATGTCTAACACTTGGACGCCCGCAGTCAACGGAGATATTTTCGTGTCCAAGTCTTGGACATCCGCAGTTGAGAGGTTAAAGGCGCGTCGCCAACAATCTACCCTCCGTGCGTAAGCACCATTATTTGGGAGGCGTCGCGGGTACCAACACTATTATTCTGGATGTAGGTCTCCTCAAGATACCTGTGTTAGTAATGACGTCAATCACTCTGGTGTGACCGTCTGGTCCCGGTAGCGTTCTACTAATTTTGCCTTTCGCCACGTATTTCGTGGCAACGAATGATCTATTATCAAAACAATATCACCTTCTTTAGGTTCCATGAACTTTCCGTTATTACCTGTTCGAGGTATTAAAGTAGGCATGTATTCTTTCAACCATCTTGTCCAAAAATGGTCGGCTAACCTCTGTGCAGCTTTCCAATTGAGTTGACCCGTCAGATGTTGCTCTAAAAATAATCCAGGTGGTCGATCACCACATGAGCGTCCCAGAAGAAAATGATTGGGTGTCAAACCCTCTTCAGGACTATCCATACTGAATGTTACCAGAGGCCTGGAATTTACCGTATGCTCCGCTTCTAAAAGCAGCGTATGCAGAAACTCCTCCCGTAGGCTCCTTTCTTTGAGCGTAGCGGTCAACGCAATTTTAATAGATCTTACTAACCTTTCCCAGGCGCCACCCATGTGCGGTGCTCCCGGAGGTATATATTTCCATTTAATATATTTCTTAAATTACTCATTTTTCATGCCTTCATAGCATTCTTCGCATGCTTTCAATAATTCTTTATTCGCAGCTTTGAAATTCGTCCCGTTATCGCTGTATATAACGGCTGGTTTTCCTCTTCTGGCGATAAATCGCCTCAATGCCATTATCATTGACGCTGGTGTCAATGAGACTGCTAATTCCAGATGTACTGCTCTGGTGGTCAGACACGTGAATAAAACACCCCAACGTTTTTTGTGTCGCCTTCCTATAGTCACACTCATAGGTCCGAAATAATCCACAGCTGAGCATGTAAAAGGTGGTTCATGGTGAGCTATTCTCTCCAGAGGAATATTTCCTTGTGGCACGTTCTGCGGTTTTGACCAGTATGTCCTGCACCACTGACAGTGATGTGACACACTTCGTACTACATTACGCAAGTTCAAGACATAAAATTTCTGGTTCACCTCATTCATCACCGTCTGGTGATTGGCATGTCCAAAATGATGATGAACTTCTCTAATCATCATTTTAACGATTTCATGTTTACCGTCTAATACGACAGGTTTTCTACTTTCTTTAGTCAAATTAGACTTAAAAGGTAAACGTCCATTTAAACGGAGTAAGTTATCTTCTCCTATTTCCATTGATAATTTACTTAAGCGTGAACTTCTTTCAACGCTTTTGCCTGCTTTCAAGCATTTTATTTCCGAATGAAAACACTTGTCTTGAACGAATTTCCAAATTAACAATTCCGCTTTTCTCAAGAGCGCTATGTCCAACGCGCCATCGGGTCCTTTAACCGACTTTCTTAAACTCTTGAATTTTTCTACCGCTTGTAAGGTGCGTGTAGTTGCCCCAAGGAATTTCTTAAAGCTGCTAAATCGTCCGTAGTCGGGTAGACTTAACGGTTCTTGCTTTCTCAGCGCATTTACGCCTTTTGGCGATTTTTCTTCACCTGTTTCTAAGCTTTTTATGTTGTCCACTTGTTTGGGCCATAAATCAGGACTTTTCCTGAGGAATTCAGGTCCTTGAAACCAGCGATGACTTACGTCGCTCTTATATTTATCTTCCATTTTACATAAAACTTCGGGTCGGTTGCTAGCCCATCCCCTCAATTGGAAAGAAGCACGTTTATGTAATTCATACATATCGTTTACTATCCTTTCGGCCGTCGTCACGTCGGGAAATGCCTGTAGATAGTCATCCATATAAAAGTTGCTTTCCGTAGCGGAAGCTGCTTCTGGATAGATATGTGCGTTATCCTGCGCATTTCTATTCTTCACATACATAGCGATGCATGGTGATGATGCCGCTCCAAATATGAGTGACGTCATTCTATACTCTTCCGGTGGCGCGTCTCGATTGTGCCGCCATAAGAATCGAAGGATATCCCTGTCTTCTTCCCGGATTTTCACTTGCAGGAACATTTCTTTAATGTCTGCCATCACTGCCACGCTTCCTTCTCTGAATCGTAGCAGAACTCCAAACAACGACTTCAATAAGTCCGGTCCGGTTAACAATGCATCATTCAGACAACGTCCGCCCGTCCTTGCGGCAGCGTCGAAAATTATTCTTATTTTTTTTTGTGGATGAGTCACTGCGAAGTGGGGGAAGATACCACGTGCGTGGGGAAATGGAAATATGGTTCGCTTTCTCTGCGTAACCGTTAACGATGAGATTTTCTATTTGCTTCTCATATTCCTTTTTCAACTCGCTATTTTTATTGAGCTTCTTTTCGATATTAAACAGGCGACTTTCAACCTGCGCTCTATTCGATGGCATGCACTCATTGTCTGTGCGCCATAACAAAGCAGTCTCGTACCTATTATTAGGTATACGACGTACCGTTTTGCTCAAAATATTTAAAGCTCGTTCTTCTGGGTCGTTCGCGGGCTTTCTCGCGGACACTCCCAGAGATTCCAAACTAAAATAATCCTTGATTAACTTATCCATATCTTCCTCCTTCTTGGTGGAAATGTGGTTAACAATCTTGATTGGTTTGGTGCCACCCAATATGTGACCATGTAAAACCCATCCAAGTTTGGTGAGTGATGCTACAGGCAGGTTCTTACCTCCTGAAATTAATTCACGAGTAACTATGAGATGCCAATTGTCCTGGCCAATTAATATGGTAGGTCTGGACCTCTCATACATCAACTCGTCCTTAATCGGTGTCAAATGAGAACACCGTTGCAATAATTCTCGACTTACTGACCGCGGAAAAAGGTTAAGTGACTTAATTGTTTGTACACTTATCTCTTCTAAGTCGTTCGAGTAAATGCCTTTTATCTTAACACTTAAGCGATACGAACTGTCGTCGTTAATTAGCTTACCTCCCACGGCTTCAATACTTAATTCTTCTTTACGTCCGCGAGGCGCTAACTTCTGAGCCATCCACTCCTCTATGAGTGTCATGGTCGATCCCTCATCCAGAAGAGCTGTTGTCTTGACCTTTCCTCTAGGTCCATACAACTCGACCGGTATAATCTTTAAGTATACACATGCCAGTGCATTCACCGTACTAACAGTTGTAATCTGAGCCTCTTTACCCCCCTCGACCCCTTGCGGCGAGGTATTTTCATTGGGATATCGGTGTAGCATCCGATGATGTGACATTCTACATCCCTCTATACCACATTTTTTCGCTTTGCACTCTAACCTCCTATGGTTAGGTGACAAACATTGGAAACATACTTTCGCCTTTTTGACTACGTCCCATTTCTCGCGAATATTCATGTCTTTAAACTTGTAACAACTCACTATAGAGTGCTCCTTGTTGCATATAACACACTTATGTGTTACCCGACTTACAGGCTTGTCCTGGGTTGTCATAACCACTTGTCGGTTGTGCCCTTTATTATTTCGGCGTTCTAGACGCTCGCTCGTATTACTTCGGCGCACATAGCGCTCGCTCTTGGCACGACTGCGTACACATCCCTTTGCAGTGTGTACAGTTTGCTTCCTGAATTCAGGACGCTTCCGTTTTTCAGGCGCATTTTCATTGCTTAAGGATGTTCTAAATTGTTCACTCAATAAATTTAAAAACTTGTTCATCTTCTGTAACTCTGGCTCCAAAGGATGCTGAGCTCGATATTCAAACCATTTAAATTTAATCATAGTTCCAAGTTTCTCCACTATGCGGCTCACTAACTCCGGTGAGTATAAATACTGTGGTTGATTTAACGCTTGTATTGTGGCAACCACGTTCGTAATACGACTTGCAAAAGATCCTATATTCCGGCAATCTTCTGCCAATCTTGGCATACGTTTTACATTCTCGATTTCGGCTAGAATGAGCATCTCAACCCTACCGAATCTTCTTTCGAGAGCGTTCATTATTTTTTCAGGTTCACACAAAGTAAATAATAACGACTTGACCGCTTCTTTAGCGGTGCCTTTTAATGCCCTCCTAAGGCGTGCGACATTCTGCACCCCTGAAAATTGGCTTCTCGTGTCTTCAAACACCGTTTTGAAAATTATCCATTCACCCGGGTATCCATCTAACACCGGTAATTCCTGGAGGAAATGAAGCTGGGAAGGCTTACCTTTACCCGCTATCTTTATTGCACTCACAATCGCTTCGGTCAATTCTGACACCTCACTCGCGTGTGTTTTCTGTACATTTCCTTGGTTGCGCTCGATCTCCGCCTCTTTGCGGCGTGATCCTTTACACGCTTCCTTATCAGTAATATCGGGTTGCGTCACACTAACCGGCGCGCTCATTATGGTCTGCTGAACCCAACTCCTTACGAAAGGTTTCACCTGAGTATTCCGCTCTTCATCATCCTCACTCGAGTCGATCTCCTCTTCTCGGTTGAGTCGTGCCAACTCCAATTGAGACTTGGCTAAGGCAGCAGCTGCCTATGCTCGTTCGAGCTCTGAGCGTTCGAATTAAATCCGCGCCTCTAATTCGGATTTCAGCCTCGCCGATCGCGATCTCTGTGACCCTTTGTCACTAGTGTGCCCGATTACTGTCCTTGACGATGCCGCTTCTTCGGTCCTTTGACCTACTTTTTCGACCACCGTTTCACTCCTGTATATAACGGATTGTTGTGCGGTGCTGGCCTGCGTACCACTGGTGTCCGTCCTGTTGCTTATCGTTGCCATGGACGTCCCTGAGTCCCACGTGCATGTGGACGTGTCGGTGGTGGCTCCACTTGAAGGAGTTGCCCCACTCGAAGCAGTAGCTGTGGTCGCTCCAGATGATTCCGCCTCTTTAGCTTTTCTTGAGGGCCCTGTTCTTGTCCTGCTCCCTTCGCTCCTCCCTGTCTGGTCTTGTGCCTTCTTCATCTTGCAGGAAGGTGATTGTTGGCCTACAGTCCCTAACTGTTCCTACGGTCCCTACAAACCCTTACCTACAATCCTTCTACAACCCAACCTAACCCCACTACCCCCCCCCCTTTATCTCCCAACCCTACAACCTTACTACCACCCTAACAGCCCTATCAGCCCTATCAATCCTGAACGGGGCCTACCGAGGTGAGCCGTCCAGGGATGGAGTCGTGCAGGAATGGAATGGAGGAAAGGTTTAGGAACTGTCCCGCCAAGGAATATGACGAAACAGTCGAGCGGTAGTGCAAGCGCAGTCTCGCTCGAGAGAACTGCTCCACCCGAAGGTGTTGTGCCAGAGCCCAACCGTTTGGCACCGTTAGGTGGTCGGGATGTAAGCTGTGCTCGCCGCCCAGTCGCCGGTGTCGCCTCGTCCAAGGTGCCCTCCTCCGGCCGCGATGCAGTCAGGTGCCCACGCGCACCCTCGCCTGGCAACAGCAGCGGTGGATGCTTCTTCTTGCACCCTCTGATGACTCGACAGGAAATGCCGGACACGGTCGTCCGACAAGAAATGCCGAGCACGCTTGCCCGACAGGAAAAATGCCAAGCCCTGCTTGGCCACGATGAGCGCCTTCACAAGGCACTTGCGCCTGGCTGCGATACGTGCCCCATGCGAGCACACGCCCCAAGCCGCAATCCCGGTTTTCTTTCTTCCGGTAGTTCCAGGTCCAGTCCCTCTGCGCTGACGACCTGGTCTTCTGGCCTTTGGTCCTATTGCTTCAGCTCAAACCTCCGGCTTCCTTCGGTTGCTGATCTTCACTCGGCTCCGAAGGTCTTCTTTTTCAACAACCAGCAGTCCACAGCTGGTTCCTTGATCCTGGCTGCGAAGGACCAATTAAAAAGGAACCAGCGAGCTTCGGTGGTCCTCTTAATCCGGCTCGAAGGACCAATTGTAAAGGAACCAACGAGGGGATTTAAAAACAGAAGGGAGGAATCGAGGCTTCCGGCCTTCTATAACGCCTACGTTGGGTTCGGGAACAACGTATGTGATCTCCGCAACGGACAAACACACAAGGGCGATAACCTCTTCCTTTTCAGCAAATAAGTTCAGACGGGGATTACGGGTCTTCCGAAGTCGTCCCGGTCCCAACGCCTTAATTCTTCGATGTGGACTGTATAATTTTGAGGGATGAATTTCTTGGGAATAAAACAGCAATTATCTTCAAACCGTTCCGTGAGAGAGTAATTACTTTTCCCTATCACTTCCCTACACTTTTTCTTTCTTCTTATTGACTGCTGGTCTTGCACCTTTTCCGAACTTTCCCGAAGGATTCCCGAACGATTCCCGAACTTCCCCGAACGAATTGCAATAAAACTCATTTACTGAGCTACCCCAGAGCTATACGCGAAAGTGAGCCGCGCCATTCGCGCGCTTGCGCAGCTCAATTACATGAATTTGTTCTATTACTCTCTCACGTTTTACTTAATTACTTTATTTGCATAAGTCATACATCAACATAATTTACCTGTATAGATAGCACAAAACAATATGTACACTACGATATACATTACATTTTCATATCATAAAAAACCTATTATTTATTTAACAAAATATGCCTATTTTACTCACAAGTTCAAAGTCGAAATTTCTTAAATATTTAACATAGAAAGTTAAAACAATGTTTCCCATTTGAAATTATACATAAGTTAACCAATACAACAGTTTAATTTACATTTTCTCTATTCATTTCACTATTAAAACACTTTTAAATTTCTTATACAAAACTATCATTATTTCACTTATACACAGTAATTTTCACATAAAAATAACACAGAATTCACCTTTTTTAGCACGTACAATCAACCTGAAATGTTTTACAAGTCATTTTTACATAAATTGCTGAAATTACAAATATTTAAATTTTTACATATTTGGCCTCCTAAGTACGTGGCTAGCGTGCGTCTATGAACTCACACTATTTGAACAACTAACTTTGCACGGCTCTCGACTATCAGAAAAAATGAAAAGTCTAATATACACCAATATCAACAGTATAGGTGAATAAATGCTTCTACACAATTTTCAAACTGTAGGAAACTATTTATAATCAAAGTCTTATCAGTTATCATGTTTCTTATCAGATAACAATATAAGTGAATGTTCTCATAAATCAATCATAGCAAATAGGCATTTATTTTCATACAAAACATATCAAACTCATATAAGGCAATACTTATGCAATTAATTTCCATTAATTCTATTTATGCACAGAGTGATCATCTCGACCGGGGAACAAATCCGATCTCTAACTTCACTTTAATATTCCTTTGAATTTACATCATTGGAAAGATGATTTCAACCGGGGAACAAATCCGGTAGCATAATTTATATCTTAAAATTCCCTATATGAATTTATTAAGAGATATTACTTAAGAAAACAATAAACTAGTCCGGCCTGGGAGTCGAACCCAAGACCTTCATATCATTAATTCGACATTCTTTAAGAGAATATTGTTATTGGACAATTTGCCTTTTAGAAGCTATTCGTCATCGGTTGACTTAATAAACTGAAATATTCTGAGTGAGTGAGAGTGACGAAGACCCAAGGCGTTGATCTTGTCTCGTTTCGACGGCCTTCACTGGTGTCATCCAGGGGTAGGGTGGTGGTCAAGAGCGCTGATGAAAACTTTTTCGTCCTTAGGCTAAAATACTCCTGCCTCCCCACGCCCACAAACGGCTAACCCAAGGGGTAAGGCGAGGGTCCTCGTGACAAATCCTCACCATGCAGCAGCTGCTTCTGCCGTGATGAAGGTTTGCTTTGTAGAGAATAACATTGACCTCATCCTCATACAAGAGCCTTGGTCGAGTAGCGAAGTTCAACCGAAAACACACCGCCAAACTTGTGGTGGATTATGATGCTAATGCTCACCACACAGCATGCGGAAGCACTAACATCAAGGAAAGAGGTTAGAAACTTTATAATTTTCTTATCTCTATCGAAGAGAGGGCAAACGATCATGCGACTCACCTGATGTTAAGTGACTACCGCCGCCCATGATCAATCGCAACACCAGGGGAATCGCAGGTGCGGTTCCGGCCCTTTAGAAAGGAGTAAGCTCTTTTCTTGAAAATCCCCAGGTCGTATCGGTCCAGAAAAATCGCCGGTGGAAAACTATTCCACAGAGAGGTCGTCCGCGGAAGAAAACTCCTTGTAAAACGTACAGTGGTGGACCGCCAAGCATCCAGATGGTGTGGATGGTATCGGGACGTTTGCCGCGTTGTGCGTTCACGAAATTTGGCGCCTGGGACTAATCCGAACAATTCCTCAGAGCACTACCCATGATATTTGCGAATATCTATCTCATCTATTTGCATTTTCTGCAAATAGATGCAACATCTCTTCGCAACGCCAGTGAATCGAGCCGATCGGAAAGCACTTGGTTGTCGACGATTCGAGCCGCTCTGCGCTCAAGTGGAAGAAGCTGGTACTGGGGGGTCCCAGCCCAGAGATGGGAACAGTACTCCATGTGCGGCCGAACCTGCGCCTTGTAAAGTTGCAGGCGGTGTGCCGGCATGAAATACTGTCCCGCTCTGCTGAGCACGCGAAGCTTTTTAGAGACCAATTTGGCCTTCTCTTCCAAGTGACCACGAAACTGCACGTCACTCGATATGTCGACGCAGAGGATACCGATACTGGCTGAGGTAACAGGGGGAGTGCCTTGAAACTTGGGAAATACGAAAAATGGGTTCTTTTTAGCGGTTAACGCGCAAAGTTGTGTCTTCTGGGGGTTAAACTGGACTAGATTTAGTCGCCCCCAATCCCAAACTCTGACCAGCAAAGACTCGACTTCAGACACAAGTTTGTCCCGATACTCGGAGACGTTTTCCCGAGAAATATTGGCACGGCTGGTGTACAGAGCATCACCTGTGCTGTTATCTGCATAGCAATGAATGTTACGGGTTTGCAACATATCATTGATATGCAGAAGAAACAGCGTTGGCGATAGCACGCAGTAGCATTGTTAGGCTTGTAATTGGAGCTTGCACCATCTACAACGACCTTGATGCTCCGATCTGTAAGAAATCTGGTGATCAAATCGCACAAAATCTCAGGAAGCCCATAGGAATGGAGCTTTGAAAGAATCGCTTTGTGCCAAACCCGATCGAAGGCCTTCGCAATGCCCTAACTAACGGCCAATGCCTCCCACTTGGACTCTACTGCATTCGCCCATCTATGAGTTAGGTAGACCAGAAGATAACCAGCTGATCGACCATGGTGAAAACTATATTGGGGGTCACTAATCAGCTGGTGATTCTCAAGGTACTCATGAGCTGGCAGTTTACAGTGAACTCCATTGTTTTGGAGAACAAGGAGGTGATGGCGATAGGCCTGTAGTTGGAGGTGTCTGAGTGGTCGCCTTTTTTAAGGATCGGGTGGACGAAAGCCGTCTTCCATGATTATGGAACTACGCCTAGGGAGTAGGAGTACCTGAAAAGATGCGTTAAAACCAGTGCCAACTCTGGAGCACACGTCCTCAGCATAATTGGGGGGATTCCGTCAGGCCCACTCGACTTGTGGATGTCCAGGGTGAGCTGGAGATTCCGGCATGGAGCACTCACACTGCGGGATGGTCGTAGGCGTACCCACCCGTCATCGAGAGTCGAGTTGCACGCAAAGAAAGAGTCTAGAAGATCGGCTTTCTCCTTTGCGGTATGGGCCAGTGAGTCGTCCTCCCTGTGCAGAGATGGAAGAGATGGCTGACGGAAATTCCTCTGGACAGCCTTGGCGAAAGACCAGAATGCACGGGTTCCAGAAGGAAGGCGAACTAGTTTCTCGCCAATTCTGCCTATGTGCTCTGAATTTGCCTTGGCAATGACTCTTGAAGCACCTAGAGACGGAATTATACTTCTTTTTTAGAGCGCTGGTGTTTACATCCCGGGACGTTGATGCATCAGCCCAGGCTTGTTAGCACTCCTGCTTATAGTATGATGCTATTTTACAGGAGCGACCAAACCATGGCTGAGATTTACCTCCACCCATTGGAGGAAGGAACCACCACAGAGGAAGGAATAAAAAGTTCCATACCCTGAAGTACCACATCGGCAACAGAATCTGCAACAACGTTGCGATCATCCGGCGAGAAGCAAACCCGCCCCCAAGGGTAGGATGCAAAGAAAGACCGCATCCCATCCCAATCGGCTGACCTATAGTGCCAAACATAGCGGCTGCCTGCAGAATGTAACTGCGATATCAGCGTGAGTGGTACCACACTCCGGACAAGACAATGGTCCGAGGAGCCTAAAGGGGCGTCGACGGAAATCTGATATCCGTCCGGGTGAGAGGTCAGTAGAAGGTCCAACAGGGAAGGTGCATGATCCTTCACATCTGGAATCCGTGTAGGCGAAGTAACCAGTTGTGTTAGACCATATGCCAAGGCAAAATCATGAACAGATCTCCCCGCATGATCGGTTAAGCGTGAACCAAGTCATTCGGTGTGATGGGCGTTAAAGTCGCCGTGGTTCACGATCTCTGCGGAGGGGATTGCTGGTAGCAACGGATCTGTAGCCATTTGTACGTGGTCGAAGAGTCGGTCTGTTTCGGCATTACCGCTATGGGACCTATAGATGCACCCGTAGACGTGCGGATGGTCGTCGCTATCTACGCGTAGCCAAAGGATGGACAGGTCCGAACCTTTAAGACTACCGAGGCGTCGAGAACAGATGTCCTCTCTGACGTAAACGCAAACTCCAGCCCGAGGCACAAAGGTGTGTTCCAGTTTGCCATCAGCCAGAGAGGACACCTGCGTCTCGGTCAGAAAGAGCAGAGCCGGCCTCGCCGTCTCGAGATGGTAGAGGACGGCGTTTAGGTTAGATTGAAGTGCCCTGATATTGCAGAAATTCACGGATAGCGTGGCAGGGGTTGCCTTGGTTTTGTTGCTCCGTTTGCCCCGAGCAGTTGTAGTCTTGAGCGGAATATATAATATATATATTAATATATCGACATTTTAAAAATTAAAAAATTGCTTTAGGTACGTGCAGTCGTTTGGTCGGGAACAACTGAGGTTTACGTCTCAGTATAGTCCCATGGCTGTACAGCAACATAGTGAGGTCGATTATCACCTACGCCTCCATTGTCTGGTGCAACAAGGCCAACCAAAAGGTGACTGCGGACAAACTAAATAGTCCACAAAGATCTGCCTGCTTAATGACAACTGGTAGCTAAATAATCATCATCTGGAGCGGCTCTTAATGTACTTCTATACCTAACGCCCCTTTATCTTTGTCTAGACAAGGAGGAGAAGGCTAGTTTATATAGCAGTATCGCCTAGGCCGGTATGAGCTGGCTCTACTACAGATTGAGTTCCATGCTCGACTCAAAACCAAAAAAGGAAACACTGATCCTATGCATGATCTCAGATATCATGTGTCCACTATATACTTTTGATAAAAAATGTATAATGGAACTGGAATAGATGGCCAGGTAATCTGTGAGGTCGGTAGCCTCATATGATATACCGATGGGTCTAAAACGAGCCTCGACGTAGGCTTTGGAATTTATGTGGAACGCCCCAAATTCAAATTTAATATACCTGTATCTTCCAGGCAGAAATTTTTTCCATACTTCAGTGTGCGGAAATCAATCTGCAAAACACTAGATCAACCATATAATTTATATAAACTCCAATACTTAAGCAGCACTGCTAGCGCTCTTCCACACTCTTGTTCTGAAATTTCGACCTAAATAATGAACCCCGTGGTCGCCCGAAAACTTTGGTCGAATTAAAAGCGATTTTGAAGCTGATCATACTTAATCTACGGCTGAATTAGCACCAGTTTTTGACGTTAGCATTAAAGCAATATTGGTCCATTTGCGTCAAGTTATCAAGTTAACCTCACAACCCCCTAGCGGTCTCATGAGACCGTGGCCATATTCCGTCAAATCCCTACCTGTCTCTTGAGACCGCACCCACCCACAACACATTAACCCATAAAAACTTATTCACAGACAACTTTTCTATGAAGAAGTTTGGCATTATAGGCTCAATGTAAAATTTCCTATCTTCTATTGCAATAAAAAGTAGTTAGTTTATGGTTTTTTTCTTATAATCTACATTCATTTCGTACGCCTATTTCGTGTGGCGTATTATTGTGTTGATTTTTAGATTTTTCTAATGTTTTGTTAGTGTTTAGTACAGTGTTTTACCATAAAATTGTTATAAAAGTTTTTGTGTGAATACAATTTATCTTTTTACGTAAATAATTTCGAGACATATATAGAAATAATTGTGAAAATTACGCTGCTGTCCTGCGCTGGGTAAGTACATTTTTGCTATAAAAATACAATTAAAATATATTTTTAATGAAGTAAAAGCACTAAAACTAGTGATATATTATAATAAATAAACAGAACCAAGTATTATATTAAAATTTATAATGAATGTATAAATTCAAGGTTAGGTGTTGTGGTATTAAGGTTCACTATTTTTACAGGGACTGATCACAGACACAAGGTGTCAATGGTACGGTGTTTAATTGCTATTGAAGATTCAATTACATTTTACCTTAATAAAGACCTCACTCACACATGCTTACTGTTTATCTTACATATAATACAAATGCATTACATTATTGCTCGAACATGCCGCCCACCAAAGGACACATAAAGTCCTTTATTATTTAACATGTTACATTAACATTTCATACACACTCTAAACATAATAATTTTTTACATGACATTTGTTATACAATATACATGTGTACATACATTTGACAAAGGTAACACCCAAAATTCATTAAGCTTTACAAGTAATAGACATATTCCAATAAAATGATTGAAATAAAATAAACAATTTGATACAATTTTGTTGTAAATGTGAATACATACTAGAATATTTCATAGAATTGATACATGCAAAAAATAAAATTTTGCCACAAATTATTTAGTATAAAACATCAGTCTATATCTATGGGTAAAGGACACAATTTGTTCATTGGTCTATGCACTACACTTTCACCACTTTTGACACTATATACCCTAGTCACTCCATCATCACCTGGGTGCTTATCCACCACACGACCCAGCATCCATTTACCAGGAGGGAGGTTGTCACATTTTATAAGAACAATGCGTCCTATTTCAAATTCCTTCACTTTTCCTTTCCACTTAGGTCTCTGCTGTAACCTGGTCAAGTACTCTTGTTGCCATCTTCGCCAAAATCAGATAGGAGCTTCTGTTGATGTTGCCATCGTGACAAGTGACTGACAGAAATGTTCTTTAGATCAGAGTGGGGTACATTGATTGGAGCTTCGCCTATTAGAAAATGCCCTGGGGTAAGTGGCAGTATATTTTCCGTGTCTGAGTCATCAATAAGGCTAAGAGGGCGTGAGTTAAGGCAAGCTTCTAATTGACACAGTAAGGTCGTCATCCCTTCATAGGTTAGGTTGCAATTCAATATTCTTTTCATGTGGTATTTCATTGATTTGACACCTGCTTCCCATAATCCGCCCATGTGAGGACTATAGGCAGGTATGAAGTGCCATTGTGTGCCATCTAGTGCTAACATTTCAGATATGTGACCATCAAACTTCATCTTTGCGTCTGCCCAAGCTGTAACAAGTTCTTTGTTGGCATCTACGAAGTTTCTTCCTTGGTCGCTCCAGAGATGTGCACATTTTCCTCTTCTGGCTACAAATCTTCTGAAAGCTCCAATAAAGGCCTCCGATGTAAGGTCTCCAACCAACTCTAGGTGAATGGCTTTTGTTGACATGCTAACAAAAATTGCTATGTAAGCCTTAGTTGTATTAAATCCTCTACCTTTAGATCTCAGGATTTGGTAAGGGCCAGCAAAGTCTACTCCACTGTGTAGAAAGGGCCAAGCAGGTGTAATTCTTACACGAGGTAAGTCTCCCATTAATTGTGATTTAGCTACAGCGTTTTGCTTGGCACATATGAGGCACTTGCGAAGTTTAAATTTTACCAATTTCTTTGATTTTAGGATCCAGTATTTTAAATCTTAAATATCCAAGCATCAATTGCGTTCCACCGTGTAGTGTCTTCAGGTGAGCATCAGCTACTATAAGTGCACTCAAGTGATTTTCACTGTCTAATATTATAGGATGTTTACTAATTTCAACAAGTTCAGAGTCACGTAATCGGCCGCCCACCCTGAGGATACCTTCATGATCTAGGTAAGGTAAAATAGGCCTTATTTTACTGTTATTTTTTACCACTTTTATTGATTTTAGGTTTTGTATGTCTTCTTCAAATGTGTCCCTTTGTACAATTTTAATGCATATTTTTAAAGATTCTTCCAATTCTCTTGTAGTTATTGTAGTTTCCTTATTTCCTAATTCCCTTCCTTATAAGAATCTTTTGCAATATAATATAACTTTCAATAATTCTGTTAAATTATCACATCTGTTAAACTTAGTAGCTATACTATAACTTTCACTTGTTTGTTTTACTTGTACTGATATGATCTTTCTTTCTAGGTTCGTTGTTATGTTTTCTGGTCTGGTGTATAATATTACTTGTGCTTAACTATTCAGGACCGTTCTACCACATTTTATCATCTTTTAGATCTACCACATGCTTTCCTCTAGAAGCGGTATCAGCAGGGTTGTCTTGTGATTGAACGTGATACCAGTTCTGGTTGCCAATGTTGTCTAAGACCTCAGCAACTTTGTTTCTCACAAATGTATTCCACCTTGCTGGATCCCCGAAGAGCCAAGAGAGTACTATCGTGGAATCCGTCCACGCGAATATTTGACAGGTAGGTATTTTCATTGCTTCCTTTATCTTTTTCAGGAGTTCCGCCAGGAGTACAGCCCCGTTAAGCTCCAGACGAGGTAAGGATTGAGGTTTGATAGGAGCTAAACGTGTTTTTGTTTTTGTTGGAAGTTTTATAATATAACGTCTTAGTTTAAGTGTCTGAGCAGCTCTTTCACTAATAAATGTGGCTTGTGAGCCATGGTCTATTAAGGCACGTAGTACAGTTGTATGTCCCAATTGATCTTTGACAATTATGAGTGCTGTAGCCAATAATGCTGTGGTAGTACTAGTAGCAAAGTGTGATGATAACTGAACATTTGATATTGTTGGCTTTGAAGAGCTTCCTTGATTATTATTCTTCTCTTCGTGCGCTTGGTCATTGCCTGGTTGAATTGATGATGCCACCATGTTTTGGTACACTAAAGAGTGGTAACGTTTGTGGCATATTCGACAGGATATGTTAAGGCGACATTTTTTTGCAGAGCGTCCCGGGGCCAGATAATTAAAACAAAGATTTTGGTTCTTTAAGTATTGACACCTTTCTGTGGGTTCTATCTAAGTAAATTCCCTACAGTGACATAGGGTATGATTTTCTTTATACATTAGGCAACTTCTTAATTTAGACGCAGCCGCAGTAGCAACATGTAGCGTATTTTCTTTACTTCTTATAATCTTGTCCCTTGGTGAAGGTGTGATTAGCTCTAATGTACGAAATTTCGATTGAAGAAACTTACAGAGATCCGCCCACAAGAGTAATTCGTCGGAATTTTCCCGGTAAGCAAATTCCTTCCATTCTCTGTACGTCTCTGGGTCCAATTTCTGCACAACGAGAAATATAATTAACGGATCCCAAGAGTCGGTTGAAATTTTGAGATTTTTAAGCTGTTAATGCATTCTGTAGTGGTATCGAGAAGTGCCTTTATATAGTTTGCAGTTTGGGAAGGGATTTTCTTCAGCATAAATAATCTTTTGCATAAATGATCTTTTTTTTTGTCGTGTAGTGGCGGTTAAGAATATCCACTACCCCATATCTTCCCGTGGGTGTCGTAAAAGGCGACAGAGGGAAACAGGCAGGAGATGGGCAGCAGCATCTTCTTGATAACAGTAACTGTACGACAAAAAAAAATTGCGGTTGCCAACCCGCTCGCCAAGCGTGGCAACTATGGCAATATACCCCCCCATGAACAATTACACAAATAGACGGCCCCCAGTCCCCGGCGGCCCCGCTATTCCTGGCTACGGTGGCGACCATGGTAACGGCGGGGCAGGGGGTGCTAAGAATCTCCGGTGGAGGTTCGGTTGCCACCTACGACGACTCGACCTGGCAACATTTAACGCACGCACACTGAGGACTGACGAGAAGATCTTGGAGCTGGAAGAAGAGATAGACAAGTTGCGCTGGAGTATTATAGGATTATCCGAGGTCCGAAGAGAGGGGGAGGACACGGTGATTCTCGAATCCGGACACTTGTTCTATCACCGGGAGGGCGACCATCTGTCCCAAGGAGGTGTCGGATTTATCGTCCACAAGTCTCTCGTCAACAACGTTGTAAAGATTGGGAGTGTGTCGACGAGGGTCGCGTACCTGATACTCAGAATCACCAAACGGTATTCGCTGAAGGTCATAGAGGTTTACGCACCAACCTCGGCACATCCCGATGAGGAGGTGGAGGAAATGTATGAGGATATTTCCAGAGCCATGCATTCCTCCAAAACCCACTACACGGTGTTGATGGGAGACTTCAACGCAAAACTGGGCACAAGAGAAAGCGGTGAGCTGAAGGTGGGGAAATTTGGAGTAGGGCAACGGAACCGAAGGGGCCAGCAGCTGGCCGACTTTATGGAGAAAGAGGGACTCTTTATTATGAACTCTTTCTTCCAGAAGCGGCCCCACAGGAAGTGGACCTGGTCGAGCCCCGACGGTTCGACAAAAAATGAGATTGACTTCATTATGACGACCAGACGCCAACTGTTCAGTGATGTCTCAGTGATCGCAAGGGTGAAAACTGGCAGCGATCACCGAATGGTTAGAGGCACACTGAACCTAAACGTTAAGTTGGAGAGGTCTCGTCTAATGAAGTCAACGCTCCGTCCCCCTCGTGCTCTAATCCAAAATCCCGAAAACTTTCAGCTCGAGTTACACAACCGCTTTCAGTGCCTACAAGATTGCAATGCAGTGGACGATATGAATGACAAGCTCGTAGAAACTGTCCATGCGGTCGGAGCTAAGTTCTGCAAGACACACCGCAGAAGAACACAAAAACTCTCCGATCACACTCTTAATCTCATGGCTGTTAGACGGGAGATGAGGCTGCAATCGTCAGCAGATTTGACAGCATACAGGCAACTGAACAGACAGATCTCCAAATGCATGCGGCGAGACTTACGCAACTTTAATGCTGCTCGTATTAAAGAAGCAATCGAGCGGAACCAGGGCTCCAAAGTCTTTGCCAGAGATCTGTCTGCCCGTAAGAGCCAACTGTCAAGGCTGAAGACTGAGTGTGGCAGCATCGTTTCCGGGACACCTGAGATTTTGAATGAGATTGAGAGGTTCTATGGGCAGCTGTACACATCATCGTTGGAGCCACACGCAAGTGTGAGTAACGATCCAAGAGTAAGTCTTATCCGACACTATTCCGATGATATCCCGGACGTCAGTCTAAGCGAGATTAGAATGGCTCTCCAGCACCTTAAAAACGGCAGGGCCCCAGGCGAGGATGGAATTACAGCGGAGCTTCTGAAAGCGGGTGGAACACCGGTACTTGAAGTCCTTCAGAAGCTCTTCAATTCCGTCCTCCATGGTGGCACTACTCCAGAGGCGTGGAGCAGAAGTGCGGTGGTCTTGTTCTTTAAGAAAGGCGACAACGCTCTCTTGAAGAACTACAGACCGATTTCCCTTTTGAGCCGCGTCTATGTGCTGTTTTCGAGAGTCATTACGAATCGTCTCGCACGCAGACTCGACGACTTCCAGCCTCCCGAACAAGCCGGTTTCCGAAAAGGCTTCAGTACCATAGACCACATACACCTGCGGCAGATTGTACAGAAGACCGAAGAGTATAATCTGCCACTTTGCCTGGCGTATGTGGACTATGAGAAAGCCTTTGATTCCGTCGAAATTTGGGCGGTGCTGCAGTCCCTTCAGCGGTGCCAAGTTGACTGTCGGTATATCGAAGTGCTGAAGTGTTTGTACAGTAGGGCTACGATGGCTATCCGAGTACAGAACCAGAGCTCGAAACCTATCCAACTGCAGAGATGTAAAACAGGGTGACGTTATATCCCCGAAACTCTTCACCGCTGCTTTGGAAGACGTTTCCAAGCTACTGGACTGGAAAGGATACGGTATTAATATCAATGGCGAGTGCATCACTCACCTTCGATTTGCCGACGATATAGTCCTTATGGCAGAATCGCTGGAGGACTTAAGCACTATGCTCAATGACCTTAATAGTGCCTCCCAACGGATAGGTCTTAAGATGAACATGGACAAAACAAAGATCATGTTTAACGTCCATGTCACATCTATGCCGGTAGTTGTTGGGAGCACTATGCTCACATCACTCACATCACACATCACATCACATCACATGCACAGTGAAGACCACGTCTCGGTTCCGTAGGTCATCATTGGCAACACGCACTACACTAAGCTCGAAGTTGTTGACGAGTACGTTTACCTGGGACAAATAGTCCGACTAGATAAGTCCAACTTCGGCCGAGAGGTCAATCGACGGATTCAACTCGGCTGGGCAGCGTTCGGGAAATTACGACACATCTTCTCGTCAAGTATATCTCAATCTCTGAAAACTAAAGTGTACAACCAGTGCGTGTTGCCAGTGATGACTTACGGATCAGAGACGTGGTCCTTCACTGCTGGCCGTATGAGGACGCTCAAGATCGCTCAGCGAGCTATGGAGAGGGCTATGCTCGGAGTTTCTCTGCGTGATAGACTCAGAAATGAGGATATCCGCAGTAGAACCAGTGTGACCGACGTAGCGCAATGGATTAGTAAGCTGAAGTGGCAATGGGTCGGCCATATAGCTCGAAGAACCGATAACCGATGGGGAAGAAAGGTTCTCGAGTGGCAGCCTCGTACCGGTAGGCGTAGTGTAGGGCGACCCCCCACTAGATGGAGTGACGACCTGATAAGATATGCAGGAAGTCGATGGATGCAGGTGGCTCAGGACCGTGCTTTGTGGCATTACTTGAGGGAGGCCTATGTTCAGCAGTGGACTTGTGAAGGGATGTGATGATGATGAAATAATCTTTTCAATAGAGAGTTTACTATTATACGTTTATTTCCGTAACGAGTTTTAAGCATCAACCATGACTGATCATAATTGTTTTCTGTTACTTGCATGTGCTTCAATAAAGATTCGGCTTCACTTGTAAGGCTACTCTTTAAATTTTTTTTTTATAGAAGAGGGGGCAAACGAGCATGTGGCTCACCTGATGTTAAGTGACTACCGCCGCCCATGATCAACTGCAACACCAGGGGAATTGCAGACGCGTTGCCGGCCCTTTAGAAAGGAGTAAGCTCTTTTCTTGAAGGTCCCCTGGTCGTATCGGTCCGGAAAAATCGCTGGTGGTAAATTATTCCACAGAGAGGTTGTACGCGGAAGAAAACTCCTTTTGAAACGTACAGTGGTGGACCGCCAAGCATCCAGATGGTGTGGATGGTATCGGGACGTTTGCCGCGTAGTGTGTTCACGAAATTTGGCGGCTGGGATTAATCCGAACAATTCCTCAGAGCACTCTCCATGGTATATGCGAAAGAAAATGTAAAGGGATGCAACATCTCTTCGCAGTGCCAGAGAATCGAGCCGATCGGAAAGCACTCGGTCGTCGACGATTCGAGCCGCTCTGCGCTGGATGTGGTCAAGTGGAAGGAGCTGGTACTGGGGAGCCCCAGCCCAGAGATGGGAACAGTATTCCATGTGCGGCCGAACCTGCGCCTTGTAAAGTTGCAGGCGGTGTTGCCGGCATGAAATACTGTCCCGCTCTGCTGAGCACGCCAAGCTTTTTAGAGGCCAATTTGGCCTTCCCTTCCAAGTGACCACGAAACTGCACGTCACTCGATATGTCGACGCCGAGGATTCCGATACTGGCTGAGGCAACAAGGGGAGTGCCTTGAAACTGAGGGGATACGACAAAGGGGTACTTTTTAGCGGTTAACGCGCAAACTTGTGTCTTCTGGGGGTTAAACTGGACTAGATTTAGTCGCCCCCAATCCGAGACTCTGTCCAGCAGAGACTCGACTTCAGACACAAGTTTGTCCCGGCACTCGGAGACGTTTTCCCGAGAAATATTGGCTCGGCCGGTGTAAAGAGCATCACCAGTGCTGTCATCTGCATAGCAATGAATGTTACGGGTCTGCAACATATCATTGATATGCAGAAGAAACAGCGTTGGCGATAGCACGCAGCCCTGTGGAACACCAGCATTAATAGGCTTGCAATCGGAGCTTGCACCGTCTACAACGACCTTGATGCTCCGATCTGCAAGAAAACTGGTGATCCAATCGCACAATTTCTCGGGAAGCCCATAGGAAGGGGAGCTTCGAAAGAAGCGCTTTGTGCCAAACCCGATCGAAGGCCTTCGCAATGTCCAAACTAACGGCCAATGCCTCCCCCTTGGACTCTACTGCCTCCGCCCTTCTGTGAGTTAGGTAGACCAGAAGATCACCAGCTGACCTACCACGGCGAAAACCGTATTGGCGGTCACTAATCAGCTGGTGATCCTCAAGGTACCTCATGAGCTGGCAGTTTACAATGAACTCCATTGTTTTGGAGAACAAGGAGGTGATGGCGATAGGCCGGTAGTTGGACGGGTCTGAGCGGTCGCCTTTTTTAGGGATCGGGTGGACGAAAGCCGTCTTCCATGATTTTGGGACTACGCCTAGGGAGTAGGAGTACCGGAAAAAACGCGTTAAAACCGGTGCCAACTCTGGAGCACACGTCCTCAGCACAATTGGGGGATTCCGTCAGGCCCACTCGACTTGTGGATGTCCAGGGAGAGGAGTGCTTTGCGAACCGAGCGCTGAGTGAACTGCACTTCCGGAAAGATAGTGAAGTTTTTGTACTTTACTAAGAGATGAGTTGTTGTGCACTAACGACATAAATAAATCTTAAAATGCAGGCCATTCTTCGTAAATACCGGCGAAAGAAGGCAGTTGTATTCGTGGTAATTTAACTATTCCTTCATTGGATGTAATAGGGTTGGTATGTACACTAGGATGCGTTGATATCGGGTATGTTAATGTTGACAATAAATCTTTTAGGTCGGCTTTTAAACATAAATATAGATCTTCATAAATAAAATAATCTTCGTTTGCGAAATAAGGTATATTTTGCTTCTTTTCTTTGGGAACACATATTACCAGATCTTGATGAGAGTATTTTAAAGAATTCCAATACTCTTCTATCATTTGCAGTCGAGTTTCAATGTATCCTTTAGTTAGTCGCAGCTTAGGACATTTCTTTAGGTTGGTTTGAGCCTTTTGTAATAATAAGGCTGTATTTTCCAGTAAAGAAAATATTTGTTCCGGAGTAGTGGCCATATTTTTATAAACTTTCCACAAATGTTTTATAAACAAAGTAGTTTCACTTCGATTACTCAAATATGTAATTATTCAAACGGTTGTAAAAATGTCCTATAACTTGCACAAGTCACACTCAGGTAAAAAAGGTTCTTTTGTTCTCGCCTCGACCGCCCGGTCCGTCCATTTCAAATCAAATCAAATCAAATCTTTTTATTTTCAGACAATATAGGTCCATAGGGGTTAGTAATTAATTCTAATAGTAAGGGGGTTAGTAGTACTATATTATAATAATAATTTAATTTAAATAATTAACAAATCCGGACATTGTCCGCACATAGCTCCTTAATATACCTATATTTATAGGTGCATGTGGATCATCTGCTACCATCCTCAGGATGCTGTTGTCACTTCCCCATACGCAGCTTATTAATGACGCCACTTTCTTGCGCATGAGTGCCTGAAAACCATCCCTTCTCGCCTGCGCAAACATTTCAGATGCACTACAAAAACGAGGAAGCTTTAACATCATCCTGAAGATATTATTATACTGGACGCGAAAGGTGTTTAACGATCCTTTGGTGTAGCTGATCCACAGACTGCTCGTGTACATGTTTTGAAAAAATGCTTTAAAAAGCGTAATCTTGACTTCATCCGTACAACGAGCGAATCTACGTACCAGCATGTTACCACGGACCGCCAAAGCCCTATGCTCCCGTTCTATGTCTAAATCGTCTCTAAGGTCGTCGGTAAGTACGTGGCCCAGGTACTTAAATTGGAAAACTCTGTTCAGCTCCACTCCACCGAGGAAAATTGGAGATATAAATTCGGGACACTTACCGGCGGCCTTAAAGACCATAAATTCGGTTTTTCTGGCATTGTAGGCCAGACCGTGCGACTTAGCATAGCTCTCACATACGTTCAACATTTCTCTGATAGCACTCGTAGTGGGGCCCAGCAGCACCATAATCATCCGCGTAACTAATATTGTTTACATTAACCCCACTCACTTTGCATCCGACTCGCATGCTGCTGAGCTCCACTATGAGGTCATTTACGTACAGGTTGAACAGCTTTGGAGATGACAGCCCACCTTGCCTTACTCCGCACTCCAACCTGTACGACTTGAACAATTGATCAGCCCATTTAACGCAATTTACTTGCTTTGTGTTTTTAGCACCTCCACCGGAACATCCCTGTCCTACATCTTCCTCCAAAGTACATCATACGAAACCAGATCAAATGCTTTGGAGTCACAGGCGTACACTGGCGTCCTCCGGCTTGTATATTATTGGACAGTGTGCTTTAGGCTTAGTATTGCGCTTTCAGTGGATAGTCCGGGCCTAAACCCGAACTGCGCGTCATTCAACTTCAGATACTTTTGCAAGCATGAATCAAGCAGACTGTCCAATACTTTGGCCACCGTGGTAGCAAGAGAAATAGGGCGGTAGTTGCCCTTGTCCGAGATATCACCTACCCTGTTTTTGACAATGGGCACCACAATGGTTTTCATTGGATCCGGTGGAGATATGAATGTCCAATGCACATATTGAACAATAGAGACAGAACCCTTGGCAGGTGTACACCCGCATGTTTTAGGTGCTGGATACTGAGCCCATCATGTCCGGGAGATTTGCCCCTGCTCATCCGCTTGATTACATCTCTGACTTGACTAGCCGTAAACAATAGCATAGGCTCATCCACCCGCAAGCCAGGCTCATGACCAGGCATCCCTGTGGAGGGGCCCAGCGGCGATCGTACCCTGAAATGTTCCATAAACAGGTTTGCAATTCCCTCCGGATCACTAATCCCATCTACTCTGGCCGGCAGGCCAGGCTTAATCTCCAGTTTACTAGTGGACTTTCAAAATTTTCCAAATTTTTTATCCGCTCGCAGTTTCGCTATTTTATCCATTTTGATTTGCTCGTGGTTATTTATGCACCATTTGAGTCTACTTTTAAAAACCTTGCGTGACTCGCACATCTGCTCATATATTTCGCCTGCAGCGGGTCTATTATATAAAACCCACATTTGAAAAGCCTGGCCTCCCAATGAGCATCTCATATTTTTATTCCACCCTTATAGGATCTTTTTTCTACAAGTCTTATCAATTTTTACGTAATTTGTTTTAATAGCCGCCATTTTTAGTGTACTTACAATTTGTTCACAGAAATTGTCGACCAAACTTTTATGACAGGCGTTATCGCATGACGCGTGACTGCAACTAGCGAATTCGGAAAGAAAATCAATGTCTCGTAGCTCTTTATTCTATATCTTTATTTTATATCTTTTGTTTAGCACTCGATAATTATAACGTCACAAGAAACACGTCGTTAAATCCGGCTCGATTATCGACCATATGTTGTGGTATTAAGGTTCACTATTTTTACAGGGACTGATCACAGAAACAAGGTGTCAATGGAACGGTGTTTTAATTGCTACTGAAGATTTAATTACATTTTACCTTAATAAAAACCTCACTCACGAATGCTTACTGTTTATCTTACATACAATACAAATGCATTACATTATTGTTCGAACATTAGGTTATCTTTAGCAACGCCGCGTCACGCGAAGCGAGCTGGCGGTGTCAATCACTTTAGCCGGTTACTGAGGGGTTAATGGTTTTAGTGCTGTGGGTGGGTGCGGTCGCATGCGACCGCTCGGGATTTTCCGGGCGCATATGACTGCATGGGATTTTTATAACGCTTGAAGGGTTAAAAAAGTTTGACAAATGTGTGCCTCACGAACTCAATAATCGTCAGCGGGAAGTACGTGTCGAGAACTAACTTGCACTGCTCAACAGGCACACAATCAAAGGAATTTTATTACTCGTTAACTTGTTAAACCTACTTTCACTACTGAACTTAGGCTCCAGCAATACGTTGCCTTAAATGATGATTTTTGACATGGTTGCCACGCTTGGTGGGTGGTTTGGTGATCACGGTTTTATATTTATTTTGAGTTGATATTGTACCACTTTCTTTTTAATTTGCCTCTGTCACCTCTTTCAATACCCACGAAATAATATGGCGTAGAGAATTCTCTTACGATACCACTACGTGGCATACTTTGTACTTTAAATCACCAAACGGTATTCGTTTTAGGTCATAGGTACAGGCTTATGCACCAATTTCGGCACATCTTGATTTGGAGGAGAATATCTGAGAAGATATCTAAAAGCCCTACAGTAAGTGATCCTGGTCTAAAAAACTTCATTATAATTACCAGATGGCAACTGTTCAGTGGCATCTAAGTGATCGCAAGGATAAAAACCGGTATCGATTGCCAAATAGTGAATAGGATACTGCACTGTACCTTAACGTTAACTAGGAAAGGACACGTCAGAAAAATTTAACACTCCACCCCCCTCCTGCTCTAATACAACAAAGCTCCGAAAACTTTAACTCAAATGACAAAAGAGTGTGAAGCTTAAATTCGCTTAACTATATAAGTGAAAGCGGACCACGCTCTCACAGAATACCTGTGTAAAATAGCAACTTAATGCTGCTGTATTTTGTTTGGTGAGGGTAGAGAATCGAAGATCCTTTTTACTGGAAACGAGGCATTCCATCTTAGTCATCAGGGGTAGCAACGCATCTGTTTTGATTCTTAATCAGGAATAAATGTAGATAGCACAGCATCCATTTACTATAGGATGTATTGCGTGCTCGTTTGTCATCCATATTCTACAAAAAAAATTGAGTACAATGATAGTCGCAAGTCAGCAGTGATTCAGGCATATAAGTATCCGTAAAATTTTTTGAATACAAGTACATATTAGTACGTCATCCGTATTATTAGCAGAGACACAGGATGTTAATTTAATCGGTATAAAAATTATAGAAACCGTTTGCAAATTATATTACTGGACAATGGTTCAGAGGAAATCAAGATACACTAAACAATTGTGATTTTATATTATTTACTGTGATAACTTATCTCTAATTACATTTAAGTATTTCCAGATAAAAGGCAGTTTTTGTAAAAAAAATAACTACATAGCAGGTAATATTTTAATATACTTGTCATGTCATGTCATCTTTTTTGTTAAATAATATAAATTGTAATTATAGATGTAAATTCATATGAACGAAATCGTTTAGAGCTCAATAACAAACAAACTAATATAAAATCTGAAAACTTTTTCAGACAAAAAATATTTTTTTTTTACTGTATAAAACTGATTTTACAAAACGCGTATTGGCAGCTTAATACAATACATCACCACGCCAGTCGTAAAATATAAGAGGTTTCTGGATTTTGAGAAATTTGAGAGAAAACCAGACGTTTCAATAGTTAGCGTTGTTATTGTCTCGATTACGTTTTCTGAAGTTTAGCAGTGGATTTTGCAGGTTGAAAAAAATATTTTAAACTCGGAGTTGAAAATTAGTTTTAAATTCAAGAAATGAACTGCTACCTTGTTGGAAAATTTGCGTCGATTGCATGGGTGATTTTGACATTGAAAATTACGTTAACTTATTTCATAAAAACCGGCAATTTAATAGGTAAAGATCTAATTTTAGGTTTGTACGCAGTTGCTATATAATATAGCTAATTAGGGTTGTCAAGTATTGGAGAGAATAGTCCCATAAAAGGATTTTTAAAAGTTCGTATCAAACGCTCTAATAAACTACAATTTTACATGGGATTTATCAATAGTTTTAAATATTTTACATAACTTTTATCCCTATAATAGACTTACGTTTTGAGGCTTTATCTAAGGTTTTGGTCACTCTAAGCTTAGAAAGTTTCAAATGTAGAATTTTCTTTTATAAGTTTAGCAAAACAGGAGTCCCACTCTACTGTATTATCACAAACTTTTAGTAAATGAATATAGTTTTAAAGATATTGTTATAGGATCGTGTTTACATTGAAATATATACGGCGTATAGGAGTGTGTGTCTTTAGTTTCGGGAACCAAACTACTGCAGGCCCCTAATAAATTTATTTATTTTCGCGCAAGTAAAATTTAGACAGTGTGTATTATTGTATCCAAAACATTCCTTTTTATAACTGACAATAATTAATAGTAATTAAAATTACATTTTGCTGTTTGTGTTAAATTATGCTTTGATTGGTCGTACTCGCAAAGAACACAATACCTGCGCGCCTGCGCATTGAACGGCCCATGCCGCTACCGATGAGAACAATAGGTACACAGTAGGTCATTGAACTCTGCTAGCACTGCGACCAATGGGAACTCAGGCGCCCTAATGAGCGGCTGTTGCTAATCGACGACGTAGGGCATCACCCGATGAATGACGTAGCGGTGGCGTGATTATGGTCCGTTCCAGCTACTAATTCACTCGCCAAACTACCCCCGCTGAGACCGTGACTACGGGTGATAGTTATACGGAAACAGAAAGTGAACAGACTTTTTGGTGATAGCTAGACAATCGTCATTCTGTGGTTGTGGAATCATCTCTGGGGTCTCTCTGACAACGTACGCTGACTTTCGGCGGTCAATTAAGATCCTATATGGCATGCCCTAAATTTCTACGTCATATGTTTTGGAGTCACGTCTCACTACTTTGAAAGGAGCTGAGTATGGTACCTCGGGTTGTCTTCTTGCTGGACATTGACGGACAAAATCGTGAGTCGAAGTTCTGAAGTCTTTAGGCAAATAAAAAATTCGACTGGAACTACCATGCCAAGATGTAGGTTGTGGAGTCAACCTGCTGACGTGTGCGGTCAATCAGCCATTCTGGTCACGCCCATCTTCGTATTGGGAATTGGTCGAAATAACTTTTCAGGCAAACGGAGCGATTCATCGTAGACTAACTTTGCTGCAGCATGTTTGCAAATCCTCAATGGAAGAGAGAATGGTAAACTAATGGCATAGAAATTTTGTTAATGCAGGATAGTGTCAGCGACAATACTGTTTTTTCGGCTATATATCTGATGTCTATGGTAAACAGGCTGATGAAGTCAAGGTAGCAAAACTGACGAGGTGAGTAGCTTGTTCGGCGCGTTGGAAAAGCAAGAGTCAGTAGATTGTGTATATTGGTAGGACTGAGCTAAAAGCTACTACCGGGGTCCATAGGTGACGGATCATGGAACGGCTTGAAGATATCCTTGCTGGCTGCATTGCAGTCCCCGGCCATTCATCGACAAGGTACTAGGATACAGTGGTTATTCCTTAGGAAAGAATAGCTTATAAAATGCTACAATATCCGATGATGTCCTTGTGACCTGGCGTTTAGTGTCGCCAGTAAATAAGCACTCCTCTGTTACGAGGAGTGTGAGTTACACTCTAACAATATTTTCAGAAGAGGAAGTCTAGTTGGCTGGAACTGTTCTGAAAAAGGAAGCTATTGACGGAGATAGTATATATTAGTTCGGCAATAGTACAGCTTGTGGAAGGCAACGGGAAACCACCACATATACTTCTAATGAAATGGCGCCGCGGCATCAAAGATACAAGTTGTCTTAATGATCGCCGACCTTTGAAAGAATATGGCACTTTAAGAAGATGAAAAAGAAGAAGTGGATTGTGATCCGTTATGACCGAAAAATTTCGTGCTTCAACCATGAAGCGGAAGTGTTTGATGGCTTCGTATATTGAGAGATGTTTGCGATCATAATGGCTATACATCCTCTGGCTTGGACTTAGCTTCTTGGAAAAAAATGCGAATGCTTTCCATTCGCCGTCCTGTTATTGCTACAGGACTGCCGTTATTGTCGAATCTAAAACGTCAGTGGGGATTGCCATCTCTGCTTGTGAGCCAGGATATACCAATAGTGTGGCTTCAGAAAGACTGTTCTTACAGTGATTAAAGGCCTCTAACAGAGCGTGTGTCATATTAATAGGTTGCCTTTCGTCTTCGGGCCGGCGTGAATTTGGTTCAGTGGGGCTTGAGTGGCAGCTGCATTTGAGATTAGGCGGCGATAAAAGTTTACCATACCGAGAAAACGTCTGAGTTTCTTGATGGTTTTTGGTACGAGAAACTCTTGAATAGCCTGCACCTTTACATCCAGTGGCTTAATTCCCTCTTCTGAAACCAAATCTTAGGAAGTTGACCTCAGACTGCCTAAACACGCACCTGTTGGTATTTATTAGAACGCCATATTCCGTCAGTCTTTGGAAAAGTAATTTCACATGTTGCTGATGCTGGATGCTGTTGGAGCTGTAAACCAAAATATCGTCCATCTAGTATCTAAAGCAGAAGTCCAATCATGGCAGAACCTCGTCCATAAAACGCTGGAGTTTTAAGCGACATTCCAGAGGCCATACGTCATGAACGGGAATTCATATAAGCCAAATGGTGTCGTGATTGCGGGCTTGCATACGTCAAAATTAATAATCAAACGAACTTACCTTCTATTTGAAGGTAGATTGCAATTGTGTAATATGCATCGTTCCCAATATCGATACATTCAAAAAATGTAAAAAAAACTGATTATCTGTAAAGTAAATGACAACCATAAATTAAAGCACGGAGGAGGAACGTTGCATGCGTTCCGTTTTTGTTTTTTTTTTTCTTAGCTCTGAAATTCGTGGCAATCGTGAAACGTAATGTTGAACTACTACAGACCATGATACTAATGTAATCCTCCAATGATGTATATCATACAATCACAATCAAACTTCACATACAAGGTAAGTTCTTTTTATTATTAATTAAACAAATTAAAACTCTTTCTATAAACACTAGCTTATGTCTGTGTAAGTAAAATATTTTACCTACATTCGATTTAGTAATGGAACGTCTGCTGTGTGATGTTTTAGTCTATGATTGTAGATGGGGTGGCATTTAAATGAAGAAGTATTCTTTCTATTGTATAACTACGATTATTATTATTACCTGTTTAATCACTTGAACGACAAATAATTTTACTTACTCTATTACTGAATTGCTATTTACGTCGAGGTTCAAACTTTGGTTTGAATTCCCGTATTATTGGCGCCGCTCCGCACTGCAGGAATATCGAAGCCACACTAAATGACACTAAAGTAAGGTGTACAGATTGCAGTACAGTCGTTTGAACATAGTGAGTGTTCGGAATACGAAATCCAGTGCGTAGTACATATATATCGATTTTTTTATAGGATAGGGTAACTAACGAGCACACAGTCCACCTGATGGTAAGTGGTTACTGCGGCCCATAGACATCTACATCTATACTCGATTACGAATCAAAATGCAGATGCGTTGTCACCTGTGAGGACTAAGATGAAATGCCTCGTTTCCAGTAAAAAGGGTCTCCGGTCTCTACATTCATCATACGAAACACAGCAGCGTTAAGCTTCTATTTCACGCTGGTATTTTGTGAAAGCGTGGTCCTTCCTCGGTCGAGCCGACCCATTCGTGCTACAACTGTACTACTAATACAACTGCAGCATGGCTCTACCATGTATAAAAATGTTTGCATCTAATGAGCCTGCATTTAGAAAACCAACTTTTAAGTACATAGATTTATTCATTTCTGACAGTTTGATAAGCCACATTGAGTGCCACGCATGAATGTTTTTACGTTTTCTTTTAATATATATATTATATATATTTATGTGAAAGGATATAATATTTAATATAATATATTTTTGTAAGCAAATATCAATGTTTTTTTTTATTTTGAACAATAAAACAAAGTGAATTCATATTGTATATAATAATAAAAATAGTTATATAAATATATATATTGACGCAACATTATGAGAGAATAACACATTTATTTCTCCCACATTTTACATAGTTACATTTCTTTTACAAGTAGTTTAGGCAGTTTTAGTTATTGTGGAAGACAGGAGTACAAACTAGGTTACCCTGCGATATAAGTCTCCTGGCTCCTCTTTTTTTTATAGAAGAGGGGGCAAACGAGCATGCGGCTCACCTGATGTTAAGTGACTACCGCCGCCCATGATCAACCGCAACACCAGGGGAATTGCAGGTGCGTTGCCGGCCCTTTAGAAAGGAGTAACGTTGGGATCGTCCGGCGAGAAGCAAACCCGCCCTCAAGGGTAGGATGCAAAGAAAGACCGCATCCCATCCCAATCAGCTGACCTATAGTGGCAAACACGACGGCAGCCTGCAGAATGTAACTGCGATATCAGCGTGAGTGGCACCACACTCCGGACAAGCCAATGGTCCGAGGAGCCTAAATAGGCGTCGACGGAAATCTGATATCCGTCCGGGTGAGAGGTCAGAAGAAGGTCCAACAGGGAAGGTGCATGATCCTCCACATCTGGAATCCGCGTAGGCAAAGTAACCAGTTGTGTCAGAAGATATGCCAAGGCAAAATCATTAACAGATCTCCCCGCGTGATCGGTTAAACGTGAACCAAGCCATTCGGCGTTATGGGCGCTAAAGTCGCCGAGGATCACGATCTCTGCGGAGGGGATCTGCTGTAGCAACGAATCTGTATTTGGACGTGGTCAAAGAGTCGGTCTTTTTTTTTATTAACGTAGTAAATATAATTGGTTCAAAAAACAATAAGTTCGCCAAACTGAGAATACAGTTTATTGGCGAAACTGCACTCATTAAGGTTTACAATTGCATTTTAATATTTCTCTAAAATAAATTTTAAAACAAAACATATTAGTAAACATATAAAGTAATTAAAAACTAAAGACTAAGTAGGTAAAGTACACTTATCACTAAATTAATAACAAAGCTATAAAAGACAGAAAACTAATATCTTAAATTAAATTAATAATGAATAAAGATTAATAAAAAATAATTAAGATTAATAATTAATAATAAACTAAATATTACTACTACTAATACTACAGGTCGTCGATGGCATTCAGTAGCCAATATTTCAATTTGTTTTTAAAAATTTGTTTTGTCCGACAGGCCTCTTGTGGCACGTTTTCATTAAATATTCTTGGCACTAAATACCTACGCGTCCTTTCACCAAAGTAGTTTTGCGCACTTGGTTCCTCAAACAGTTTACGAGTTTCTTTCTTAAATTACCATAAATTGATTTCCTAACTAAAAATTTACTTTTGTATCCTTCAATTGCTAATAAATACTTTGTTTTTTCACGTACTGGTAGAATATTGCATTTCTTATACAATAGATTATAGTTACCCTTACTTTTCTCTTTAGCTTGCTTATTAACTAACAGTTTAATATTAAAAAAAAAACTGAAGGTAGCCGGACTAACTATGACATTGGGACGTCAAACATCTCAGTCCCCCCCGTGACCATGGGCGCTGTAAAGCACCCGAAACGTCGGGATAATAATAAAAATAAATTAAAGTAATTAAACGCGAAAAAAATCCGTAAATAATAGTTTTATTCAATGTGTAGTGTTCGCGTAAATTTAAGAAATCATTAGTTTAATAAATCTTAGTTGAAGATTATGTATCCTATCCATGTACGTTCGGAACGTACGTCCATAGGCTGAAAGGCCATAATTAATTACAGAATCCACGAGAGCATAGTACAGAATGCGTAAAGTTGTTTTATCAACTACACTTTTAAGGTGTACAAACATACATAATAACAATCTTAATTTATTACATACTCGTTCTATATGGAAATTCCAACTAAACTTAGTATCTATGGTTAATCCTAGATATTTGTAATTATCAACAAGCTCAATCGATTTACAACCAATGCATTGTTTATTTCTATGCAAGCAATCATACGAATGGCCTATGATACAAATAGGTGTACATGGTTTATGCAGGTATGGCGATTGAATGAGCATGCATTTCGTTTTCTCTATATTTAAAATTATTCCATTATCGTGGGACCATTTGATTACGTTATCAAAACCCGATTGTATTTTGTTCTCAATCATCTTTATATTCCTGTCAGCATACATCATGCATGTATGTCATCTGTTTCGGCATTACCGCTATGGGACCTATAGAGGCATCCGTAGACGCGCGGATGGTCGTCGCTGTCTACGCGTAGCCAAAGGATGGACAGGTCCGAACCTTCAAGTCTGCCGAGGCGTCGAGAACAGATGTCCTCTCTGACGTAAACGCAAACTCCAGCCCGAGGCACAAAGGAGTGTTACAGTTTGTACCCCTGGTAGGATATATACGAAACATCAGCCGGAGAGGACACCTGCGTCCCGGTCAGAAAGAGCAGAGCTGGCCACGCCCCCCATCCCCCCGAATACGCGGGGCAGCCCGAGCACCCACGCTCAGAAGTGGAGAAACATGGTCGTGGATGCTCAGCGAGGGATTCTCCAGGGGTGCTGGTACCCTCCTGGGGTAGTCTATCATCGTTTAATACCGCTACCATGTTGATGGGGGGGGGGGGGGGGGGGGATTTGGGCCTCCGGCCACATGCACTCACCAGACGAAACGCAGAATCACAGCTTCCACTTCACGCCGGTATTCTGTGAGGTCGTGGTACCACCCCGGTTTGAGCCGGCCCATACGTGCAACAGCAAAGCTGCCGCGTGGCTCTATCACTGTTAGTCCTCTTGGCTTTATTACAATTCGATGATAATATACCTAAGCATAAGCCCGAGAGCCGTGGTAGCTCAGATGGTTAACGCTCGCTGTAAATATAACCGAATGCGAATAACCCGAGTTCCACCAATGAAATTGTTCATGCTGATTTACCACGTGCTCGGCGGTGAAGGAAAACATCGTGAGGAAACCTGCATGTCTGAGGAATAAGAAAAAAATATTTCGAAGACATGTGTAGTTCACCAACAAGCATTAGGGCAGCGCGGCGGACACTTCCTTGTCCTAAAACCCTCTCACGTGTAAATGTGGGATGTGGGACGTATATAGGCTGTAACTTTACTTTTTTTAAACATGAAGTGAGCGTTGCACGTGAAAATCGAATATAAGGTTTCTAAAATGTAAATAACAATAAAAGGCACATTGAATATATGTAGCATGCAATATTTATTTATTTATTTATTAAAAGGTAACAACTATCATGATAGGAATAACCTAATGCGACAGTGTAGTTCCTTTTATGCCTAACAAAAATGTGGAAATTAAGAGTCAAAAATTGTAAACAATCCTACTCTATTAAATTCACTCAAGGAGCAACAGAATAGGTCAATGTCTTCAGCCACATAGTTGTAGCGGCGCGGGTGCGCGGTATCCGCAGCGGGACAAGTGGGCGGGGCCGGCGGCGCGGGAGGAAGCAAACTAGTTTGCGTTTCCCGCTCATGGCGTCCGGTCATATTTTTCTCGACGGAAGACATAATAAGTGCCGTTTTGACTTGGCCGCCATTGTGAAATTCTGGCGACCCAAATCTATTTCCAATATGTAGTCAAAAGAATTTATTGACATTCGCGTGTACTCAAAAAATTTATCTTCATAATTTCTTAATCTTACATATAACGCATAAAATTCGCCTTTTTGTAATGTATCTTTTTTTAAGTCATGATGATCGCTTTTGGAAAAAAATATCCTACTTATAGAAAGTATTAGTTTCTAAAAATTCAGACATGATAATGATACTAGTACGCGTTTACGCTAAGACTCCCCGTGAAGTACTGTGTTCACGAGAAGGAAGATGCGTTTACCGCCCTTCCTGCATCCGCTCCCGCCGCCCGCGCCTTTCCCACTGTGTTTGTAATGTAAGAATGCTTTGAACTTTCGCGTTAGGCCTCTGCCTCGAATCTTGCGGGCACCAGGCGGCGGCGGCGATGGCGGTGCGGGAGCGGCAGGATCTTATGCATAAAATCAAATGGACCGACCCTCAAAAACAACGGCACGTCAGCGGCGTGGCGGCGGCGTGGCTGCGGCGTGGGGAAGGGGGGGGGGCAATGAGTGGTTAACTGCAGCCAAGTGGTGACCGTCCGCACGTCTACATTGCAGTGTTGTGCAATTTATTTTTAAGATGTGTAGAAATGTCATCGAACGTGCAAGAGAAAAATAGAAGAGTAATTAACCCGTTATGGGAAGAAATTAAAAACGAACTGAATATTGAAGGTAAATATGAAAATGATTTACTCTGTCAACAAAATTACAAGTAATTAATTATCTTATCTATTATCTACAAAATATTTTTTGAATTTTTCGCGTATAAATTGTGCTTAACAAGTCCTTTAGGCGTTTGTTTGTGATCTTATTTGTATTATTTCTTGATTCATATTGACATTATTATGGGCAATATCATTATCACCGTCCTTATCTCGGATAATTTTATGCAACAAACAACTAGTTTTAATGAGTAATCTTGTGTGACATTTGTTTGTCTCTATAGGTGATCTGAAAATCTGTCACTTGGATCTTAAAATTCCGAACGCACACTCAATAGTCTTCCGAGCCCGCGATAATCGCTGATTAAATAACTAATTTGGTGCATTAAGTACGCTTTGAGGACAAGGTCGCATCAAATAGTTTTTGAGTTGCGTAACTTCCCCCCCCCCTCTATATAAATATATATTAATTATATTATATATAATTAATTTACCCCTTTTCAATAACACTATATATATATATATATATATATATATATATATATATATATATATATATATATATATGTGTGTGACCAGGATAAATAAGATATGATTTGACTTTCTAAATGATCTTTCTAAAGGTTTAATAATAGGCCGTTTGTAATATTTTTGGCGTGATCGTCTTAATTAGGACCCTTATTTACGTTGTGTTTGTTTAGTAACTTAGTTCTTTTAGGTGTCTTTTGGAAGAATGAATATTCACTAGAGCAATTGATAGCTGTTGGTAGTCCCTTATAAGCTAAGTGAACCCCGTTCACAAAGACAAGCCGAATAACATAAACCCTTTAATTTATTATTAATTATCCCTTCCCGCTTGGAAAAGGCTCACATTATATTTATACAAAATACCCAATACAAGCCACCCAAAAGGAGGCAGATGCACTCCCCCCGAAGGGAACGCTAATTCGGGAACTAGACCGTAGTCCACAGCAAAATAACTGGCGAACCAGTAAAAGAGGCTTGGCCCCTTGTTAGTGCGTAAGCACAAACATCGACCGAAGTCGCGCATGTCAATGCGTGTAAACGCCATACATAATACGAACGAATCTAGCCACAGTGAATGTACGTCACACGGTTTAGACAAATAGGCACACTGGCCGTAAATCCTCCATGAGCGCTACCACCTGCCAGACCGCCGCTCCTGCAGATGTGATGTAAGTGTATGGCATCACCACCGATTGCATGATTAGCACGGCTACTAGCCGCAGAGCGTGTCTTGAGTCTATCGCTCACCTCAAGGGAATGGGGTACCACGTTGTGCGGCTTTCGGACGCAGCCTTGAGAGTCTCCTCAGATCCTATCTCCAGCTACCACCCTCATGAGGTCCACACCGACCAACACAACGGCAGATATAGCCAAAAGGCAGTTATAAGATGTTAGTAATGATTTGCTATCAGAAATGGTTTGTGTCACTGACGTTGAGTATATGCATTTGTCTATCACGTTTTTCTCACTCACCAACAAGTTGCCTTCAATAATTCAAAGGTGGGAAAGTTACAGAGATATATTATTATGTTGTTATATAAAACATCATGGATGTCAGACAGTCCGCAGCCCCGTAATGAAGGGACTCGACCTGGGCAAATCTACTTAGGTGTGAGTCAAACCAAGACGCAGAGAGCGCCATTGAGAATAGCGTCCCACCAAACAACCATCGCAGAGACGCAATGCTACAGAACGCAACAAGCATCAATACGACTATCGTCGGGCTTACACCATCTCAAGGTCCCCCATACATCCCAGCAGACATCACCACCCGCATACCTTCATCGACCAGAACCACAAGAGTGCGTCAAATCAGGCGCAGCACACCCGCAGATCCATCACAAGACGCAATACCGCAAGAAGCAATAAGCATCAATGTAACTATCATACGGATGGCGCCCCCCTCACAACACACCCACATGATCCCTATCGACTTTGGTAACAAAGTTTGTATTATTGTTAACTAAAAAATATCACCAACGTATCATAGTAGCACGCTACTAAGACGCTAGTGAACAAAACTCCACGTATCATAGCGCTAATGCACTAAGACATGAAGTTGAGTATGCCTGTTACACTTAAAAGTGCTACCAAACACACTCATCATCCCAATCCGAAAGATAGACGACGCATCGCTATGCGCTACGACGTCGCCCACAAACGGTATGGATGTGCGATGTCCACGGGAAAGCCGTATTGCTACAACAAACCTGCTTACCACCAGCACTAAGATGATCTGTCTATGACACATTGGTTAGCGGGTCCAAGTTTACCTCGGACAAATTTCTCGTGAAGCAGCATACACGCCACCATAATATTCCTTTTTAAGTCCCTAATAAGGACTAGTCATTTTGCTACAGTACTAAGAGCAGTCGGTCACCAGACCACCCCATATAATGCTTATGCATCAAGGAGACCTTCTATAATATTGCTTTTGTATCATAGACCTTACTTTCATAAGTCATTAATATATAGGACTTCAACCCACGATTCTACTATTGTAATGCAAATTCATCATAGAGACCTTCTATAGTATTGCTTTTGTATCATAGACCTAACTTTCATAAGTCATTAATATATAGGTCTTCAACCCACGACCCTACTATTGTAATGCAAATTCATCATAGAGACCTTCTATAGTATTGCTTTTGTATAATTGAGTTTACTATCATAAGTCCCTAATATAGGTCTAGTCATTGTGCTACAGTACTTCAAGCAGTCGGGCTCCCGACTATCCCATACATATGTACAACTGCAGATATGTATCTCCGGCAGCTCCTCCATACAAGACATCTATACATTAACACTTTCCACAACTTAGGAAAATTTTCTTTTATACATGAACTCCTTCCATGACTTAGACAATTTGAACAAATTTTCTAATTATCTTATAAATGTTATTTATCTTTATTTTTATAATATTTTCGACTTTTATTTCTATTATTTATCATATTTGAAATATGTTTACAAGTTTTTAAATAAATTTATTTATTATGAAAGACAATATTTTGCCTTTAATTTACTATGTTATTGGTCTAATGTCTGAAATGTATTACATTAACTTTATGCTTATTAATGTAATTTTATTGCTTAATATATATATTAAGACTATTTTTGATGCCCCTTTATGTTGAATTTAATTATTAATAATTGGTTGGGCGGCGGGCCTAGGGATTCCCGAGTTCCGATTCCCCGGTCGAGCCTTAGCCCTATTACGCGAGATGTTTACACTATATGGACTGTATACGCGGATGATGCCTAAACAAGATGGCGGATTTGGGACTTTTACTTGACAATGCACTCGCTCTTACGAAAAAAAACCTATTGCTCGCCAAGGTTATGAGGGAATCCTGGTTGAGCACATTAAGAGAAATGAAATTGGGGCGGATAAATTAACAAAACACAAATACTCAAGCATGCGTCATAGGAAAAGAAGCGCACTTACCGGGGTGTGACTTCCGTTGCTGCGGTGCTGCTTCTGGCAGATCTCCTGGGTCCACAGGGATGCGGTCCTGGTCGGTGGTTCGACGGAAAAGAGCGGTGCGCGACGATATCTCACACTAGGTGAGGCAGTTAATCCTGGAGCTCGACTGCTCCAGGTTGGTGCGGTTTGAAACTAGCGGTGCGCGTGGGCAAGAGCCCTCTAGGACGCGACTGTCCCAGGCGGTGTGGTTCCAACCAGCGGCGTAAAGGCCAGAGAGCGCACGAGGGCCGTGCGCGCGCTTATATTGCTTCGATTCTTCTCTCAATGCGTCTCGGGGGGGGGGGGGGGCGCTTCTCATTGGTTGCGAGAATCACGCGACATTCTAGAATTATCTTCTTTCCCCTCTCACCCCACCACCCCGGTGTGTCGGAGGAACGATTCGTGAAGGAAAGGACAACGCTTGGCAAGCCTACCCTCGAATAAAATTAAAATACGAATGGTTTTCCGCGCAAACATCCCCCCCCGGCTTGAAGGATCCCCTTCAAAAATAACTAAAACAACACACAATTAAACTAACACATAACTAACGCTAAGATTAAACTAACCACATAACTAACGCTAAGATTAAACTAACCACATAACTAACGCTAAGATTAAACCCAAATTTCGACTACAATTTCTAATCTAAAAAGCTAATTTAAACTATTGAAGGGGCAAAGGGCACAAACGGACAACAGGACGCATGTAAGACCCAGTCGTAGTCCTAACGCGAGCTACCCTAATTACCCCGTCGGAACCGGGAAAAACCTTTTCGACAATCCCTAATGGCCAATGGAGAGGCGGCATATTCTCCTTGGTGAACACAACCACAGTTCCGACAGTTAAAGGTTCAGTTGCTGTGTTCCATTTTTGCCGAGACTGCAACGTATGCAAGTATTTCATCCTCCATCGTTTCCAAAACGATTGCACCAACCGGTCTAATAATTTATGGCGTGCGGAAATGCTAAGTTTGATCTCGTCCATATCTATGGCGGGCAAATACTTCAAAGGCGTTAAATTAAAAAATGTGCTGGAGTTAGAGCGAGTGGCTCTGAGGGGTCACTTGACAACGTACGACAAAGTGGGCGACTATTCATGACGCACTCAATTTGAGCGAGCACAGTACTTAACTACTCTCGAAGGACAAAATTTGATCTCCTATTACTCGGTATAAATGACTCTTTAGACTCTTAATATTAGTCTCCCAATTTCCACCAAAATGACTCGCCGCTGGTACGTTCAGAGACCATTCGATGCGGTTCTCGGCTAGAATGTGAGCGAACTCCGAATTATAATACTTGCTGGCTAAGAGTTCATGTAGTTTTGCTAAAATACGTTTCGCGCCGACGTAGTTCGTACCGTTATCCGAATACAATTTACTTACAGGGCCACGGCGGGAAAGAAATCTTTTAAATACGCCCATAAAGCCCGCTGTGCTTAAATCACCAACGAGTTCTATATGCACAGCCCGAGTAGTCAGACATACGAAAATGCAGACGTAAGCTTTGGTGGATCTTATACCACGCCCGCGAGTGAGCGTGACCTTAAACGGACCAGCAAAATCAGACCCGGTGTGCATAAAGGGCTTTACGGATTGTATTACTCGACAAGACTTAAGGTCCGCCATTTCCGGAAATGACGGCTTAGGGCGTACCCGAAAGCAAGCTATACATCTGTGCACCCGATTGCGGATTAAATTACGTGCGGAAAGAATCCAATAATTCTGACGCAAGATTGACATCAGCAAGTCGGGGCCAGCGTGAGAATTCAATCTATGATGGTAATCAACTAATAAATTCATGATATCGTCTTTACGCGGTAAAACTATAGGGTGCCATTGGTCGAAACTCAACTGCGAGTTGGACAAGTGTCCACCTAACCTGACGATTCCATCTTGTAAAAAGGGCTTAAGGCGTTGAAAAGCGCGACTACAAGTTCTATTCGATTGTAATCTTGTAATTTCATCGGAAAAATGTGCACGTTGAAGTTCACGCAATACTAGCAACTCGGCATAGCTGTAATCGGACGCTACGATATACGAACGTCGCGGTAAAAGCTTCGCGAATTGACAAACGTAAATCACGCTACGCAATAATTTCGACCAAGAGGACAAATGGTTCGCCAAAGCAATGATTGGAGAAACCTCGCTCGAAACGTTCGCCACTAGAGCGTGTCTCTTCTCTTCCGGTGGTTGGGACACTGACGAAGGGTCAAAATCGGTTATTGGCTCACTGCGAGGGTTCCAAGTGAACCCAAGAAGGTCCGTGGAACCAAAGCGGGTGGTCCATTATTTGCATCGGGGTGAGTCCACGGGATAGACAATCGGCAGGGTTTTCCGCACCGCAACGTTCCGTGTTCTCGTCTTGAATTTTGGCCACTCGGTTCGCGACAAACGTATCCCAACGGTGGGGTGAAGAATGAACTCAACATAAAGCGACGCTTGTGTCAGAAAAGGCAAATATTCTGTCTATGTGAACTCTGTCACTACATGCACTGATAACTGCGGTGATAAGCTTGGCAAGGACTAATATCGCGCAAAGATCCAAGCGCGCGAGAGAGACGATCTTACGGGGGGAGACTCTTGACTTAGAGCTAATGAGGCTGATCGAATTTCTACCATTATTCTGGACGTGAAAATATACAACGCCCCCATAAGCCTTCTCGCTAGCGTCCGCAAACCCAACGATCGTGATGACGCTATTTCTATCGACGTTTATATGACGTGGTATTTTAATTTCGCTTAGTAAAGGAAGTTCCTCTCTCAAACGCAGCCACGACTGAACAATGCTATCAGGCGGTGGGTCATCCCAATCGCATTCACATAACCAAAGTTGTTTAATGAAAAGCTTAGTGTATAGCACCACCGGGGCTACGAAACTCATGACATCCCATAATCTAGCAACGCATGACAGCATTGTGCGCTTTGTGCACGTTTCTGCGGGCGGGTTTACCTTAAGGCTAAACACGTCGGACTCCGGCGACCAACACAAACTGAGCACCTTGTGCGTATCAGAATCATCGAATTCTTTTATCGCCGAAAGACGGTGTGATAGTGGGATTGTATTTAAAACCGTACGCGAATTACTAGTCCACTTGACGAGATCGAATTGACCCGCTTTCATGAGCTTTATAACCTCGGCGGTGGTTAGGGCGGCCTCCTCCACGCTACCAACTTTCAATTGCCCTCTCAGCTTTAGGATAAGAGGGACCTTCATCATCGTAGGCGAGCTGTCTCACCGTGCGTAACGCATGAAATGGGCTCGACTTTAAACCAAAGCAAACGCGGTTAAATTCAAACACCATTAGAGGTTCTTTTGGGTCAAAACGATATAAAATGCGTTGGAATCGACGGTCGCATTCACGGACCCCTATGCAAAGAAACATTTGGTGAATATCGGCGGATTATGCTATACTGAACAAACGAAAATATGCTATTATATTAAATAAACTGCCCTGTAAAGTTTGCTTACTATAGAGAATATCTTTAAGAGACAGGTGAGTGCTAGTTTTAGCACTAGCGTCGAGCACTACACGTAACTTAGACGTAAGTTTGTCTTCCCTAATGACCCCGTGATATGGTATGGAATACGACGGTGTGTCTTCGTAGTTGTCTAATTTTGGAGCCACAAGTGATATGTAACCCCCTCCCCTTATATATTCTTTAATGACGTCGTCATAAGCTTCCTTTAATCGGGGTGAGGCAAGCATCCTACGCTCCAAACTATAGAAACGTTTTTCCGCCATTTAACGCGAATCGCCGAGAGATAAAACATCTCCTTTTAAGGGTATCGCTACACTATATCGACCGTCGGGATCACGAACGGTCGTGCGGACGTAAATCTCCTCGCATAATCTATCATCTGGGCTAACTATAGGTGGAACGTTCACCTCCTCCATCTCCCAAAATTTGCGGACTTACGACTCGAGCGGTTCGACAGCAATACAACAATAAGAGGTTGCCGAAATATTATTCATAATAGGGGTGGAGCCAACGATGACATAGCCCAAGACGGTTTCCAGTGCGTAAGGCGAAGTATGCGAGGAGTTGCCCCTGACCTTATTGTGTAACAAAAGATGAGGTAAAAGCGATGCTCCAATGAGCATGTCTATGTCTCCGGAGACGACGTAAATATCGTCTGCCAGAGTCATGTTTTCAAATTCAATCATTGCCGAGGTGTCAACCGAAACGGTTGGCAGACGTTCTGTGACTTTATCTACTACTAATTCATTTATGTCAAAGTTAATATTACGATCTAGCCGAGAATAAAATTTCAAATTTATATAGCCCTGGGTAATTTTATTAGTACCTCCGATGCCTTTGACTACGGGACATGAAGGTGTCCTATTTATTGGCAGTCCTAAATGCTGACAACATTGCCGCGTTATAAGGCTACTTTGAGATCCGCTGTCTAGCAACGTACGGACACTTTGTTTGTTTCCACGCGAATTTTAACTACGATACGGGCTGTACCCAGTAACACGATTGAAGGAGACTGTGTTCCCACATTCGACAATGAGCACAGAGCGACGTCAGCAGGTCGACCGCTAGAATCGTCGACTTTAGTAAGTGTGATTTCCTTATCCGATTTACTTGACGCGGGTATGTTGCCGTTTTCGAAGTGTAATAACGTGTGATGTCTGCTGGCGCACTTGTTACACACGGAGCTAGAATTGCATTTAGCAACTAAATGTCTATCGCTTAGACAATTCAAATATAAGTTGTTCGTCTTTACTATTCTATAACGTTCGCTGGGTGAATGTCTACGAAAGGTCGCTCAATTATATAAATTAACGTGTTGTTTATTTTTAGATAGAACACAGGCGCTATGAAGCGATGCAGGCGCAGCGGTTACCTACGTTAGAGACCCTGCGGGTCTAGATGATGAATGAAGTCTGTCTGCGGTCGACACATTTCTTGACTTCTTGTTTGACGTTCGAGAAGCGCTGTATCACTTTAATTTGATCTCGCACAAAAGATGCTAATAAATCGAATGACGGTAACTCAGAACTATTTCACACGCACGCACGGTATCTGAGTCTAATTTCTTTAAGGCGATATGGAGAAACACCACGTCCATAAGGTTATTAAATTTCAGGTTCTTAAGTGCAGCCACCGATGCTACAAATTTATCCAAAAACTGCTCTAAGCTGGTGATGTTCGCGGATGATATAGCTTTAAGATCGAATATCTGGTCTAAATATGAAGAGGCTAACATTCGCTTATCTTCATATTTGTTTTTAAGCGTTTCGAATATTAACGAATTATTGTTGTGAAACCCGAACAAATAGACTGTGCCCTACCGCTTAATTTACTAATTAAGTAATATAATTTTTCAGCGTCGGATAACGATGGATTATTATGTATGTTCTTTTGAAAACTACTAAAGAAAAACGGCCATGTTTTAATATCGCCATTGAATACTGGAATATCTATGGGGTCAATCTAAGTGAATCACGTGGGCGTACCTGGGCTTCCGGCTTTGCTTCGCTTTGAGATGGGGACTGCAAGATCTTTGCCGTTCTTTTCACGCAACACAACATATGTTCAAATGATAGAAGCAGCTGATAGTTTACTGTATACTTAGGGTCGATTTGTAATTCCAAATTATTAATTTGGTCTAATATCTTTTCGTAATCCGTCCGCAAAGAGTCCACCGTTTCGATTTCACATAAAAACGTCTCCCGCACTGCTTCTACGTTAATATTCCTTATGTGATCACTTATATATTGTATACGTGAAAATAGTACGTCCCTCTTGGAGTAAAGAGTTTTAAGTTTAATTTCATTTCCAATAACTGCCATTTTAAATCACTATAATTAATATTCGATTAATCACAATTTATCGCACAACACTGGAGGATGGACACAGTGTAATACAACTGTATCTCACAACACTATTGTCTTATTGTGCCGTATTACGTCATTAAATTGAACACCTTTGCAATGAAACGAGACGACGCGCGTCGATAGATAAGAATCTAAAACTCATACTATTTTTTACAAATCGTGGGTAAGCCGAATAAGGCCAAGAGGAATCAAACTATTTTGAATAAATGAGTCGATTTACTTATGCGAGTAACTAATAAATAAATTTAAACTAAACAAACACTATTTAAATGAATAATTCTATTTGCGAATAAAACTAACCAAATTTTAATTTTAAACTAAACGAACATTATTTAAATCTATTCAATTTTAAATTAGAGTGCATTGTCTACGGAATTAATCTAGCAATTCGATGATTGAACGGTTGGTGAGGCTATAAGCACCGGTCCAAATCCGGCCGAATGACCAGAAAATGGATGGTGAGGTTACAAAACACCAGTCCAAATCCGGCTCGAAGGACCAGAAAATGGTTGGGTGGCGGGCCTAAAGGTTCCCGAGTTCCAATTCCCCGGTCGAGCCTTGGCCCTATAACCCGAGATGTTTACACTATATGGACTGTATACGCAAATGATTCCTAAACAAGATGGCGGATTTGGCACTTTTACTTGACAATGCACTCGCTCTTCCGAAAAAAACCTATTGCTTGCCAAGGTTATGAAGGAATCCTGCTTGAGCACATTAAGAGAAATGAAATTGGGGCGGATTAATTAACAAAACACAAATACTCAAGCATGCGTCATAGAAAAAGAAGCGCACTTACCGGGGTGTGACTTCCGTTGCTGCGGTGCTGCTTCTGGCAGATCTCCTGGGTCCACAGAGATGCGGTCCTGGTCGGTGGTGCGATGGAAAAGAGCGGTGCGCGACGATATCTCACACTAGGTGAGGCGGTTAATCCTGGAGCTCGACTGCTCCAGGTTGGTGCAGTTTGAAACTAGTGGTGCGCGTGGGCAAGAGCCCTCTAGGACGCGACTGTCCCAGGCGGTGTGGTTCCAACCAGCGGCGCAAAGGCCAGAGAGTGCACGAGGGCCGTGCGCGCGCTTATTTTGCTTCGGTACTTCTCTCAATGCGTCTCGGGGGGGGGGGGGGGCGCTTCTCATTGGTTGCGAGAATCACGCGACATTCTAGAATTATCTTCTTTCCCCTCTCACCCCACCACCCCGGTGTGTCGGAGGAACGATAAGTGAAGGAAAGGACAACGCTTGGCAAGCCTACCCTCGAATAAAATTAAAATACGAATGGTTTTCCTCGCAACCAATAATAGTATTGGGCCGTAACAATCCACCCCCAAATTTTATGTTAATGACCCACACAGTGGATTTGTTGATATAAAATTTTACTATATTGAGAGCATAATATGCACTACGCTCAAAAATTTGAACTTATGTGTATCTGTTCATTCCTCTTTCAATCTGTTACAATTCAGTAAATATTTTCATTCTACCCTACCCCAGGGAATGGCCGCCGCCAACACCCCTTCAACCATATCTATCCCAATGCGATAACCCATAAATTGTTATCTTGATAAGCTTATTGTATATTATGTTGTTAATATAGTGTTTCTCTGTAGTTTTTGACTTACATTTTAAGTCTTTAAAATATTAATTCAGCAATGTTGTCTTTATATGTACAATATTTTGAATATGTATTGAAATCAGATGGCTACACACCCACAGGATAAATGTGATTCAGCCATTCACCCTGACCCAACTCCCCAAATTTATTCAATAAAAAATATTTTACAAAATTATCTTACAATCAATATTTACAGATAGTCATTAATATAATTAATACACAATGAGCTATTATGTACCACGTACTAGAGGCGACACTGCATTCAGCTACTCTGTTCCACTCAACTGCAGTGCATACACCGCACTTTTATCAGTCACTAGCTAGGCGCTTGTGGAGTTGTCACGTGTTGTGTTGATTTAAAAAAAATCGCTTGATAAAAGTATGCTGTCGTGTGTACTTAGATATTGCACAAATAATTCAAGAAATGTTAGTAAAAATCAAGAGATTACTTTTCATCGGTTAATAAGATACTTAATCAATAAAAAAATTATAAATTTATAATTAAACAAATTTTTCCAAAGACGCCATTTCGTGTCATGGAATATAGATTATGAAATTAATATGTTCAGATGCGACATTTCTGTGGGTACTTAAGTATAGGACGAATATATTATTATACACATTTTTTGTAGAAACATATATACGTTATTATAATTAGGCTAAATTTTTCATGTTTAAATCTGCTTAATATTCTTTTATTTTATTATTAGGTTTCTAAGTCAAAGTGGAATAAATTCGTCCATTTTTAATTCTTTCGTGCCCAGTATTTATGAACGACTCTTATTCTAATTTAAATAAATGTATTTGTAATTTAAATTTTATATTAATAAGTTTTGTCAAACATACAGTTAGTATGTTTTTTTTATATTTGACATAGATATCTTTTAAAATATTCAGATAAAAATATCATTAAAACGTAATTGTGATATAATATTATATTAAATAAGCAAATATAATATACAAAATAAATGACAAAATTTGAATATTGTTCTCGATATAATTTACCTGTTTAACAATACAATCTAGGTACTATTACATACGGATCATTCTACCTATGTTTATTCTATGATAAAAAAAACAACCGCGCGAACACAGTGTTTGCGCGCACATTTTTTGTTTGAGATAGCTGTTCTAGTACGTAAGTACTTATTACTTCAATGTTAATACATCATTTTTCTTATTTTTAATTATTTTGTGTCTTGCTCATAACTTTAATAATTTTAAATTTATTTTTCAAAAGGTAGTGCCTTATAAGCTAAGTGAACCCCGTTCACGAAGACAGGGCTCGAGAAAGGTTAAGAACATAAAACGACCCTATTCCACTTGTATCAGGTTTGTATTATTAATTTATTATCGATTATCCCTTACAATATATATATATATATATATATATATATATATATATATATATATATATATATATATATAAATTATATATATATACTCTATAGGGGGAGTCAAACGGCTACACGCCGTGCGCGGTGAGCGCCAACCAATTAGATGCACTCCCTCCGAAGGGACTGACCGTAGTCCACAGCAAAATAACTGGTGAGCCAGTAAAAGAGGCTTGGCTCCTTGTTAGTGCGTAAGCACAAACATCGACCGAAGTCGCGCATGTCAATGCGTGTAAACGCTATACAGAATACGAACGAATCCAGCGACAGTGAATGTACGTCACACGATTTAGACAAATAGGCACACTGGCCGTAAATCCTCCGTGAGCGCCACCACCTGCCATTCCACTGCTTCTGCAGACGTGATGTAAGTGTATGGCATCACCACCGAATGCATGATTAACACGGCTACTAGCCGCAGAGCGTGTCATGAGTCTACCGCTCACCTCAAAGGAATGGGGTCCCACGTTGTGCGGCTTTCGGCCGCAGCCTTGAGAGTCTCTTCAGATCCTCCCGCCAGCTACCACCTGCATGAGGTCAACACATATGCTCCACCAACCAATACAACGGCAGATATAGCCAAAAGGTAGTTATAAGATAAGAGTAATAATTCGCCATCAGAAAGGGTTTGTGTCACTGACGTTGAGTAAATGCAATTTCGATCATGTTTGCCTCACCCATCAACAAGTTGCCTTCAATTATTCAAAGGTGGAAAAGTTACAGAGATATATTATTATGTTGTTATATAAAACATCATGGAGGTCAGACAGTCTGCAACCCCGTAATGCATGGAACCAACTTGAGCAAAGCTACTTAGGTGTTAGTCAAACCAAGAAGCAGAAAGCCATTGAGAATAGCGTCCCACCAAACAACCATCGCAGAGACGCAATGCTACAGAACGCAACAAGCATCAATACGACTATCGTCGGGCTTACACCATCCCAAGGTCCCCCATACATCTCAAGCTGTATTTGTGCGTGTTGCATACCCGTAACATTCATTGCCGTCTCCGAGTGCCGGGACAAACTTGTGTCTGAAGTCGAGTCTCTGCTGGACAGAGTCTCGGATTGGAGGCGACTAAATCTAGTCCAGTTTAACCCCCAGAAGATACAAGTTTGCACGTTAACCGCTAAAAAGAACCCCTTTGTCGTATCCCCTCAGTTTCAAGGCACTCCCCTTGTTGCCTCAGCCAGTATCGGAATCCTCGGCGTCGACATATCGAGTGACGTGCAGTTTCGTGGTCACTTGGAAGGGAAGGCCAAATTGGCCTCTAAAAAACTTGGCGTGCTCAGCAGAGCGGGACAGTATTTCATGCCGGCACACCGCCTGCAACTTTACAAGGCGCAGGTTCGGCCGCACATGGAATACTGTTCCCATCTCTGGGCTGGGGCTCCCCAGTACCAGCTTCTTCCACTTGACCGCATCCAGCGCAGAGCGGCTCGAATCGTCGACGACCGAGTGCTTTCCGATCGGCTCGATTCACTGGCACTGCGAAGAGATGTTGCATCTCTTTGCGTATTTTATCGCATCTATCACGGGGAGTGCTCTGAGGAATTGTTCGGATTAATCCCAGCTGCCAAATTTCGTGAACGCACTAAACGTCAAACGTCCCGATACCATCCACACCATCTGGATACTTGGCGGTCCACCACTGTACGTTTCACAAGGAGTTTTCTTCCACGTACAACCTCTCTGTGGAATAGTTTACCACCGGCGATTTTTCCGGACCGATACGACCTGGGGACCTTCAAGAAAAGAGCTTACTCCTTTCTAAAGGGCCGGCAACGCACCCGCAATTCTCCTGGTGTTGCGGTTGATCATGGGCGGTGGTAGTCACTTAACATCAGGTGAGCCGCATGCTCGTTTGCCCCTTCTTCTATAAAAAAAAATCGACCGGAACCACAAGAGTGCGTCGAATCAGGCGCAGCACACCCGCAGATCCATCATAAGACGCAATACCGCAAGAAGCAATAAGCATCTCTCAATGACTGTAACTGTGATTTTAGTTATAAGATTATAATTATCAATCTTTGAATGCGTTTCAAAAATAAACTGTTATGTTATTTATTTCATACGAAACGTACCTATTTTATATTAAAAAAATTTTTCGTCATAAATAAATGATTAGGGCTAATGAGTGTGTAGTATGTAAAATTATTTTATCTGCTATCAAATTATTTACTAAATTAGTGCAACACAATTTCTTTTTTTGACACTATCATTAAACACAATTGCAAAATTACAATTTAGTTGTTTTACTTACCTTAGCGTCAAGTATAATTTTTCTGCTGGAGATATACCTCCATATCATTTTGGATTAATTCCAGACTCTAAATCGCCCTTGATAGCTTCAAGAATATAGTCAAAAGTTTCTACACTCATTCTAATGTAGTTGTAGAATTTGTCGGGACATTATCTCTGTTCTTCATAATTTCGACAAAACTTGCCTTTTCTTTTCCTTGCCCTATAGTAGGGATTAACTTCTTCTTTTGACAACCATAAATCGAGCGTTAGGAATAAATTTGAATCAAAAAGATGTCACCGTTGTTTAGATATTTTATTCATGAATAAAAACTAATGATATCTCGACAATATAACCATGAATACATCACTACGCCGCTATAGTGTCGCACGATCTGCCCGCTCGTTTCGAGAACGGGTCTGCGCCCGGGGTTTTCCACCCCTCTCCCGCGTCGCCCCGCTGCACGCAAGGTTTGAGACAGAGGCCTTATCACCTATAAGGCCTTTGTCTAGTAAATTATAGTATGTGCCAAATCGATTGAGAAAAACGGACAATGAACTTTCGGTCGTTTAACCAGGGGTTACAAACCTTCAATATATATGCTCATTTTATATGAAGTACTTTCTTTATTTATAATGATTTTTTTATTATTTTTTATAATGATTGATATAATATATATTTATTAACTATTATTAAAAAGTTATGTAAAAGATTGCTGTGGAAGAAAAATCATATATTGTAGTAGTAGTAGTACTTTATTTATTTAACAACAAAAAACATTAATTTAAAACACATATAAAGTTTCGAGTGATAACGACACCGAAAAAGTACGTACTTATTCAAAATATAAAACTTTATTTTCAATATTTTATAAGAACTTTATTTTTATTCGGTGCAATCATCACTCGTATCTTCACTTGATGTGTGTTCAGTTCAGATGAACTGTCTGTAACATTAATTATAAAGTGATCTGAAGTTTGGTTTATTCTATCATCCATGCCACTCATTATTTGTTCAACTTTAAGCCAAAGCAAACCTTAAACCAAACCGAAAAAGGTGACGCATCTCTGGCTGCCATTCATGGATCAGTTCTCTCTGCGACTGTCCTGCTACACATCAATGATCTACTTTTAACAGTTATTGTTGCATATGCAGACGACAGCACAGTCACAGAGAGGTTTATGTCTAGAGCAAAAGACAGAGGGGCAGTAATACGTTCACTCAGAGAGGCCATGGTTGAGCGAATAAATGCGACTTTAACCTCTCAAGCCCCTAGCGGTCGATTATTTCGAATAATATATATTAAAATAATTGTGATTTTCACGCTGCCGACATTCGCTTGGTATGTTTTTTTGTTATCTAAATACAATAAAATCTTTTGATTGTAATGAAGTAAAAACTGACTTTTGTTTAGACCACAGGATAGAAAATTTTGTATAGATTTTTTAATGCCAAACTTGGTAGAAAAGTAGTCTCAAAATATAAGTTTTAATGGTTTTAAGTTCGGGATCCTATGCAGTCACATGCGCTCGGTAAATCCCGAAATTTTTATGGTGCTTAAAGGGTTAAGTCTTGTCTTCCAATCGGGGAACGACAGTCTGGTCACTTTAAATGCCGCCAAAACGCAGGTATGTTTGTTTTCAGCAAAACGGAGTCCCTTTGACCTAACTCCTACTTTCCGATGTACATCTGTGGAGGTTACTGATCATCTCGAGTTTCTCGGCATACGGTTGAGTGCTAACCTCAACTTTGGTGCTAACATTCAGTCGAAAGCACAAACTGCGGGCAAAAAACTGTGCTTTTTCAACAAGGTGAAGCGATACTTCACGTCTGGACTGGTACTCATTTTATGTAACGCTCAATTCACAATATAAATGGAGTATTGTAGTTACTTTTGGGATAGCTAAGGAAAATATCAGCTTGCCGCACTCGACTCAGTACAACGCAGAGCCAAGAGGCTTATCTGCGACAAAATGCTGGTGGAAACTATGCTTCACAAATTAGGTCACCACCGCCAATATGCTCGTTTGTCCGTCTTCTACAGATTGTACTTCGGAGAGTGTGCGCCCATGAGTTTCTTGAGCTTATACCGCCATCTCCATTCACCTATCGAAGTGCTAGACGTACTGCCGCTTACCGTCCACACTTGATGGATATTCCGAATATTCGCACTAAGCGCTATAAGTCATCTTTCATAATGCGCACAGCCATGGAGTTGAATGTCCTGCCGGCGTCTGTTTTTACCAGTGCCTATAACCTTAGCCTCTTCAAGGTGCTTATTAACAGGTTACTGCTGGACAAACTCGCTCAATCGTAGACCTCATCTCTGCCTTCGGCCAGATGATGTTGTAGATCGAGCCCACTTTTAATTAAAAATATAGTGAGTGACACACTATTCCTTAACGTTAACTAGGAGAGAACACGTAAAATGATGTTAACTCTTCGTCCTTTTGTATGACGGATTATAGGCAACTGAACAGATCTCCAAATGCACGCAACGGGAGTTACAAAACTTCAATACAGTTCGTACAGAAAAAGAAAATCTCATCATCATCATTACAGTCCTTCACAAGTCCACTGCTGAACATAGGCCTCCCCCAAAGTATGCCTCAAAGCACGGTCCTGAGCCACCTGCATCCATCGACTTCCCGCATGTTCCTGCACTTCGCCTACCGGTACGAGACTGCCACTCGAGAACCTTTCTTTCACAACGGTTGTCGGTTCTTCGAGCTATATGGCCGGCCCATTGCCTCTTCAGCTTACTAATCCGATGCGCTATGTTGATCACACTGGTTCTACTGCGGATATCCTCATTTCTAAGTTTATCATGCAGAGAAACTCCGAGCATTGCCCTCTCCATAGCCCGCTGAGCGACTTTGAGCGTCCTCATACGGCCAACAGTGAAGACCACGTCTCGGTTCCGTAGGTCATCATTGGCAACACGGACTACACTAAGCTCGAAGTTGTTAACGAGTACGTTTACCTGGGACAAATAGTCCGACTAGGTAAGTCCAACTTCGACCGAGAGGTCAATCGACGGATTCAACTCGGCTGGGCAACGTTCGGGAAATAACGACACATCTTCTCATCAGGTATACCTCAAAACCTGAAAACTAGGTTTTACAACCAGTGCGTGTTGCCAGTGATAACCTACGAAAAAGAAATTGCACGGAACAAATTATAGACCACATTTTTGCATATTTCAGCAAATTGTACAGAAAACCGAAGAGTACAATGTGCTACTTTGTCTTGCATATATGGACTGTGAAAAGGCCTTTAATGTCGTCAAAATTAGGGCGTAACACCGCCTTCGTCCTTTTAGCGGTGCTAAGTTGCTTGTCGGTTTATCGATGAGCCAGTGTTTGTTCAGTAAGGTTACAATGGCAATCCGTACACAGAATACGAAATCTATCCAGCTGCAGAGAGGTATCAGGCAGTGTGACGTTATAGCAATTACACTCTTCACCACTGCGTTGGAAGACATTCTTAAGACGAGGCATGACCCTAAACGCAAGTTTTATAATGCCTCAAAGTATATGATCCACTGCAGTAAACAAACCCAAAAAAATATATGATATTGTCCAGGATATATGCTAGTTAGATAGTGTGTTGAAAACATGATACCACTAATTTAATATGATAGAAAAAAATCATAAATATACCTCTAAAAATTTCTTTTAACAAGTAAAAACCATACTAGTATACATGCAATCATTCTGATTTTTGTCAGATTTTTATACATTCAACATATTAACCTTATAGTGTTTTAATTTTTTAGTCCTACTAATAGTTTTTTTAAATCGCATATTCCTATTTCTGAAATAATACGTACGGATGTTTGCGTAAACGCCTGTGCAGAGTCACTGCCGGCCGTGGCCTGGTGCTGTAGAGACGTGTCACTCTTTTTGCCGCAGTATTTACGTTAAGATTTTTTAAGGACGCGATTACAAAATTGATATAGGTAGAGAATCGAATTTTTCCATTGACACGGGTCACGCATACAAGTGTACGTGCACGGTTGGCTGCGGGAATCTTAGTCAAATAAAATTATTTTAATAATTTGAAAGATCGAATTTGTTTTTGATTTCTTATACCTCAAAAATATACTTAGATACATAGAGTAATTAGACTTAGATACGAAATACGAATACCTTACTCTAGAGACTACTTGGCACTGGGAGCCCTCTACTGGCAGTGAGATGTTAGCTGTGGACTTTGGGCTGGTTTTGTCAGTTATGATAAGACCCTACATACGGACTTGATGGAGTGACCTGAAGGTGAACTTCAGTAACTAATACTGGAACACCTGGACTAGTACAACTAGGTGTGCCGAGTTTGAGCTCGTTTTGTTAGGTATGATTAGTCCTTACCTCCGGACTTGACGGAGTGACTTGAAGGTGTACTTTAGTAATCGCTATTGAAACTGGTCGCCGAATACTACTGGGCATAATGATTTCTTATATTTACGCGAACATTGCACATGATTAAAACTACTTTTACGGATTTTATCGCGTTTATTTTTACTTTTTATTTTTTAATTCCCGACGTTTCGGGCGCTTTCCAGCACCCATGGTCACGGTCATCTCAGTCCCCCGTGACCATGGGTGCTGGAAAGCGCCCGAAACGTCGGGAATTAAAAATAAAAAGTAAAAATAAACGCGATAAAATCCGTAAAAAGTAGTTTTAATCACTACTGGGCTTGCTGAGTTTGGGCTCGTTTTGTTAGGTATGATGAGTCCTTACCTCCGGACTTGACGGAGTGACCTGAAGGTGTACTTTAGTAATCGCTATTGGAACTGGTCGCCGAGTACTACTAGGTGTGCCGAGTTTGGGCTCGTTTTGTTAGGTATGATGAGTCCTTACCTCCGGAGTTGACGGAGTGACCTGAAGGTGTATTTGGTAATCGGTATTGAAACTGGTCGCCGAGTACTACTAGTTGTGCCGAGTTATTGCTCGTTTTGTTAGGTGTGATGAGTTCTTACCTCCGGACTTGACGGAGTGACCTGAAGGTGTACTTTAGTAATCGCTATTGGAACTGGTTGCCGACTACTACTAAGTGTGCCTAGTTTGGGTTCGCTTCGTTTGGTATAATGAGTTCTTACCTCCGGACTTGACGGACTTGACCTAATTTATTACGTCAAGTAAATGCGCGACATTTCCCACGCCATTGATAAGCCCGCGACGTACTCGTATTCCCGCCGCCGACGGCTGAAGAAGCAACAGCTGATCGTAGTAGTGTAACTCGGTGCTCCCGTGTCGTAATTGTAATAGGATTACGTCACATTGTTGTCGCTCTTTTAATTTTTATTAAGCACTTTTAAGTTTAATTTTGAACATATGTTTTCGAGGTGAGTGATATATGATTTTAGTAGTTTCGAACCTTGCCAGTACGGATCTAAATCGTAATAAACAATGATTTTTCATTCATCTCGGATAAGCCTCATGTTTGATGTTTTATCGAAGTATAAATTCTGTGTATCCTTAAAATTTGTTACATTAAATGCTCCTTGTGCTGTTTGTGCGAATAACGTAAAAATAAGCAGTTTGTACATGATAAAATTACAAAGTTTGATACTAGATCGTTTTTGTTCGCCGATGATCCTGCGAAGGTGGTATTTAATACTCTTCACAGCCGCTTCCCACAGACCCCCTGCACTGGGCCATGATGGAGCATTGAAATGCCATGTGATATTCATTTCGCTTATTTCTGATAAGAACTCATTTGTGATAATAGATTTTAGATCAATAATTTCTTGATTGATGATTCTGTTGGCACCTACGAAATTCGTACCATTATCGCTGTAAATGTGATGTGGTGTGCCATGCCTCGCTGCCATTCTTCTTAATACTGCAAAGAATACTGATGAAGTTAAATCGGATACTAACTCAAGATGTATGGCCTTTGTTACCATACAAACAAACACTGCTGTGTATCCTTTAAAGGTCTTGATTCCTCTGCTTTTACTTAATCTTATGTCATGAAGAAATGGTCTCGACGGATTTATTCTTGCTTCAGGAAGATCGCCCATAAGCTGATAATGTTTTGTAGGGTTGTGTTTTTTACAGGTTACGCAGTTTTGCAGGCGTTTTTTGATTGCTCTGTTCTCACCTAGGACCCAATACTGTTGTCGTAGCCACGCTAAGGTGACACGGGCTCCTCCGTGATATGTCATTTTATGGGCTTGATTAATGAGTAGGTTTGTCAGGTGACTCTCGTGGGGATGCATCATTTCTTTGCTGATCGAAGCGTTTTGCAGTCTGCCACCTACTCTCAACATACCTTCAGAATCGATAAAAGGATTTAAAGGTAATAATTTGATTTTTGGGCTTGCTTTGTTATGCTTTTGTAAATAGCCCATATCTTCTCCGAATTCCTTGCTTTGTATGTGCTTGATAATTTTTTGCTTTGCCTTTTGTAACTCTTGTGCTGTTAAATAGCTTTGCTTATTATTTTGCTTTATACGTAGTATGTAAGCTAATATTCATGTCACTCACGTGAAACTGCTGTGCTTGCTTATTAATTGGGTAATGACGTCGTCTTCACTTGAGCAGGTTGTGGTGTGTACTTGCTTTATGGTTTTGACCTCTTCATCGGTGGTTTAAGTGATCTTCTTTACGTTATCATCGTCGGAGTATGATAACCACGCTGGTCCATGCCACCACAACTGATGTCGATGAAGCTGTTTCGTGCTGATTCCGCGGCTGACACAGTCAGCTGGGTTATCCCGCGATTTGACATAGCGCCTACATTCCGATTGTAAAACTTCTGTGATCTTAGCTACTCTGTTGGCTACAAAGACGTTCCAGCGTTTCGGATCTCCGTACAGCCAACCCAATACTGCTGTCGAATCACACCATCCAAACATTTTGATATTGTAATCTACCAAACATGATTTCACCTTTTCCATGAACTTTAATAAAAGTAGGGTTGCACACAGTTCTAAGCGAGGTAAGCTGATCTTCTTTTTCGGTGGTACTAGCCTGGATTTTGCTGTACCGAGGACGACGGATATGTTTTTACTTCCCTCTTGTTTTTCACGAACTATCTTGCAATAAATTACGCAAGCGAACGCGTTCATCGACGCGTCACTGAACCCATGAATAATGATGACGTCGTTTTTGTTGCTCTTTAACCATCTTGGTATACGTATCTGTGATATATTTTTGATATCTTCTTTGATCTTCGTCCAATCCACTTGAATCTCATGAGGAAGCTCGCCGTCCCATTTTAAGTCATATTGCCAAATTTTTTGGAATAATAATTTCAATTTTGTGCGTTAAAAATGCGGCGTTAAAAATCCTACTGGGTCGTAGAGCTTTGAGATATTTGATAACAAGCTTCTTTTCGTTAGTTTTGATGTTGATAAATCGATTTTCAAGTCAAAAGTAAGCTGATCTGATTGCGTAAGCCATTGCAGGCCTAAGGTTTTTGTAAATACTTCAGTTTTGAAGTCATATGTTTGCTGGTTGGTATTTGCTGTGCTGACTACCTCTAGAAGACACGGTGTATTGGCTGACCATTTTATTAAATTAAATCCACCTGCTTTTAGTAAGTTTTTTAACTCTGATTGTAGCTTTTTAGCTGATGCCTGGTCATGACTCTCACTGATCAGGTCGTCCATATAAAAATGCCTTGCTGGACCTTCGCTGCTGGGCTTTCCTAATACTTATGACCTTCATCTTTGGCTAGCTGTTTAAATACCATCATGGCAAAAAATGGTGCTGCTTTAGTTCCATATGTGACAGTAGCTAATTGATATTCTTGTAAAGTTGGTTGATTGATATATTGAGATAAACATGATTCTTTGATATCTCTGATCTTCTTCGTGAATGAGAATTTGCCGTAACATTTTCACGATGTGAGCGGTGTAAGCATATTGGTACTGTCGCCAGGTGATAATTAGTGATAAAAGGTCCTGTTGCAGGTTGGGACCCTGGTGCATAACGTCGTTCAAGCTTAAGCCGCTAGAAGTTTTTGACGCTCCGTTAAAGACTACTCGAAGCGAAGTTGTTGTTGACTCCGGTCGTTGAATGCAATGATGTGGTAAATACAGACTATAAACAGGCGTCTTGTTGCATGGCGACATTTTCATATGACCTAATTCCAAATACTCGTGGATAAATGATTTATATTCTTTTTCAATATCTTTTCGGCAAGTAAATCTTTTTTTCTAACTGTTTAAACTGCGCTATTGCTCTTGATTTTGATTCTCCCAATTTTGAAATGGCAATCTAACTATATATTTACCATCTTCTTGCCTTGTTGTCGTATTTTTGAAATATTCCAGGCATTGAGCATCTTCTTGGATCATGGTGAGTTCGTCAGGTATGTTTTCTATCTCCCAAAAACGTTGAATCTCATCTATATTGTTCATAATAACGTTGCATTGATAGGATTTTACGTTGCCACTAAAATCACCGAGACGAGTGCACAGGTTGTGATTGTTCTGATGAAATGATACCGCCTAATATGATAGAAGAATAGACGTCCGCCCCTAGCAACATTTTCTAGATATGACCAGTCTGGTTTGTCGAATGTCTGTTGGGCAGATTGTTAATTAAGTTTTTCATGATAAACACATCTGATGTCAATCGATAGTCGCTGTAAGCCGATGAGCAAGTTATGTTAATAACACCTTTACAATTATTTTCCTTTGCTCCTACTCCGAAAATGACACCTTTGCACCTCTGTCGAGGAAGTTGTAACATTTGAGCTGCCTTCTCAGTAATCAGGGAGGTCTGGGAACCCTGATCAATCAGCGCTCGAATTTTGACATAAGTGACATTAACACACTGTACTTTTACTAATGCTGTTGCTAAGAGGGTTTCATTTATATTATTTTGTGACACATTTCTACGTTGTTCTGTTTCTGAGGTCAACGGCTTCACGTAGGCCTCGTGTATGAGTGTGTTATGTCGGCCATTACACTCGCGGCAACGTTTTTCCGATGCAATTTTTATCGTAGTGATCGTAAATACAATTGAAGCAATATTTCAATTTCGCAGTTGTATTTCGCCTTTCCGTTGGTTGTAATATGAGAAAGTTGCTGCAGTGAAATATGCCGTAGTTTTCATTTTTGCATAGTGGAAATCCTGTTTGTGAATTTTTCGGTGCATAATTTGTGACTTGATTATGATTGCTGGTAAATGATTTAAAATAATGAGGATTCTTTTGATGAGATGTTGTTTCAGGCTGAGAAGATTTTGTTGTGTAGTCTTGTTTGCGTCGAGATGATTCTAGTGACGTAAATTTATTTTCCAAAAAAATCAAAAATCTGCTAAAGTTTGTAAATCCCTAGGATTCTTTAGAGATTCGATGTAGTCTTTGTGAGTCTCGGCATCTAGTTTTTGAGACAAAATATGTACCACCAAAGGATCCCATGAACTTATGTCTATGCCTAGATCTTTTATGGCATTTAGGCTTTCGTTTACGCTGTCATAAATTTTCTTAAATATGTGCTGCTGATTGCTGTTGAGCGGTAGGTAAATTTAAAAGAATGTTGATATGGGACCCAAAAATTAATGTGTTATTATTGTATCGATGATTCAACAAATCCCAACAAACTTGATAGTTGTCCGAACTGATATGCAGATGCTGTACCTTTTTTCCGGTTCCTCTCTAAGTTTACTTTTCAAAAACTGCATTTTTTGGGCATTTGACGAGGTTCGATTGGTATGAACTGCTTCGCAAAACAAATCCTTGAATGATACCCACTGATAATAATTGCCAGTGAACGTAGGTATTTCCATCTGGGGTATGGACTTTTCTCGGTAACTTTCAGACCACATCTTTGTATTGATATCTTTCTTGACTTGGCTAAATTTTTGTTCATAGAAGCTGAAGGTTTCTTCATACGCTTCATTGGAGCCATCCAATTCGCTATCCAGCTCCCAGTGTAAGGCATCGATAGCTGTCCAACGAGACTGTATAGTACGTAACAAGTCTTCGAATTCCCATTTCTCTGATACTAATTCCCGGTTGATATTTGATAGTGTTCGTTGAAATGCTTTAAAATTGCTATTCTGTTTTTTCAACGTTTCTTCTGTTTTGCTCAATGTTGATCTTGTACTTATTTGTGGCGTGATTGAATTTGTTTTAGAGACAAATGTAGGGGGCTTTAACAGTGGTTTTCCAGGTCTATCCTCTGTCAAAGGCTAGTTAGGATAGTTTCGGATATGCGCTCTAATGTTGTCAAATCTCTCCTTCAACCTTTCACATTCTTGATCTATTCTTTCTCTGCTTGGTACATCCATATCCAGTTGTGATAAATGCTGATAACTCTTCTCATACTCCAACCAATAGTTGTCTAGAGTATTTAATCTGCGTTTGATATAGTCTGGAGTCTTCCTATCAGACCCGTCCTTCTTGAAATTAGTATAAAAATTTTCAATTGCTGTTGATAGCTGCTGCTGCCTAGTGAGGACATCGTTGACAGACATCATGATATGGAGATAAGTAAAATGGAAAGATCTTACATGATGTGATGCTGGTTGCTGATTTTGCAGAGGTGATTGGCGCGTTCGTGCTGTAGTAGTTGTGAGTACCCAACGAAGACTTAGATTCTCCTGATGCGCTGCAAGCTGCTACTGCTGGGCGGCGCCCCAAGACTCGCTACGCCCACAAGTGCTGCTTGAGCCTTGATGCTTTGTGACACCGATGGCAGGAGCTTATTGATAATGATATGATGCTGCACACTTATTAGTACAGACTGAAAAGCTATTGCACACGTCACTTAGTGCACTATGTCGCAATAGGTCACTGAGCGGAAACACTCTTTTTTTCGGTCGTTAAAACCCGAATTTCTGGTCCCGCTGTGGAGCTCGAAGGACCATAAAAATGTACGGAACACCTTTAAATGATAGTTGATAGGAAAAATTATTTTATTTAAAATAAATAATGATATTATATAATGATATTGATAATGATATAGAACGCGTCTACCGTGTTCTGAGCGACAACGTCAACTCCTCAAAAACCAAAGTGAATGACGCAAATTATGTTGACCTAAATAAATTGCTTACACACTAAAATGTACGGTTGCACTCTACAATAGTCTTTATAGTAGAGTCGTTGGAGGACCTAAGCCCTACGTTCAATGAACTCGTGACCAATGCAGCTTTATTATGGTTGTAACACGCATGGGTCGGTTTGACCGGTGAAGGGCTATGGCTACGCTCTCACAGAATACCACAGCTAAATGCTACTATATTTTGTATTATGAGTGTAGAGAACCGGTGACTGTTTTTACTGGAAAGGAGGCATTCCACCGTAATCCTCAGAGGTGACAACGTGTCTGCGCTTTGATTCATGATAAATGTAGATTATTCTTCTACTTCTGATAGTACCCCTGAATTGTTACTGGCCCAACCCTTCAGATGAAAGTTTGCTTTTGCGTGAATATCTTTCACTTCTTTGGATATCTTTTTTGCTTCGGTTGTAGACGCGAATCGTCCATGTAATGGTTTCTTTTGATTGCTTTCACTGCTTCGGGATGAGTGTTCTTAAATTCTTCTGCGTTCTTATTCATTACGTATATTGCCGTTGCCGGTGATTACGCTGCACCAAAGATGATTGAAGACATTCAGGAACCTGAGACTGTCTCGGTCGTCTTCTCTAACTTTGACTCGGATGAACATATCTTGTATATCAGCCATGACGGCCACTGGTCCCTCTCTGAAGCGCATCAGTACTCCAAATAGTGACTGTAATAGGTCTGGGCCTGATAGTAAGGCGTCGTTGAGGCTCTTCCCTTCATACTTGGCAGCTGCGTCGAACACTATTCTCGGCTTCTTCTTAACTGGGTGCACAACAGCGAAGTGGGGTAAGTAGAATGTTCTTCCTTTGTTGGAGGTTTCTGGAGCTTTCTCTGCATATGCCTTCTCAATTAGACTCAGGATCTGCTTCTTTTCGTGCTCTTTTGCTTCTTGGTCTTGATCTAGTTTCTTCTCGATGTTGAACAGGCGTCGGATTGCTTGGTTGTAATTATTGGGTAGGGTTTCGTCTTCTTTTTTCCACAGGAGTCCTGTTTCATATTGACCGCTTGGCAGTTTCTTTGTAGTCTTCTCAAGGGTTTCTAGTGCTCTTCTGTCGCTGTCATTGGTTGGCGACCGATTTTGAATCTCGAGAGATTCCAACTGAAAGTGTTCTCGGACGATTTCTTCTATGTTTTCTTCATCAGTGGTCGCTCTGCCATAGTGAGTGCAGTTTTCTGTTCCAGTTGCTCCTGTTTCACATTCGTGTAATACCCACCCTAAGTTTGTGAGGGAGGCTACAGGATCTGACGGTTTGCCCTTCTTTAGCTTTCTTGTTACTATTAGTCCCCAGTTGTCTTGGCCTGTCAGTAACTTGGGTCTTTCGGTGACGGAGAGGAGTTGGCTTTCAATCGCTTTTAGATGTTCGCAGTTTCTCACGGTGTCCTTGTTTATACATTGTTCAGACAGCTTCAGGTCATCGATGGTCCTTGCTACGATAGTTCTCTTTTCTCTTCTGTGAGCCCCTTTTATTTTGAACTCGATTTTCTGTGAACTATCTTTTCTCTCGTCTAAGAGTGTAACCGTTGACTCTTCGCCTAGTAATGCTAACACGCGAACTTGGCCTTTTGGGCCATAGAGGTTCACTGGGATCATCTTCAGGTAGGCCTTCTCTTCTCCTTTGGCGTTGTGAATTGAGGCGACCTTTTCTTCTGACGTGCTACTGGTATCTTTTTCCTTCGCTTCTTTTTCTATTGGTGCTGGTGGTTTGTCGGAATGCAAGATGGTATGATGCCATCTTTTACACAGCTTGCAGACTGGGGCTTTACAGATGATTCTTGAGTGCTTAAATCGGAGGCACTTGAAGCATATCTTTGCCTTCTTGGTCATATCCCATTTTCCACTCAGGTTAGCTTCTTTGAACTTCTTGCATTCTAGTGCGAAGTGTTCTTCTTCACAGAAAGGACATGACTTCTTATATTTTTCTTTTGACGCTTCTTGTACCAAATGAACGGGTTTTCTTATTCCTCTCTTTTGCTCTGAGGATGCTTGAGGTGGAGCGAATTCTCCGCACATGTCGGCTTCTGTCCCTAGGAACGCTTCGACGAGTAATAGCTCCTGAATTTCTTCATCTCTTCTGCTTCTGTGGTAAGCGAACCAACGAAACTTCATTGTCAACTTTAAGTCGGCATCTTGTCCACTATAACTCTCAGTGTTTCAGGGGAACTGAGATACTGTGGTTTCTTCAGGGCTTTGATTTTCTCGACGGCGTTCTTCACTTTGCTTGCAAATACGCATATGTCGCTTGGATTCTCGCCGACTTTTTGAAGGTTCTTCATTTTCTCTAGTTCTGCTAATTCCAGTGCTCCAGGTCTTCCGAATCTCGCTTCTAGTCCCTTGATTACTTCGTGTGGGTCTTCGGCGGTGAACAGCAGGCTTTGGACAGCTTCTCTAGCTTTTCCTTGGATCGCTATTCTAAGGCGCGCTAGATTCTGATTGTTACTGAAAGAAGCGGCCATATCCTCCTATGATCTCTTGAATGCCAACCATTCTTCACAGGTTCCGTTCGTGAGGGAGTTCGAGGTGCTTCGGTGAAACGGCGTCACGTGCCTTCTCGGATAACTTAAGTATGACTGAAGCCAGTTCCTGGATGTCAATCTTCTTTTCTTCTGCCTCTATCGGTTTGTGGTTTTTATTAGGTATGTCTCCGGTCTGGATGAACCACCGCTCGACTTCTCGAGTTCGTTCGAACAGTTCTTATCCGGCACCATCTTCTTCTTCTGACTCCGCATTAAGAAGTTATAGTTCCGCTTGAGCAACTTTTGACCGAGCTTCTGCCAGTTCTAGTTCCCTTAATGCCTATTGTCATTTTCGCTTGCGCTTCTGCTCTCTTCCTATGCGACAAGCGAATGTGTGCCTAGATCGCGGGTCGTCTTCTTAGGGTGAGACCGCTGCAGACTCTTTTCTCTGGACGTTGGTATGCTTCCCTCGTTCAGACGTGTTTTCACTGCGATACTTCTTTCTTGAATCTGCAGCGTTGGATGACTCTCTTCTTTGTCAGGAACTGACGCTTCGACGGTGCGGGTTGGGGGGAGTGGTGTTAAGGGTTGCATGGGACCAATGTTGATGCTCGTGTGTGAGTATGTTAGTAATGGAGCGGGTTTGCTGGCGGGATGATAACTGGAGACCATGCAGTAGAAATAGGATGAGCTGTTGATGATGATGATTATTTCCTTAATGTTTTATTCTTTCATAGCCGGATTTGGAATGCTTAACCACAAAAAACGTCCCTTTTTATAGGCAATATTGACCAATCACAATGGTTGAATTTTGCACACGGCACTAATGTATTGCACACGGCACTCATGATTTCCCGTCGACCAATCAGAGCGCAGGGCGACCTTTTCTAAGGGAAACTTACAAATTTCTTTTATTTTTGTGGTAAATCATCCCTTACAATGTTTTTACACATTTCTGATATTAAAACTAGTTTATATTTGCCATATTAAACATTAAACATCCTTAAAATCCTTATTTTACACCTTTAATAAATGAAAATACTGAAGCGGTCTTCTCACGGTATAGCTCCTTAGTAGCTAATACTGGAGCGGTTTTCTCACGGTATAGCTCCCTAGTAGCTAAGCTTTTTCCTGCGTTATATACACGTAGCGCCGCCAGGCGGCAGCAATGCACAATGCTTATCGTGATAACAACATTACGTTGATTAAAACTACTTTTACGGATTTTATCGCGTTTTATTTATATTAATTTTAATACCCGACGTTTCGGGTGCTTTCCAGCAACCATGGTCACGGGGGACTGAGGTGACTGACGTCCCGATGTCAAAGTTAACCCGGAGTACCTTCAGCTTTTTAATTATTGTTTTTGGTCCGATCTACGCAGAATGAACTAACTGTATTTTGAAGTCTTGCAGTGGTATGCTTGGGTTTAGTTTTAATTTTATTAATTATAGGATCCCAAGCAGGTGGTAGTACCCAGCCTCCTTCTCTGTTGAAATTAGGATGTTTTTTAATTTCAATAGCCTCACGTATCATCCTTGGCAGGAATCGATGTTCTTTCGCGAGGATTTGTGGTCTATCAAATCTGATGTAATGGTTGGGGCCATCTAGAATATGATCGCAAACTGCAGAACATCGTGCAGAACCTGTTTGACGTTCTGCACGACAACAAGCTTCGGGTCCCGCGCCTCCGTCACAGTGACCGAGTGAAGCCGGCCACAGTCGAGCGTGTGCCTGCTATACTACCATATGTCAGAGGTGTCACAGACAAGATTGGCTACATCTTGAAGCGAGCTTCTATTAGAACATTCTACAAGCCGCCGAAAAAGATTAGTCAATTCTTACCATCCGTCGTCATATTCCTCTACAAGATGCAGGAGTGTACAAGCTTGATTGTGATTGTGGTCTCTCATATATAGGGCAAACAAAGAGATCAATTAGAACCCGTGTAAAAGAAAACATAGCTGACGTGAAGCGTCAACGTTCCGGGAAGTCTGCAGTTTGCGATCATATTCTAGATGGCCCCAACCACTACATCGGATTTGATAGACCACAAATCCTCGCGAAAGAACATCGATTCCTGCCAAGGATGATACCTGAGGCTATTGAAATTAGAAAACATCCTAATTTCAATAGAGAAGGAGGCTGGGTACTACCACCTGCTTGGGATCCTATAAATAATAAAATTAAAACTAAACCCAAGCATACCACTGCAAGACTTCAAAATACAGTTAGTTCATTCTGCGTAGATCGGACCAAAAACAATAATTAAAAAGCTGAAGGTACTCCGGGTTAACTTTGACATCGGGACGTCAGTCACCTCAGTCCCCCGTGACCATGGGTGCTGGAAAGCACCCGAAACGTCGGGTATTAAAATTAATATAAATAAAACGCGATAAAATCCGTAAAAGTAGTTTTAATCAATGTATAGTGTTCTTGTAAAATATATGAAATCAAATATTAATAATATATGAAATCATTAAACAACATTACGCTTAATGTTAAGACTTTATGCAGAATACATTTAAATTTTCTTATTGACTAAGATCTATTTTTAAGATAGAAAAAGAAATTATACAAGTAGTTAAATCACGTATTGTCGTAGTTTTTAAATTACAATAAAAACAGAATTAAACAAGTGATTAAATTTACACTTCGTTGCTAGCATTTCTAATGTAGTTTTATAGATTATAAAGAAGAATAAAGTAGTAAAAATAGTAATTAGATTCACTTTTCATTACTAACACTAACAGTCTTTACGTAGTTTCTGATTACAAATAAGAATAAAATGGAAATAAGCAATTAGATTCACTTTTCGTCGCTAACACCCATGTTCGTTCGTCTGCATGTCCGTCTGTCCTCTGCGGTATTATTTAGAGAATACAAAGCTGCAATTTGATATAGTTATAGGTATTAATTACGCTTAAAAAGTTACGAAATAAAATCTTGACAAACATTTTTATTTTGGGTACACAAGTGGGTACCCCATGCAGGTGATTTTTTCTTACTTGTCTATTTCATCGTATTGGATTAGTCTTCAAAAATATTGAGGGGTATAGAACAATTTTTTTTCGTTTGAAGGGTTACGTTGGCGAAATATTTAGCTTTAAACGGTATTATTTATTATAATCAAGCCCCCCCCCCCCTCCTCCCTCACTACACTACACTCACACAATGAACCCGCTGATTTTGTAAATATAAAAGATTAAAAGTATCGAACGATGGTAGTACACTTATAATATAATGAAGTTAAAAGGAAAACTATCACAGCTAAGTAGGCTTAACGAGTTAACGAGTAATAGTCGACCAACTTACGAAATGCACTTGAATTAGCAAAAATTTCGTTATCGTTCCATAGAAAATGGCCTAAAACTGGCTGCATTATTACATTGTAATGTTGTTTTAAACTGTATTAAATAATTTTTTTGAAGAATACGACTTATGCATTACACCGATAGCTTTATGTTTTCTTTTGTGGGGTAGGCAGAAAGGATCGATCCTGACATACCACTTTCTCAATTTTTTTTGGTTAGTAGTTATTGTAGGCCTACAGTTTCAATTGTGGTACTCTAGTTTTACACGGCCGACCCTTAGGATAGTTTAGGACAGTAGTAGTATACGGGAAGTTTCGTTACAATCGTACACATCGCAGGAGTCGCACTGCCGCAGTCTAATAGATTGATAAATAACTATGACCATTTTTATATTTGGCCTGTAAATTTTTTGATATTGATTGTGTTATTTCCAAAATCGAAATATTTTTTATTCTCTTTTGAATACCAGTCTCTATAAGTCTCCTTAGAAAATAGGTCCTGCAGCTATCATCGTTCTATCTGGACGCATTTTAGTCATAATAGCGGTCAAATCGTGGACTCAGTTAGTGGTATCAAAAAGACCCTTTCTAAGTTCACGTATTGTGACGGGCAACCGCGGGACCTTATCTCTGCACTGTGCGTAGCCTGACACGCATTAAGTCGAAATTTTATTTATATAGGTACGTCGAGAATACGTAGAGGAAAAATAAAATCAAAACAATACTTTTTTAAGTCTTTATTTCATTGAGGAAATTTCAGAGTTTCATAGTTAAATTACGTTTTGTGCCTTTATTTTTATTTTTGAATGAAAGATGAAGAAATGCTTCTGCTATGTGTGTTTTATTAGAATCCGTCAAGCGTATTTCGATCTTGATTAAACCCTTTTCAAATGGGAAGACGTTGGGAAAGTCGTCCAAATGTACTGTAAAATTCTTGTAAGAGTATAATTTGCCCTGCAATTAAATATACATGTTAGCTACCATTTTCAACAAAATTAACAGGATGACCGAGCTTTACTTAGTTTTGTTTTTTTGGAAATCGTGTTTTTTTTTGTAAATTATATTTGATACAAATTATAAACTGATGAAATATGAATAAAAGTTTTCGATCTTCTCGATCATTATTTTTTGTGTTTAAAAAAGTATACTAAAAAAAGGGCTAAAAATATTTTCTCACAAAAGAAGGAAAAAAGGAAAAAGAGTCACACTGGAGACCTTTGGAATCGAACCGGCGTTCTATGATTTCAGCACCGCCCGATATCTCATTTGAGCTGTTATAACCTTTCAGGCTCCGGCAAAATTTACTTTCGTATTCTAAGATATTTTAGCAGTTTTTCATTGCCTAAAAACATGCATAGAACGAAATTTTCCAAAAATCAGTCCTAGCTAGATCGATTTATTGCCCCCGAAACCCCCTGCATACTAAATTTCATGGAAATCGTTGGAGCCGTTCCGAGATTCCAATTATATATAATTGGAATCTTATCATATATACACAAGAATTGCTCGTTTAAAGGTATTAGATACGTATTTTATAATTGCGATGTAAGACAATCCATCACCTCAGTACAGTGAATGAAAGAAAGAAATGCCAAAAAAATGTAATGGCTTTCCAAAGATGGTGATAAAATCAACTTGATTAGATAAAACCACCACGCTGCAGCCGTATTATGCTTGTAACACGAATGGGTCGGCTCGACAGGAGTAGGACCACACTCTCACGGAGTACCAGCGTAAAAAAGCAGTTACATGATGCTGGGTTTCGTATGCTGAGTATACCCTTTTTACTTAAAACAAGGATATTCTATCTTAGTTAGTCCTCAGGGGTGATAGCGCTTTTGAATTTTGATTCTTAATCGAGAATAAATATAAATATCTACGTACACGGCACGGCATTCACTTACCAATAGGTAGACTGTGTGTTCGTTTGTCACCATAACTACATAAAGAAAAGGCTCTCGAATAACAACACCACCACCCCCCCCCTTTTAAAAAGTCAGCACCCGGTATAGAGATATACAAAGTCGATGGATGCAGGTCTATGTTCTGCAGTGGACTTGTGATGGGCTGTAATTATGATGATGATGATGACTTACAGGTATAATCGGACATTCTAATCCTTGCTTTTTAAACTCTGCTCCGATCAGCGGATCCATCAGAAAATCGCATAAATTGTAATGAAACTCTATGAAACTGCGCTCGTACTTGTAGCTTACAAATTCGAAAAACAGCAGATGTATCTGTAAGGAAAAGGAACACATTGGTAAAATAGCACGTGATATTAAATAGTCTTTTAAAGTTCACAGTCGCCAAGAGCTTTACATAAGTCTAAACGGAATAAATAATTTAGACTTTGACTACTCTCACCCTTGTAATGCTGGCAATAGCCATAAGATATTTTACATCACTAGACGCGTTAGAAAATTTTCTAACGCGGCTAGTGATGTAAAATATCTTACAAAATTGCACATTTTTTGCTTATTGCGTATCGCATAATTGAATTTTCAAATAAAGCCAGGAAAAAAGCAATGTTACTATGTTTATCATTCTCAATAGACTTTTGGTGACGAAACGTATTTTACAATGGCTCAAATGCTCAGACGCCATGCCAAAATATATAAAAAACGCGTTTTACACGTTCCGTTTCAGACTACGAAAAACTTGTTCATTCGTCATGTGGTTTATGAATGTTCAAAATAACCAATTGCTTTTATATAACTTATTAATTTATGATAAGATACGATTTTTTGTAATTTTATACTATAGTATGGAATGAAAAATAAGTGTACAGAACTCATCTGATAGCTGTTATAACCTCAAAAACTTATTTACTAAATAGCATTTTTCTCTGGCCTCTAAGTGAAAAAATGATATTATATTATGTTATTATAAACAATAATTGTATTTATACAAGACTAGTTGTAGTTGTAGTGTACAATGTAGGGAAAGTGGGCATGATTATTTAGATTTAGTGTTTTTGAATAAACTTTCAATGTAGGGGCGTAGTGGCGGTGTAAAAATATCCACTACCCTATATCACCCCACGGGTGCCGTAAGAGGCGAAAGAGGGAGCAAATCAGAAGATGGGTAGCAGCGTCTTCCTAATAACGACTTAAAATTTAAAAAAACTGCGGTTGCCAATACGCTTGTCAAACGAGACAACTATGGCAAATATCTTCCTCATGAGGCAATCTATAGGGGAGGCCTATATTCAGCAATAAACTCTAATAGGCTGTAATGGCAACGGATAATCTTTCGCCCCAAATTGGTCATGAGAGAAAGGATGACGAATGTTTACGTTTATATAAAACTTTGCCAAACATTGCGGTAGTAATGCAGTAATGACACGTGAACATGCCAGCACTGCACTGTATGCCACCAGTTCGTCTGCTCAGAAAATTTTTAAGCACATTTTATTTTATTAAAAGGGCCAAATTTACTATAAGATCGGTTTTGTTGTATTTTTTTTAAAGTGATGAAGTGATTGTTAAAAGCGTACGTACATACAGCCAGTTTCTTATTTTTTTATTACTTCCCGTTCTGACAACCCTGGCAATTTATTGTTTATATCAGGTTCTCCGACAACATCAAACGCAATAACTAACAGTACATCTGTATGTTTTTCTTAGGCTGTGCTTAAACTATACAGTGCCTTACAGTGATGGCGTAAATGGTTACTATGGCAAATATATGCTGAATCTATTTTCAGTTTGGCTATTTATTGGAATTACCTATATCATCATCATCATCATCATTACAGCCCTTCACAAGTCCACTGCTGAACATAGGCCTCCCCCAAGTAATGCCACAAAGCACGGTCCTGAGCAACCTGCATCCATCGACTTCCTGCATGTCTTACCAGGTCGTCACTCCATCTATTGGGGGGTCGCCCTACACTACGCCTACCGGTACGAGGCTGCCACTCGAGAACCTTTCTTCCCCATCGGTTATCGGTTCTTCGAGCTATATGGCCGGCCCATTGCCACTTCAGCTTACTAATCCGTTGGGCTACGACGGTCACTCTGGTTTTACTGCGGATATCCTCATTTCTGAGTCTATCACGCAGTGGAACTCGGAGCATAGCCCTCTCTATAGCTCGCTGAGCGACCTTGAGCGTCCTCATACGGCCAGCGGTGAAGGACCACGTCTCAGATCCGTAAGTCATCACTGGCAACACGCACTGGTTATACACTTTAGTTTTCAGAGATTGAGGTATACCTGACGAGAAGATGTGTCGTAATTTCCCGAACGCTGCCCAGCCGAGTTGAATCCGTCGATTGACCTCTCTGTCGAAGTTGCACTTACCTAGTCGGACTATTTGTCCCAGGTAAACGTACTCGTCAACAACTTCGAGCATAGTGCTCCCAACAACTACCGGCATAGGTTTTGACATGGACATTAAACATGATCTTTGTTTTGTCCATGTTCATCTTAAGACCTATCCGTTGGGAGACACTATTGAGGTCATTGAGCAAAGTGCTAAGGTCCTCCAGCGATTCTGCCATAAGGACTATATCGTCGGCAAATCGAAGGTGAGTGATGTACACGCCATTGATGTTAATACCGTATCCTTTCCAGTCCAGTAGCTTAAAAACGTCTTCCAACGCAGCTGTGAAGAGTTTCGGGGATATAACATCACCCTGTCTTACACCTCTCTGCAGTTGGATAGGTTTCGCACTCTGGTTCTGTACTCGGATAGCCATCGTTGCCTACTGTACAAACACTTTAGCACTTCAATATACCGATAGTCAACTAGGCACCGCTGAAGAGACTGTAGCACCGCCCAAATTTCGACGGAATCAAAGGCTTACTCATAGTCCACATACGCCAGGCAAAGTGGCAGATTGTACTCTTCGGACTTCTGGACAATTTGCCGAAGGGTATGTATGTGGTCTATGGTACTGAAGCCTTTTCGGAAACCGGCTTGTTCGGGAGGCTGGAAGTCGTCGAGTCTGCGTGCGAGACGATTCGTAATGACTCTCGAAAACAGCACGTAGACGCGGCTCAGAAGGGAAATCGGTCTGTAGTTCTTCAAGAGAGCGTTGTCGCCTTTCTAAAAGAACAAGACCACTGCGCTTCTGCTCCACGCCTCTGGAGTAGTGCCACCATGGAGGACGGAATTGAAAAGTTTCTGAAGGACTTCAAATACCGGTGTTCCACCCGCTTTCAGAAGCTCCGCTGTAATTCCATCCTCGCCCGGGGCCTTGTCGTTTTTAAGGTGGTGGAGAGCCATTTTAATCTCGCTCAGACTGACGTCCGAGATATCATCGGAATAGTGTTGGATAAGACTTGCTCTTGGATCGTTACTCACACTTGCGTGTGGCTCCAACGATGATGTGTACAGCTGCCCATAGAACCTCTTAATCTCACTCAGAATCTCAGGTGTCCCGGAAACGATGTTGCCACACTCAGTCTTCAGCCTTGACAGTTGGCTCTTTCTGGCAGACAGATCTCTGGCAAAGACTTTGGAGCCCTGGTTCCGCTCGATCGCTTCTTTAATACAAGCAGTATTAAAGTTGCGTAAGTCTCGCCGCATGCATTTGGAGATCTGTCTGTTCAGTTGCCTGCATGCTGTCAAATCTGTTGACGATTGCAGCCTCATCTCCCGTCTAACAGCCATGTGATTAAGAGTGTGATCGGAGAGTTTTTGTGTTCTTCTGCGGCGGGTCTTGCAGAACTTAGCTCCGACCGCATGGACAGTTTCCACGAGCTTGTCATTCATATCGTCCACTGCATTGCAATCCTCTAGGCACTGAAAGCGGTTTTGTAACTCGAGCTGAAAGGTTTCGGGATTCTGGATAAGAGCACGAGGGGGACGGAGCGTTGACTTCATTAGATGAGACCTCTCCAAATTAACATTTAGGTTCAGTGTGCCTCTAACCATTCGGTGATGGCTGCCGGTTTTCACCCTTGCGATCACTGAGACATCACTGAACAGTTGGCGTCTGGTCATCATAATGAAGTCAATCTCATTTTTTGTCGAACCGTCGGGGGCGCGACCAGGTCCACTTCCTGTGGGGCCGCTTCTGGAAGAAAGAGTTCATCATAAAGAGTCCCTCTTTCTCCATAAAGTCGGCCAGCTGCTGGCCCCTTCGTTTCCGTTGCCTCACTCCAAATTTCCCCACCTTCAGCTCACCGCATTCTCTTGTGCCTAGTTTTGCGTTCAAGTCTCCCATCAACACCGTGTAGTGGGTGTTGGAGGAATGCATGGCTCTGGAAATATCCTCATACATTTCCTCCACCTCCTCTTCGGGATGTGCCGAGGTTGGTGCGTAAACCTGTATGACCTTTAGCTAATACCGTTTGGTGATTCTGAGTATCAGGTACGCGACCCTCGTCGACACACTCTCAATCTTTACAACGTTGTTGACGAGAGACTTGTGGACGATAAATCCGACACCTCCTTGGGATAGATGGTCGCCCTCCCGGTGGTAGAACAAGTTGCCGGACTCGAGGATTGCCGTATCCTCCCCCTCTCTTCGGACCTCGGATAATCCAATAATATGCCAGCGCAACTTGTCTACCTCTTCTTCCAGCTCCAGTATCTTCTCGTCAGTCCTCAGAGTGCGTGCGTTATATGTTGCCAGGTCGAGTCGTCGTAGGTGACAACCGAACCTCCACCGGAGATAGTCAGCACCCCCTGCCCCGCCGTTACCTTGGTCGCCACCGTTGCCAGAAATTGCGGGGCCGCCGGGGACTGAGGGTCGTTTTTTTGCGTTGTTATTCATGGGGGGATATTTGCCATAGTTGCCACGCTTGGCGAGCGGGTTGGCAACCGCAGTTTTTTATTATGTTATTGTTGTTATTAGGAAGATGCTGCTGCCCATCTCCTGCCTGTCTCCCTCTGTCGCCTCTTACGACACCCACGGGAAGATATTGGGTAGTGGATAGTCTCAACCGCCACTACACGGCAACCTATTACCTATATCTTTTTACCTATATCTAAAATAATTTAAAGACATCTGACATCTGGTTATGTAGTTGTATTTACATTTCCGACAGTTACTTTGAGACAAAGACGAAATAAAGCTACATATATTTCTGACATAAACTTCAAACTGTTGACAAAGTGTTTCGCGTTTTCTTAGTCACATTAACAAATTCAGCGTTAGATTGTCGAAATCAACGTTCGCGGTCTACAAAATAAAGAACTAATCTGTACGCTCGCTCGCAGTTGTAGTCGTAATGTTATCTGGGTTGATTTATTGCTTTGCCTTGTAATGTAAGCTGTTCAGTAGTGTAGTTACAAGACAGCCCTATGTTAATTTATAAGACTTAATATATATTATATAAAAATATACATATTGCATACCAACCATTACATTTTTGGAGAACGGGTATTTCGATATAAATTCTAAATTAATGTAATAGTCGCCTTTTCTCTCGTATCGTGACACGTTTAAGAATGCACATTGTATATATTCTTCGTTTAAGTACGTTATTCGGGTTCTTTCAAAAATCACCTTCAGGCCCTGAAAAATGAAATCATGTTACTAGCTTATTCTTGTATAGTTCATAAACCTAAACAAAAAAACACATTGACTGATTTCGTTGAAAATTTTTAACAAATGTAGGTAGACTGTAAAAACTTTCATAGGTGTTCACTAAATTTATGACTGGACTAAATTTAGGACTGCTATTCAATTATAGTACTGAGATGTTTGAGAACTGTTGGTTGGTTGTTGGTTCGCTCCAATGGGGTACGCGGACGGCGTTCAAATTTATTTTTTTCTTTAAATTAATTCTAATAAAATAACTTGTGATTACAACATAATAACTAAAACTGCTAAGTTATACCGCCTTTACTAAACATCCATAAATATAAAAAAATAAATAAAAAATAGCATAAAAAAACTAAAAAAACATACAGATATACCATAATCCTTCCTATATAGTGTTCTTAAAATAACCGTTAAATTTTGAGGAGCTGTTTACAGTAGAATACGAGATGATGATGTTGTCAATTTTTATAGTAATAATGTTGCAACCTGCCTATTCTCTTAGAACCTGAGCTCGAGATTTAATTTTGTGGATTATATGATAAGAAGAAAGGACACGAGGGAATGATAGCGGACTATCTGATGATTCTATGACAAATATCAAAAAGGGTTTCTCGTCAGAACTGTCAGGGGAAACTCAGGATTTTACTACTAGATTTGACTGAAGATTAAAACAATCTAATACATTACATGTTGTGCGAGACTATGGCGGATGCATTCTTAAAAATAAAAAGAGAAAATAGTTAAAAGATATGGAAGCAAAACTTTGAAATCGTGTTCAAATGTGAGGAGACATCAAAAGTAGATAAACCAGAAACTCCGCAAAAAAAGAATGACTACCTACCTCCATTACGAGTTAAGCATGGATGAAATAATGAGAGCAATGACAAGCTTGAAAGCATATAAAACAGCTGAGTATCACCGGATAAGAATGTGTGTTTTAAGAGAAAAATGTGGTTTGCAAAGAGAATTTGCGACCAGGATTAAGAAAAAAATGCTTCGGTGGTTAGGACTCATATTAAGAATGTATGCGTAAATAGTGACAAAGATTGTGCAGATATGAGTGGTGAAGCCAGCAGGGACCAAACTGGAGATGTTTTGAAGATGAGTGTACTCCTGCCTTTCTGTGACACGCGTGGGGGTTTATGTTCTCGGTATATTATGTTAATTTAATCTTATTAGTCAGTTACATTAAGATGTAGTTACTGAAGAAAAATTCAACTTTCGACGTTTAAATTTTGGTTCTGTGTTTAATAATTTAAGAAAAACTAATATAGGCTTCATTCAATGTATTTATAATTACTATAAGAAAATAAAGACGTAAAGTACAAGTTATTTTTGACTCGATGTGGGTTGGATTTTTTCTGCGTAATTACATCCAATTTTAACTCAACATTGGTTAATTCTAAATACTCTTAAAAATGCCGTGTAGTGGCGGTTGAGAATATCCACTACCCCACATCTTCCCGTGGGTGTCGTAAGAGGCGACAGAGGGACACAGAAAGGAGATGGGCAGCAGCATCTTCCTAATAACAACAATAACATAATAAAAAACTGCGGTTGCCAACCCGCTTGCCAAGCGTGGCAACTATGGAAAATATGGGGTATATATGAGCAACGACACAAGCAAACGGCCCCCAGTCCCCGGCGGCCCCGCTATTCCTGGCTATGGTGGCGACCATGGTTACGGCGGGGCAGGGGGTGCTAAGAATCTCCGATGGAAGTTCGGTTGCCACCTACGACGACTCGACCTGGTAACGTATAACGCACGCACCCTGAGGACTGACTGGACTGGAGCTGGAACAAGAGGTAGACAAGTTGCGCTGGCATATTATTGGATTATCTGCGGTCCGAAGAGAGGGGGATGACACGGTAATCCTCGAGTCCGGCAACTTGTTCTATCACCGGGAAGGCGACCATCTATCCCAAGGAGGTGTCGGATTTATCGTCCACAAGTCTCTCGTCAACAACGTTGTAAATATTGAGAGTGTGTCGATGAGGGTCGCTTACCTGATACTCAGAATCACCAAACGGTATTAGCTAAAGGTCATACAGGTCTACGCACCAACCTCGGCATATCCCGATGAGGAGGTGGAGGAAATGTATGAGGATATTTCTAGAGCCATGCATTCCTCCAAAACCCACTACACGGTGTTGATGGGAGACTTCAACGCAAAACTAGGCAAAAGAGAAGGCGGTGAGCTGAAGTTAGGGAAATTTGGAGTAGGGCAACGGAACCGTAGGGGCCAGCAGCTGGCTGACTTTATGGAGAAAGAGGGACTCTTTATGATGAACTCTTTCTTCCAGAAGTGGCCCCACAGGAAGTGAACCTGGTCGAGCCCCGACGGTTCGACAAAAAATGAGATTGACTTCATTATGACGACCAGACGCCAACTGTTCATTGATATTGGTGTCTCAGTGATCGCAAGGGTGAAAACCGGCAGCGATCACCGAATGGTTAGAGGCACACTGAACCTAAACGTTAAGTTGGAGAGGTCTCGTCTAATGAAGTTAACGCTCCGTCCCCCTCGTGCTCTAATCCAGAATCCCGAAACCTTTCAGCTCGAGTTACGTAACCGCTTTCAGTACCTAGAAGATTGCAATGCAGTGGACGATATGAATGACAAGCTCGTGGAAACTGTTCATGCGGTCGGAGCTAAGTTCTGCAAGACCCGCCGCAGAAGAACACAAAAACTCTCCGATCACACTCTTAATATCATGGCTGTTAGACGGGAGATGAGGCTGCAATCGTCAACAAATTTCACAGCATACAGGCAACTGAACAGACATATCTCCAAATGCATGCGGTAAGACTTACGCAACTTTAATACTGCTCGTATTAAAGAAGCGATCGAGCGGAACCAGGGCTCCAAAGTCTTTGTCAGAGATCTGTCTGCCAGAAAAAGCCAACTGTCAAAGCTGAAGACTGAGTGTGACAGCATCGTTTCCGGGACACCTGAGATTTTGAGTGAGATTGAGAGGTTCTATGGGCAGCTGTACACATCATCGTTGGAGCCACACGCAAGTGTGAGTAACGATCCAGGAGCAAGTCTTACCCGACACTATTCCGATTATATCCCGGACGTCAGTGTGAGCGAGATTAGAATGGCTCTCCAGCACCTTAAAAACGGCAGGGCCCCAAGCGAGGATGGAATTACAGCGGAGCTTCTGAAAGCGGGTGGTACACCGGTACTTGAAGTCCCTGTAAGTGGTAAATTAAAAAAGTGACTTTCAATAAGTATTTTTATAATCTACATTGAATAAAAAAGTTTCTACTTCTATTTCTATTTCCTCAGAAGCTCTTCAATTCCGTCCTCCATGGTGGCACTACTCCGGAGGCGTGGAGCGGAACTGCGGTGGTCTTGTTCTTTAAGAAAGGCGACAACGCTCTCTTGAATAACTACAGACCGATTTCCCTTCTGAGCCGCGTCTACGTGCTGTTTTCGAGAGTCATTACGAATCGTCTCGCACGCAGACTCGACGACTTCCAGCCTCCCTACAAGCCGGTTTCCGAAAAGGCTTCAGTACCATAGATCACATACATACCCTGGGCAGATTGTACATAAGTCCGAAGAGTACCATCTGCCACTTTGAATGGCGTATGTGGACTATGAGAAAGCCTTTGATTCCGTTGAAATTTGGGAGGTGGTTCAGTCCCTTCAGCGATGCCAAGTTGACTGTCGGTATATCGAATTGCTGAAGTGTTTGTACACTAAGGCTACGATGGCTGTCCGAGTACAGAACCAGAGTTCGAAACCTATCCAACTGCAGAGAGGTGTAAGACAGGGTGACGTTATATCCCTGAAACTCTTCACCGCTGCGTTGGAAGACGTTTTCAACTACTGGACTGGAAAGGATACGGTATTAACATCAATGGCGTGTACATCACTCACCTTCGATTTGCCGACGATGTAGTCCTTATGGCAGAATCGCTGGAGGACCTTAGCACTATGCTCAATGACCTCAATAGTGTCTCCCAACGGATAGGTCTTAAGATGAGCATGGACAAAACAAAGATCATGTTTAATGTCCATGTCACACCTATGCCGGTAGTTGTTGGGAGAACTATGCTCGAAGTTGTTGACGAGTACGTTTACCTGGGACAAATAGTCCGACTAGGTAAGTCCAACTTCGACCGAGTGGTCAATCGACGGATTCAACTCGGCTGGGCAGCGTTCGAGAAATTACGACACATCTTCTCGTCAGGCCGTGACTGCCAGTGATGACTTACGGATCTGAGACGTGGTCCTTCACTGCTGGCCGTATGAGGACGCTCACGGTCGCTCAGTGAGCTATGGAGAGGGCTATGCTCGGAGTTACTCTGCGTGATAGACTCAGAAATGAGGATATCCGCAGTAAAACCAGAGTTACCGACATATTCCAACGTATTAGTAAGCTGAAGTGGCAATGGGCCGGCCATATAGCTCGAAAAACCGATAACCGATGGGGAAGAAAGGTTCTCGAGTGGCAGCCTCGTACCGGTAGGCGTAGTGTAGGGCGACCCCCCACTAGATGGAGTGACGAACTGGTAAGACATGCAGGAAGTCGATGGATGCAGGTGGCTCAGGACCGAGCTTTGTGGCGTTACTTAGGGGAGGCCTACGTTCAGCAGTGGACTTGTGAAGGGCTGTAATGATGGTGATGATGTCTCTTAAAAATATTTAACTACTTATAGGTTTCAAGCTTTAAAAAAAGAAAGAAATCTTACAAAAGTCAATCCCGCACATATTAAAATAAAAATGCTGACTTTCATAAACCGTGCACACATTTTGTCTGAACTACGAATATGAAACGAATGTCTCGTACTTATTCGATGTTATGTACATATGTTTTAATAATAAGCTATTTAAAAATGACGTGATACCGGATTTGTTATATTAACTGTAATTATAGATGTAAATTGATATGAACGAAATTGTTTAGAGCACAACAATGACCGAACCAATATGGCTGAAATCTGTTTCATTAAAATAAAATAAATTTTTGTTACTGACCAAATCTGATTTTTATATATTTGTGCATATAATTCCTAGTTTGGTCGTGTAGTGACAGCTTGAGAATCCATCGCCACATTTGCCGCAAGAGGTAAGAGATTTGTCGGCAGCCAGAAAAATCTAGAAGTTTTAGATAGATAGCGGTGTTATGATCTCGATCACATTTTGGAACTAAATTTCTTTAAACCGGGAGAATCCGAATTTTAGCGGACGACTTTGCAGGTTGAAAGAACATTAGTTATAATCTCATAGAATCAACTCTAAGAGTACTCTCTACTCGGCTCTCAACATAAATTTCTGCTTTCGTTTCATAACATAAGCATACAGATACATATAGAAGATTTTCTGGTACCGATGTTAATGACTTGCAATTAATTGATCAAACTTGAATTAAATCAAATCAAATCAAATAATTTATTCAGTATCAGAGTTTTTACATAGCAGTGTTGTGAATGAGGATTTCTTTTAAGTAAATAAATACTTGGGATTCCGTACGTCAAGTCACGGATGAAGGGCTAGTCAGGGTAGCTAACTGGTTATAATCAAACCTCTTAACATTGAATACGGAGAAAACAAGCTACATAGCATTCACAAAATATAATTCAACGCAACCTGAACACAATTTAAAAATTCAAATTCATGATTGTAACAACCTTCGAATAAATTGCTCTTGCAAAACCATTACCAAAGTTAACAATACAAGTATTTGGGAGTTGTAGTTGACTAGAAGCTATCTTGGCACACCCATCTAGAACTAATGATGGGAAGAGTCAGAAAACTCATATGGGTTTTTAAAATCTGAGACATGTTACTGACAAGAAACTATTAAAACTAATTTATGTTTCATTGGTTCAGTCATTATTGATCTATTGTATCCCAGTTTGGGGTGGTGCTAGTAAGACGTAGCTTTTCGATTTAGAAAGAGCACAAAGAGCACTACTTAAGGTAATGAGCTTTAAGCCCTATAGGTATCCCACTGAAAACCTATACAAAATAAGTGACGTTCTTACGGTTAGGCAATTCTGTATATTAAATATTATTTTAAAATGTCACAAAACGCTTCCATATGATCCTTCCAAAATATCTAGAAGACGAAAGCATAATGTAGCTCCCATTGCTACAGTCAAGTCAGGTTATGCTAGGAGGCAGTTTACGACTCGATCTACTTATTTATATAATAAAGTTAATAAAATTTTATTACATTATTGCACTATTAAAAACTTAGAGTTATGATAAAACACAGTCTTTTTTACAGAACTCAAACTAAGACATTCTTGGCTTATATTTTACACACAATAGAAGTTTGATTTAAAAATAATATTTTATTTAATTAAATAGGAATGATAAAACTCACCTTAACTTAACCCTTTGGGGCCTTAATCTAAATAAAATTGTATTAATAACCCATAAATCACACACATACACACAGACACACACACACACACACACACACGACACACGCACGCACGCC